>OX418218.1:7874905-8447293 GCA_948455865.1 Conomelus anceps | reverse complement strand
TCATCATTGCACATCGCTGTACAATCCAGAAAAACATGTAGCCTACAATAGTTTTTGGATTTAGACAAAGAAGATAGGGAACTTGTGCTTGCTTGTACAGAATGATTCATCATGAATCCTTGTCCTACTTGTCTAGCCTGTGTACCGAGACTTCTCCATTCCGGGGGTCCGGTCCACTCAAAATTCCTTGAATGGTAAATGAAATAAATTCACTTGAAAACACTACCGACTCATATCAAGAACTTATTTTTGAGTAGTGGATGGTTCTATGATTGCTAACGTGTTCTACTCAACGATTTCTATGGGGCTACATAAATATTTATGTATAGAAATCGTTGGGTCTTCCTAGCAATAGAAGATAAGTCACGTAATACTCGTGACAGCGGTTAAAACGGTGACCGTTTGACTGTTTTCAACTTTTCCAGCTGCTCTGATATTGTTTACAGCCATTTACCTTTGTAGCTGAGACTGTAGGTTCTCTCATCTTTCATCAACATCAATCACATTACACACGCACAAGCTTTAAACTTTTGTGGATACTATCCTCCGCAAAAAACTGCTAAAAATCAGTTTTTGAGAGTTCATTTCCCAAAACTTTCCCCCCCAAACCCTTTCCTATTGATTGCAGTGGATACAGCGAACTCGAATTTGAATTTCACAAAAATGGAGTACATGTCCATAAAAAAAAACTGGACAAAATTTGCGACATTTTCCTGTTAAGACATGATATAGATATTCATTATGGCAATGATAGTAAAAACATAATTTCCAATGTCTATTGATTTTGAAATCAAATGATTTATGTACGTACAGCTTCCATAATTCGTGAAATTTTTTGAGAAGAAAACCCTGCATGTTCAAAAATAATTAAAAATGAGACTTGATAGACAAATATTCCTGCAATATGGATAGATTAATAAAAAATAAAGAGCATGAATTAGGAATTATGAAATCAATAAGAAATATTTCTTTATGTAGAGTTTATCCAAAGCTACTCGTATTTGAAAAATCGATTTGAATTTATGATTTTCAGTTAGAGCTGAAATCAACGTAATTCAATTCTGACATATGATATAGAATATAATGTCTCTAACTGACTCTAACCAAAGGCAGGCTCAACGGAGCCTTTCCCTTAATTGTTAAAAGTTATTATAACATAAATAGTTATTCTTATTGTAAGTTATTGAAAGTATTTGCAGTATATTTATCCAGTGTAGGCTATAGGATAGTAATTATCCACGGCATTGTATATTTCTGTTATAAATTAAGCTAAATATTGCTGTAGGCCTATATTGAAAACGTTGTATACTGTACATCAAAATGAAACTTTGTAAATATAGCACTATAGCAATTAATAACATTGAAAGAATAACAGTGAATAACTGTAGAAGAAAAACTAAATCGTTAAACAACTTGAAAGGAACTAAGTGCTTAGTTTTATTTATCCAACTTGTAAACTCTGCTCCTAATTCAAAGAGAAGAAGGTTCACCTTATAGAGATAAAAGTTTGAAATATAAACTCAAGATAAGATCTCTATCTACAACTTTCCCACTTTTAAAACTTTCCATGAAAATGGGAAAAATTCTCTAATAGAGTTTTTTTTCAGTTCACATTTCAAAATTTTTGAAACATTTTAAAAGCTGAACGACTGCTTCAAATTGATGTTTTTTTGCATTGTTGGGATCACGTAATACCATTTGTCAAGTGTACCAAAATTATTTTTTTTCGTTGGAATTCAGATAGTGAAATGGCATTGTGAAACGATATGGAATAATTAGAACGTGTGATTACAGCTGGCGGGCTCTATTTTAGTCGGTAGCTGACTGTACCGGCCTGGCTGCTATGGAACCTAGTCGATATGAAATATAGAGGAAGTGAGACGCTAGTCGATGTGAATACTAGACGATCTGAGACGATCAGCGCATGATACTTCCAGCCATCTCACATACTCCAGATTCGTTTTAAAATAGCACCTAGACGATCTGAAATCTAGACGATGTGAGATACTCCCAAAATTAGGTATCTCACTTCATTATAGCGACTTGCAGTCAATTTTAAAAATGACAAAATTAAAATCGTTATTGTTGATCGGCAACAAGTCGTTATAATGAAGTGAAATACCTAACTAAATTAGTTGTTTCCTGGACTGAAAGTACACGTGTGATGTTGATGGTTCTAGTAAAGTGAAATGACAATATTTTGTAATAGTGCTGTAAAAGTAATAAAGCTTGGTAATGGCATTTATTTTTCAACAAATAAACATAGTCCACTCTAAGCATAGGCCTATTTTAGTTTTGTTGTAGCCTATTGTACACACAATTTTATGATCAAACAACAATATTATAAAAAACAACAAATGAAAAAATTACAATTATGACAAAATTTTAAGTTTTCTCTTACAGCTACGATTGATAACTTTATGAGTTCTTGCCTTTGAGTAATTGTTCAACACAATATTACTCATTATTAAAACTATCTTTCAAGCTAAGTCCAGATTACTAATATCATAAGGCTTCTTTTCTTTTGAAATATAAATACTGTGTACACACTATTTTACAATCAAACAACAATATTATTTTAAAAAAACAAATGTAAAAAAATTACAATTATGCCAAAATTTTAAGTTTTCTCTTACAGCTACGATTGATAACTTTATGAGTTCTTTAAAGGCTGATTCACACATATAGGACTGGACTACGACCGTACGCTGACTGTGATGGGTCGCTATCATTCACACATGTAGGACTGTACTACGACTGTACTGTTGTCGTTTAGGCTACTTCTGCAGTTACGTCATTCCAGTGGATTTCACTTCAGTTTAGAAGTTCAGGTATCCCTTTCAGCGATGCACGTTCGACTGGTCTAACTGTACCTTTTCTTCAGAAATAAGTTTCTAAGAAAAACTGTAAACGAAACAATAATGTTTTGAGCTTTCAGGTAGGGGATAGGAGGGGATAGTAGTCCAGTATAGTTAGGCTTACCATAAATTGAAAGAGCCAACCCCGGACACTGTTTAGAGAGCAGATTGAGGTGTGTTGAGAATACATTATGATGATTATGTAAGATCAGAAGGGGAGAATAGAATTAATAAAATACTCGAAAACCTTATAATAATACTGTGTTCTTTTATTAAAAAAAATGTTAGTGATAATTCATTTATTAATTATACGTGAAAAATACTGGGTTTACGTTCTTAACAATGAAAATATTCTATTTCAAAACGCGTCCAGGCACTTCTTTCCCAAACCTGCAAGAAACCCGGACAAATATAAACCCTGGACGCGAGCTTGAAACCCGGACTGTCTGGAGAAATCCCGGACGAATGGATAGCCTAAGTATAGTGTTATAGTAAAAGTAAAAGTTTCCCAATGGGTTGAACAGAGTGAATACATACATTAGACAGTAGAATCGTTATCAGTTCGATAATATTGTCAATAATAGGTTGAATAGGTAGTTTTTGATCATAATTATTAAATTCAAAATTAACTTTGAAAATTATAATTCAAAATAATAATTCAAAATTAACAAAAATAACTCAACATATTTCTTGTGTTTCTACTGAATGGAATGCTTGAGTTGGCTTTTATAAGCAAGAATCAGTTCCATGTCATGTTTAATTTTAACTCTAGATGGTAATTTCTAAAGTCGAAAAAATTGATACTATAGGCTACTTGAAATATTTTTTTCTTGTAGAACATTTTTTCTTTCAAGAAATAATTGTAACTTGTGGAAGTGATAGGAACTGCCATTCTAGATGAAACTAAGTTGAACTAACTAGACTACTGTATAGGATGACTTGATATCAATAAAAACAACTTCCTCAATTTTGCTTATTTTTGAGTACACGTGAGGCAAATTATTAATTTTAGGGCGCTGAATCCGAATCTGAAATCACAATTCTTCTATCTCTAATTTTGGAGATGGTGGAAACACTCGATCCTAACAGTATAGTCGGCGCACAGTCCTACGTTGATTCACACATATAGGATTGTGTTCAGGCCGGACGCAAACTGTGTTGGACCGTGTCCTTGAAAGATCGCTCTGAAAGTGATCTACGGCAGTACAATCGTAGTCAGGTCGGTGTACAGTCCTATATGTGTGAATTACCTCCGACCGTCTCTGTGTATTTCAAATGGAAAGACTGTTTAGGCGAATCCATTCAAAACGACACAGTCGTAGTCCAGTCCTATATGTGTGAATCAGCCTTAAAACTATCTTTCTAGCTAAGTCCAGATGACTAATACCACAAGGCCTCTTTTCTTTTAAAATATAAATACAGTACTGTATACACAATTTTATGATCAAACAACAATATTATAAATTATTATAGGTGTATAATATTAAAATATTTTAATAGGTGTCCAGTCAGCACGAGGAACAGCACGAATCCACGCTTTTCTTTGTCTTTGTCGTTCATCTTTTGGAAACTTGAAACAAGGGACATCCCCTTCCGTTTTAATTTTGGAATCATAATTACTTCTGCACCCAGAAACAACACATTCCTTCGGCATAGTTTCACAGAAAACTGTCAATCAACTGTCTGAAAACATATTCAAAATAGCCCAAACAAGTGAGCGCGTACTGTCAGTCCCAACAAACCCATAAGACCATTGGTCATAACTAAGGATCTAGTTAGTTAAGGCTGGCGGAAATGTTCACATTCAAAAGCTGGTTCACTTTGGATACAAAAAAATTATGATTATTACAAAGATTGCTGCTCAGCCCAATTTTCTTTGCTTGCCACACCCTGCTCTACACTATTAGACTGAAAGGACGATAAAATGAGAAATAAAATAGCTTAATTTGCAATATAGTTCATTATGAAAGCTTGTTACAATCTAGGTCATTTCAATACTTTATCCAATAAACAAGAAACTCTTATTATTCTTACTGTTTTACTGTGTAACTTACTGTTTTGATATAATAAATTATAAATTCCGTGAGCGTTAACTGAGAAATTCGAATAAATATGTTGATGCATGTTCTTACATTATTTTACATTATTGTTTGAATTTTTATAAACTACATTTGCCAATATTCAGGACATATTTAGTATTAGTACTATTTTAGTATCTTCAATAAAAAATTTCCACTTTAACCCTCACTGAGTTATGGAGTTTTTTTTTAATTAACTGATCAAATTCCTTCTCCCAGTAAATCTCAATTTTTGATATTCAACAATCTCCTTTTTCTCAACACATCATTTCTTTTGTGAGCTACTAAGAAGTATTTATAGAATGATTTCATCAATCCGCAAGAAATAATGTTAACTGACTGAAGTAACTACAAAAGGCCCACATAGAATCGTCAAATTTGAGCACGTAGCTTCAATTGTCTCATGAGTTTTAATTCAGGACTCATGGGTAGAGATTACATCATCTATACAAAACAGTTCTTGGAAAAGGTGAGCTAATTTATTCGATTATTATCACCATGCCTTCCAAGTTTGTCTAATTGCCAGGTACCGTAGTATGTCTATTTATAGATTACGATCGCAAAATTGCATAACTGTCAGAGAATTTGAAAATTCAGACAAATATTTCAAAACAGCAAGGACGTTATCATCCTCGAAGAGTAGACTCTTCTTTTGTTGGTGACGTCTCACTCATCCGCACCTTTACGGTCGACACGAGCCACTTTACAAAGAAATGTCTGCCATTTTTTATCCTGCCCTGGGCCATAGCTTCCTAGAGACAAGGCCGCGGCATTGTAGAAGTGGCAACGTCGCAAGGAGTGGCGACAAGCCTCCAGTTCCATACAAAGCAATGGACTGACCAGCGAACACATAAGACCAATGGTCTTATGGGTTCGTTAGGACTGACAGTACGCGCTCACTTGTTTGGGCTATTTTGAATATGTTTTCAGACAGTTGATTGACAGTTTTCTGTGAAACTATGCCGAAGAAATGTGTTGTTTCTGGGTGCAGAAGTAATTACGATTCCAAAATTAAAACGGAAGGGGATGTCCCTTGTTTCAAGTTTCCAAAAGATGAACGACAAAGACAAAGAAAAGCGTGGATTCGTGCTGTTCCTCGTGCTGACTGGACACCTATTAAAATATTTTAATATTATACACCTATAATAATTTATAATATTGTTGTTTGATCATAAAATTGTGTATACAGTACTGTATTTATATTTTAAAAGAAAAGAGGCCTTGTGGTATTAGTCATCTGGACTTAGCTAGAAAGATAGTTTTAAGGCTGATTCACACATATAGGACTGGACTACGACTGTGTCATTTTGAATGGATTCGCCTAAACAGTCTTTCCATTTGAAATACACAGAGACGGTCGGAGGTAATTCACACATATAGGACTGTACACCGACCTGACTACGATTGTACTGCCGTAGATCACTTTCAGAGCGATCTTTCAAGGACACGGTCCAACACAGTTTGCGTCCGGCCTGAACACAATCCTATATGTGTGAATCAACGTAGGACTGTGCGCCGACTATACTGTTAGGATCGAGTGTTTCCACTATCTCCAAAATTAGAGATAGAAGAATTGTGATTTCAGATTCGGATTCAGCGCCCTAAAATTAATAATTTGCCTCACGTGTACTCAAAAATAAGCAAAATTGAGGAAGTTGTTTTTATTGATATCAAGTCATCCTATACAGTAGTCTAGTTAGTTCAACTTAGTTTCATCTAGAATGGCAGTTCCTATCACTTCCACAAGTTACAATTATTTCTTGAAAGAAAAAATGTTCTACAAGAAAAAAATATTTCAAGTAGCCTATAGTATCAATTTTTTCGACTTTAGAAATTACCATCTAGAGTTAAAATTAAACATGACATGGAACTGATTCTTGCTTATAAAAGCCAACTCAAGCATTCCATTCAGTAGAAACACAAGAAATATGTTGAGTTATTTTTGTTAATTTTGAATTATTATTTTGAATTATAATTTTCAAAGTTAATTTTGAATTTAATAATTATGATCAAAAACTACCTATTCAACCTATTATTGACAATATTATCGAACTGATAACGATTCTACTGTCTAATGTATGTATTCACTCTGTTCAACCCATTGGGAAACTTTTACTTTTACTATAACACTATACTTAGGCTATCCATTCGTCCGGGATTTCTCCAGACAGTCCGGGTTTCGAGCTCGCGTCCGGGGTTTATATTTGTCCGGGTTTCTTGCAGGTTTGGGAAAGAAGTGCCTGGACGCGTTTTGAAATAGAATATTTTCATTGTTAAGAACGTAAACCCAGTATTTTTCACGTATAATTAATAAATGAATTATCACTAACATTTTTTTAATAAAAGAACACAGTATTATTATAAGGTTTTCGAGTATTTTATTAATTCTATTCTCCCCTTCTGATCTTACATAATCATCATAATGTATTCTCAACACACCTCAATCTGCTCTCTAAACAGTGTCCGGGGTTGGCTCTTTCCATTTATGGTAAGCCTAACTATACTGGACTACTATCCCCTCCTATCCCCTACCTGAAAGCTCAAAACATTATTGTTTCGTTTACAGTTTTTCTTAGAAACTTATTTCTGAAGAAAAGGTACAGTTAGACCAGTCGAACGTGCATCGCTGAAAGGGATACCTGAACTTCTAAACTGAAGTGAAATCCACTGGAATGACGTAACTGCAGAAGTAGCCTAAAACTGACTAGAATGGTAACTTTAAACTTTTTAAAAAAACTTTTAGTAAGAGAGGTATAAAAAACGAACCTCCTCCTCAGCTTGCCAAAAATGGGTCTCTCCTTCTTCAAGCTCTGGTTACAGTACCTGAAGAAGGGCTGCGTCATGCGGTAAATCCGCCAATCGCAGTGCAAGAATTTAATTTCCTCCAATGAGGAGCCTACACCCGATTTCAAATACGGTGTACCATATACAAGAAAATTAAGCGCTTATCCTCAACACAGCTAGACGAGAGCCTCCCACTGCTCACCTCAGTGCAACCAACTCCAGTCACTGACATCGCTGATGGGAATAGACGGATCAACCAGCCAGTGAGGGAAAGTGAATATTTTCCACCCTTGACTTTAGAAACCATTCTTGAAGAATTCCGGAAACAAGCACAAAAATCAGAAAAACAATCACAAGACCTAAAAGCTGAATTAAAATCTGGATTCAAATCTGTAAAGGATCGTTTAACCCAACAATCAGAAAAACAGTCAAAAGAATTAAAATCTTTAAATGACAGTTTAACCCAACAATCAGAAAAACAGTCAAAAGAATTAAAATCTGTAAATGATAATTTAACACAACAATCAGAGGAAGTAAAAGCTGACTTTGAAACTAAATTCACCAAACAATCACAAGAATTCAAATCTGAGTTTAAATCAATAAAGGATAACTTGACACAACGAACACAACTATTACAAGAATTAAAAGCAAATCTAGCACAACAGTCACACGAAATAAAATCAGAAATAAATAAAGTATCAGACGACATCATAACCGATTTAGGACTACAAATTGATAATATCAGTGTACGACTAGGTGAACGATTAAAGGAAGTTACTTTAGTACCACTTGAAAAGAGTGTGGATAATCCACAACCTAAAATAATACATCATACCGAGACCAAAAAATACACTGATAATACGACTCAATTGGTTAGAGCTGAAGTAGGCGAACACAGAATTATTACCACTAATCAAACTTATTGCAACAGCACCAAACAAACTGAGGATAGCAGGAAACAAAACCTAAAGGATCAGGATGACTATAACAAGGATAATAACCAGGAAATAAACAATAACAAAGAGAATATAATTAATCTTGAAAATAGTAACAACGTGCAAACTTATTGCCAAATAGAGGTTATGAGGTTAAGAATAATTCACCACCAATTCACGGCCAACATCATTCACAGCCACAGCCTTCCAAATCGCCAGCCGTCGTTAACATTGTCAAAAGGAATGTACCAACAGCATCAACTGAAGAAGAGAGTAGCAGAAAATTTCTACAAAATAATCGTGACAGCAATTATCATCGGAGAAATAAGAGTTATCGACAACTAACTGCAACTGACTTCGTTCAAAAATATTTAATTGATTGCAACGAAGCAGTCGACATAGAGTCAATAAATACTCTGCCTGCGTTCTTGCGCGACGTCACCACTCGGCCAACAGCTATTTTCAACCTGGCGAAGCCAAGTATACCAGCTGTTCATCGCAAAGCCAAGCTGAGCGTACCTCTAGCAGTCGATCGGAATCTGTACTACTCCTACAAGCGACGCGCCAGATTCAAAATGAGAGGGGCTATTCGCGCCGTCAGTCGAGTCATATAAAACGTCGGCGGCGTCAAACCGGTCAGGCCAGCTTCTCTGCTACAGTAGGTTAAAGACTGTACTGCCTGCGAACCACATATTGTCAGGTCAGGCCAGCTTCTCTGCTACAGTAGGTTAAAGACTGTACTGCCTGCGAACCACCAACAATAGTGCGAACCACCAACAATAGTGCAAACCACCAACAATAGAACCAAACCTGGAGTTATTCCCAGATAACAAAACTTCAAGATGCATCAACTTATAGATCCTGGATTGGAATAATTGTCACCATCCAGTCAGGTCAGCACTAGATTAGCTGCCATGGGATTCGTACACCATGCTACCTGCAACGGTGGGATTTGTCACACAAATCCCCTAGGGCACTGGACAGTCGTGATTTGCCGCAACAAGATGCCGCACATACTGCCAGTTAAAGAGGTGCACTCAACCCTCAACATTGAGCACCAACACCGATATTCGACATTATTTGGATCTACAAAGTAGACCAATAGACCCAGCCTTAACTTTGAAATATGTCAACTTCTAGATCTTGGATTGGAGTAATTGTCACCATCTGTTATCGTCATTGTCAGGGAGCCCAGCAGTGAGATCAACCCGGCACATCGTCACGGACCAACAGCATTGAGACTCTTCTCTGCGCACCAGCGAGCCCCGGAGTATCTTCACCTGATGATCATCATCATCTACAGCCTCACCACAACACGAAACACGGTTACAATTTGTATTATGTTTATGTCAAATTTAATGTTATTATGTCATGCTGCTTATGCACCAGCATTGAGCTAAATGCTCAACCTAGTATCCAAAAAAGGATACAATTTATAAGTTCTTCATGCAATTTCATTGTTAAATTCGCATCATGCATTTCATGCATCAGCATCCCAAAGGATCACAATTTGTAGATTTTTATGCTATTTATTATCTATATTAGGTTTATATTAATTTATTGGCATTTTCTTAGCTCACTTTCATGCATTAGCATTGAGTTGAATACTCCATTAGCATCCAAAGGATTGCAATTTGTAAATTCTATTTCAACTATATTTTATTATTATAATTATTTCATTAAATTTAGCATATATGTTAAAAAAAAAAAAATATTCAAATATTAAATACTAATTAACTTAACCCAAAGAAACTTAAGAACATATATAACTCTAAAAAAAAATAAGAAAAAAAAATTATAATAGTCTGTGATAATTTAAAAGATAGTGCATAGCATGATTATTTATTGTTATTATTGTGTTTATTGTCATTTATGTATTGTTATCTCCTTTTAGAAAAATCTCTATTTACTACCTGTTATATTATTTGAGATTTTATTAACTATATGATATCATTATATATTTCTTGGAGAAGGAGATTATTATTAAGCATGCAAATTAAATATATTATTATAAGTGCACTAGCATAATCTATGTAAAACTAAATGTAAGATGTAAAAATAAAAATGGAAATTGACTAGAAAGGCAAAGATGAAATGAAGCAACAAAGAGCAAACTTAAATAAGGAGATGATACCAAAAATAGAAATAAAGCAACAAGAGAGCAAACTTTAATAAGGAAAGGATAAGGGAAGGAAACCAAAGCAAGAATAAGCAACCAAAGAATAAGAACAAAGAAATTTATTGAAGCAGTGCAAGCAAACAAAAATAAGAATGAACATGCCAAAGATTGTGTACACCATGCCCACACACCTGAAACAAAGGAAAATAAAATTAAAGAAGAATGATAAAAATGATATAGAATGAGGAAGAATTGAACGAAATTATGAAAGAAACTGAATTGGAAAGAAATTATTAATCAAAGAGCAAATTTTGAATGAAAGTCAACAAACAACACATGCATGTAGTTGGTGCATTGTTATCCATATCATTGCTAGTCGCTTCTAGGATCTGTACTGGACTGTGGGGGCTTGCATGTCTACCCAGCCACTACCGTAGGGACTTTTAGAGATTTTTGTATAGTATCCAAATGGGGCTATAGTTGTATTAGCAGATGTAAATTCCTGTTAGTGCACTTTTTCTCTATTTTTTAATGTCGATTGGACAAGAGATCCATGACTGTTATTTATTTAGGGGTTTAAGCCGCAAAAAGGCAAACCCATTGCGAAATCGCATTGTTAGGATATCCTGAAGCTAGACTGTGATATTATTGTGATATAGATGTTATTGTTATATGTTGAATTGTATGTTAAGGCTAAATCGTTTAAAGTTACCAATTGTTCTGAAATGCACCTTTGACGGTGAAAATTAGAAAGCCTTTAGGGCAAATTCTTCCTAATTTGGGGGCTTTATGTCATGGTGCAAAATTCACCAGCCCACTTTGCCAATAATCACCTCAACAATAACAAGGTATAGTTTTGTAAAATCAATACTCACTCAAAATCATCTATCATATTATCTTATTTTACTTAGTTGCACAATCATTTGCCAAATTCATTATAAAACAGCATCCTACAATGGGCTGAAATAAGAAAAGTTGTTTACGTTACTTGAAAGGTTAGCTTGTCAATTATCTTGATAAAACCGGCTTATCAAACAGCTGTTACCGGTTAATAATGTCACTTTCCTTTTTGCTAAAATATTCGTATTGTTATTTATTTCTTGTATTTATGTTATTCGATCAACTTGGTAAATCTGCTTATGCTCATCCTGCTAATTATTAATTTCTTCAATTTAATTATTATTTCCTTCAATTTTCATTTTATTAATTTTCTTGTATATGGTACACCGTATTTGAAATCGGGTGTAGGCTCCTCATTGGAGGAAATTAAATTCTTGCACTGCGATTGGCGGATTTACCGCATGACGCAGCCCTTCTTCAGGTACTGTAACCAGAGCTTGAAGAAGGAGAGACCCATTTTTGGCAAGCTGAGGAGGAGGTTCGTTTTTTATACCTCTCCTACTAAAAGTTTTTTAAAAAGTTTAAAGTTACCATTCTAGTCAGTTTTAATGTTACATGTGTTTGTTCCCATATCGTTTCAAAAGTACTAATATCCAGATTGTCAATAACGAACTGTTACCTCACAAAAGATTAAAAACTCGCGATCCAGACATGCTGACCGAGGCCCAAGATGTCCAAGGAGGAAGCGACGCCAATTCCGATTGAGTGCCAATAAAAATGTATCTCTTCGAGTGCGCGAGAATTGGGCCCAATCAAATAAAAGAAAGTTTGGTATGTGAAATTTTTACTATTCAGTTGAGGATATTTAATTAATTGACATATCACTTGTACATGCGATTGAAACGAGCTCTCGTAATTGTTTCGCCCTTAGGACAAAAGCCTAATTGCTCTAAAATAATTCAATTTCAAATTCCATTTTTTATAAAAAGCTCAACTATTATTCACATACATTTTTTGTTCAACAAGTAATTTCCGATTTTGTGCAAATATTTCACTCAAATTTTAAAATAAATCACATAGTAATTTCAACTAAAGTTCATATTTTAATTTCGTACTCGACTCTGGTTATTTAATAATTTAATTCAGATATCCAACAGCCGGCTCCGCCGAGTTGAGTTGGTCATTTATCAACCATCGCATGCCCTTGATAGAGGACATGCGTGTTGGTGCAACATCTACTCATGTTTTAGATTGTGACTGGATATATTTGTGGCTTTTTCACCTCATTGGCGTGAGTTGTTGGGAGAGTGTAATAAGGAAGTGTTACACATTTTTATACGGCTCTCGTTCGTGAGGGGAAATTAGCTTGGAGTATAATAATTTATCCATTTATCTCTCTTTGCTGGGTTGGATCGTGTGGACGACATTTGTGAGCATTCTACATTTTCTCCCACGATTCCGTCTAGCGAAGATAGATGTAAAACAGTGTGTTTGTAGATTGAGATGGTGCTCCGAACATCAAGATTTTTATAAGAAATTACTCCCGACTGCAGCATCCGGCAATTTACATCAACATAGTAATTTCAAATATTTTTTGAAGGAGCACCCTACGAGCTATAGCTCATCTAAAAGGCACTATCTCGATATACATCCTACATAATTGGGCTCGCCCAAATAGGGGTAAAATTGGGGGTTACAATATCAAAATTACAAAATAAACAGGATAATACATATCAAGTTATGAAACAATAATGTATAAAATATATTATAAATATAATACTACAATATATATATATATAGCTTATTACTGTAATATTATGTGTGATCATCTCTCTTGAGAAATGATCAGCTGTCATTCAAGGTCATTTTCTTTTCCGCCCTAGGGCGGTGAATGTTAACACTCTCAGCTTCCATATGATGCACGAAAAACAGCTCATTACATCCTAGTGTGGCGAAAATAGCTATTTGTGTAACTAGAGTGCAAAGCAGCGTTTTTCTGCATTGAGAGAAACAGTTTTTTTCACAAGCTGAAGGCGAGTGAAAAAAGTTTCTTGAGTGCAGAAACAATACTTTGTGCTCAAATTACACATTAAATTTTTCCTACAATTATGTATAAAGTCATTTAAACAGAACAAAACAGGACATACATAACCTGAAAATTCCTCACATAACCTATCTTTGAATCAAACCGATTTCAACAACAATGTCTACAGCAACTATTTCGTAGCTGAAGCAGAGTAGCCAACCTATTTTTGAATGCAGAATAGGGAACCTGCGTATTACATGCTCACTATTTTTTGTTGTTAGGTTGCAAATCTGGAGTGCAGAAAAGTACTTTCCCACACTGGAATTTACTTTCCCGCACTGGTGCAGGAATAGACTATTTTGCATGCTACAGTTAGTGCAAAAATAGCCACTTTTTCAGGTCACTGTAAAAAAATAATATATAAGGTAGCCTACTCCAAGTCTCAAGTCATCTTAGTAGTATTAGTATAGACTGTACAATATCATGCCGGAATTTTGCAATTTCCTATTAAATTTTATTTCTTATGAAAGAATGAGCATATTTAAAATTGAGTACAATTAAACTAGTCAGTAGATTAATTTTATTTATTCCAGTTGATTTTTTTAGTGATGATGCTCAGATTTTGGTGGGGTCATGCAAAATTTAAATAAAAATTTAAGAGCCTGTCTACTTTTGTCCGCTACTAGCTGGCAGTGTAGCCAACACCAAAATACAATGTTATTGTGGCCAAAGCCGACATTTAATCGCGCAGGCTGCCAACATAACACTTCAGATGTGACATACTGTATTGAATTTTCTGTGTACACCAATCAACTGTTTTCATGAAAGTTTATTAAATAACGGTTGGTAAGCGTCAGATTCCAATTCTGTGTTGCAATATTAATTATTGTCTTTGAAATTCCATGGTATGGGGGTGATTCTGGAAGTTCCATTACTTCTATAAAAATAATAGGTTTGGCATGCCGAGCTGCTGAAACACAGTCGGCCTGTAATGTTTCTACTCGCTACTCGGTTAGCTACTAGCTCGCACAGTGCCATCGATCGTCAAGTCTTTTACTATCTTTCCCAACTAGCCATTTGCCGGAGATCAGACTCTAGTCTAAGTATCGATTTAAAGTTCAATTTTGATAAATAAATTCATATGATAGCAGTGAATATGATCACAAAAAATAAAATTACAAATTAATTGTTAAAAGTGCAACTTATAAATCCAAGCTAGAGTACGATACTCATAATAGATTTCCCAGTTCGGCAACACTGTAAGAAAGGCTGTAATTCACAGACCAGGCTGAGTTTACTACAGAAACATAAGGGCTACAGTGTTGTCAATTTGAACACGTTCATAAACTGAACAACTTTTGCCGAAAACTTCATTGCTGGGATGCTGGCGCTGACGGAGCTTCCACAGGGGCAAACATCAACGCTTTCGTGGATATCTCATTTTGAACTAGATTTATAATTCTATTACTCGGTAAGTGACTTATTAATAGAGTTAACACAACATTAGTCAGTAGAAATTATTATCAACTGTTTTCTACAATTTGGATAATTACAGCATTTATTCAACTTTTTCGGGGGCAGTAAATGATTAAAATGACTACAGCTCTAGCCTACAACTGTTAGTAGGCCTAGATATTTCAAAGATATTTTGTTCATTAGAAGGCTGCACGATGATACAGTCTGTTACGAAAGTTTGTTCTAAATGTATGGAAAAATAGAGATGAAAAAATTGACTTTCCTTTCACAAGTTACTCAAAAATTGACTCCTTTCACAAGTTAGTCTTATTCATTCTGTTCCATGATAATATATCCTTCATTACTTAAATCGGCCCATCCTCTTTTTACAATAAGTAGTACAATAATTATAGCCTTTATTGGTAAGGAGACCTTTAGCCCCTTACGGCACCACCTGTTGCCGGAAACATATTGAGTCTACATTATTATTGGTTAGGTGTGTTCCGAAACACCGGGTGAGACATTTTAAAACAGCTGAGTAACAATAAGCGCATGGATGGGTAACCGGCAATTATTAGCCCAGGCAATGAATGCAAAAAAATGGCCATTGTCGTAACAAATTAGGGGAAAGCTGAATTTTTGCAGGATGTTAGTATACATAGTACTTACTCAAAAAAACCAAAGTCCCGACCTCCACCCCGCTTGCTTCCCCCACCACCCCCCTATCAACATTGCAAGAGCAGTACTTCAGTTAAAGGCTTATAACTCGGAAACTAATTTAGGTATCGTTGTGATTTTCATCTCATTTAATACTTAAAACTATTCTCTAAAAAATATGTCATATACATTTTCTATGTAGATAGCCTAGTTTTTCAGTAAAAATGTAGTTTATAGAAAAAAATGTCACCACGAACCACAAAAATCAACTTCAACTGATCATATCTTTTTTAATATCGCGTTATTGGTTGTGCCGTTCCTTACAAAACTTATAGATAATTCAATATGCTTCAAAATGATGTGTCTATTGATTACTATCGTTCAAGTTATGGCGTCATAGTGAGTGATGAAATAGTAGCGGACACCGCGTCGCAGAACCCTACAGCACTGTGTATTGCATGGCGCTTGGCTATCCAGCCCAATCCAATAAATAATTATTGTCAGACAAGCAAGACTATAAATGCCAATCAATAGTACACGGTTAAAAGTACATTTTCCGAAAAGTACCCAAAAATCCCCCATCAACTTTTCCCCCAAGCCCCCTCAAAGTTGAAAATGTTTCTAATTATTGGAAATTCGATATCTCTGTAACTAACTATCGAACAGAGTTGATTCTTCTTCCATAATATCAGTCATATAATGTTCTGCAATAAATGTGCTGTTCACTTTGCCGGTAAACCTGATAGTTTCTTTTATAAAAATTGAAATAATCTTCAAAGGAGAATTCTATCAACTAGATTTTTCATTATTTAGGGGGACATTTTTGTATGTCATTTTACAGAAAATAGCGTTGAATAGAAGTTATGGAGCTTATTTTTATGAATCCAAAGATGTGTATAACAGCATACTGACGATTAGAGATGTCGATTTGATAGGATGAGTGGTGTAGAGGGGGGATGCCCCTTTGCTAACATTGTTGGGCCTCTCAGGAACGGTTTGTCGCACTCCATACCTTTATTTTCTCAGCTCTTTGAGGCCACATTTGACCGATAATTTGGAATTCTACTTGAAAGTGCAGTATAGGCTCCCCCCTATATCAGACATGGGCACACTTTTGAAGGAGGGGGCTAGATGAAATGAGAAATTATGTGGGCGGGTCAAAAAATTTATTAGTACTCATTTTTTACATTTCAATCATGAATTAAAAATTCAAGTCTCAATTAATATTATCCTAAATAATTAAAGATGTAGTAGTAAGACTTTGGTTCAACTCACGAAGGGATGCAGTAATCCAACTGAGATTAGCTTTAGAAGCAATCTGATTTTTAACCCATCTTATCAAAGCAAAAGGTGTCAGGGGGTACTTCTCCACAATGGTCTTGGTAAATTAGCGTTTGAAAGCAGTAATTTAAGCAGCTCTAGACATCATTTCACTCATTTTGACGCATATTAGAGTATGAAGTTCATTTAGTGCTCATATCATTTGAATGTCTCACTAACAATCATGCTATTTATAGACGGCCTTTTACATTTAATTTCACTTTTATATTCAGTTTGAAAACAAGTAACGTTTTTTTTTTTAATGTTTCGGTAGTTATACTTATGTCTGGTATTTTTCACTATTTACTCTAAAAGCTCAACTTCATTTTTGTTCTGGATAAAAGTGATGTCACAGTTTCATTGAGACTAAACATTCCAGTTTGACCTTTTTTAATGTGTGGATCTTTTGGCATTGATAATCAATAATGAAACTACAGTAGTTTCTTTATTTTGTAACTGATGACCAATTTCAAGCATCTATTCGTTTCAACATATGAAAACTTCATCCAATGACAACAGAGGCAGGAAACCTCTTGAAACAATGAACAAGAATTAGGCCTATATCGTCATAATACAGTAATTGCAATTTGAGTATTTCTTCCTTCCCTGTCGATTTTACGTTGTAAGCGGTAGCTCAACTCTTTAGTAAATTAACTCATATCTGAACACTGAGAGCAAACTAAGATGCGATAATATTGTACTGCGAAATCGAAAAGATAAAGGAATAAATAACCGTTATCCTAATTTAGCAAAGAAGAATATATATTTTTTACATTATATTTCATATATTTCTTATAACTTAATTTGCATGTGTGATTTTAGTCTTCACTCGAAATCATGTTCCGGGCTAGCTCACGGGCCGTAGTTTGCCCATTACCGCCCTAAAGTGTACTTGGAAAATGACGATTTTCATTATAAATAGTTTATAACTCGTAAACTACTGAAGAACGAATTGCAAAGTTCCTCTCAAATTGTAGGTAACACCTTTTTCTGTCATATCCTTAGGAAGAGAACCACTGAAAACACATTTTAAATCAAACTAAACAATTATGTAAGTTATGTAGGTTTTCCCGATAGTACAGTCATACAATGTGTTGGACAAAAAATGTATAGGACACAGTTATTTTAGACAATACAATTCCCTGAAACATACCAGTGGCATCTTTGTATCATGCATGAATTTTGAGTTATTGTAATTCAAAATGTTGAAAGATTATGAAAAAATTGAAATTTCAACTTTATGAATGATTATAACTTTATAGCTGTAATATCGGAAAACCTGGAAAATTAACAAAATTTTTGCTACATATAAAATAGTTTGGCTTGATTTAAAACGTGTTTTCAGCAGTTCTCTTACTGAGGGTATGAAAGAAAAAGATGATACCTACAGTTTGAGACAAATTTTGCTATTTATTCTTCAGTAGTTTACAAGTTATAACTATTTATAATGATAAATCATCTTTTTACAAAATAATGTAGTATAAGGGAAGCCTATACTGCCCTTTCAAGTAGAATTCCAAATTATTGGTCAAATGTGACAATTTACATATGAATTGAAATAGCCTCGAAGAGCTGAGAACATAAAGGTGGAGTGCGACAGATGTTAGCGAAGGGGTACCCCCCTCCTCACTACAACTCTCATCGAACAAATCATCATCTCTAATCGTCAGTATGCTGTTATACACATCTTTGGATTCATAAAAATAAGTTCCATAACTTCTATTTAACGCTATTTTCTGTAAAATGACATACAAAAATGTCCCCCTAAATAATGAAAAATCTAGTTGATAGAATTCTCTTTTGAAGATATTTCAAATTTTATAATAGAAACTATCAGGTTTACCGGCAAAGTGAACAGCACATTTATTGCAGAACATTATATGACTGATATTATGGAAGAAGAATCAACTCTGTTCGATAGTTAGTTACAGAGATATCGAATTTCCAATAATTAGAAACATTTTCAACTTTGAGGGGGCTTGGGGGAAAAGTTGAGGGGGGATTTTTGGGTACTTTTCGGAAAATGTACTTTTAACCGTGTACTATTGATTGGCATTTATAGTCTTGCTTGTCTGACAATAATTATTTATTGGATTGGGCTGGATAGCCAAGCGCCATGCAATACACAGTGCTGTAGGGTTCTGCGACGCGGTGTCCGCTACTATTTCATCACTCACTATGACGCCATAACTTGAACGATAGTAATCAATAGACACATCATTTTGAAGCATATTGAATTATCTATAAGTTTTGTAAGGAACAGCACAACCAATAACGTGATATTAAAAAAGATATGATCAGTTGAAGTTGATTTTTGTGGTTCGTGGTGACATTTTTTTCTATAAACTATATTTTTACTGAAAAACTAGGCTATCTACATAGAAAATGTATATGACATATTTTTTAGAGAATAGTTTTAAGTTTTAAATGAGATGAGAATCACAACGATACCGTAATTAGTTCCCGAGTTATAAGCCTTTAACTGAAGTACTGCTCTTGCAATGTTGATAGGGGGGTGGTGGGGGAAGCAAGCGGGGTGTAGGTCGGGACTTTGGTTTTTTTGAGTAAGTACTATGTATACTAACATCCTGAAAAAATTCAGCTTTCCCCTAATTTGTTACGACACAAAACATTCATTGCCTGGGCTATATAAACAGCGAGGCGGATCTATTAATGTGGAATCAAAAAACACACATTTCTTGTGACGGCCGTTTTGCACAGCAGTTAGTTGTCGGTAGCTAGCCTAGATTAATATTTTTTTGTTCTCTTTTTTGAGTGAGTTTTGACTTTTGCTTACCTAATATTATTTCGCATAACTTACTCATCTTCCTTAATATTATATTACATTTAAAAAAATATAATATTCATAAACCAGACTCATATGCCCCAACGCATAGTCTTTATAGTGGGGTTCTGGGGTTTATATAGGAGAATTGTTTTAAAAACATATTCTGTATTATTAATTTACACTATATTTTTTTTTTTTTTTTTTAGGATGAAGCCCACATAGGTCTGAGACCTGTGCGTGGGTAATGAGTTGGATGATGGTGATTGATGAGTTGGACCTACAGTTTTAGGTGGGTTCCGAACCACCGGGAAGTGATTTTACAGCAGAGAACAGTGTCTTTTTTGCTGGCCGATCTAATCGGTCACCGTTACAAACAGGACCTACGAGAACGCAGCTTATCTCTTTTGTGATTATATTTTTGATTTGATTTCCATTTGTCCCTTATTTTAATTATCACCATTATATAAATCGTCAAATCAAAATTTATTAATCAATCAATAGCATAATAATTACAAAATACTTTTAGTTGAACTTAATAAATACAGAATATGTTATATCAATAATTAACCTTTAGAAACCCCACTATAAAAACTATTGTTGGGTTCTGTTAATATTATCTTTTTTTGAATGCTATATAATGCTATAAAATATAATACCTGTGTAAATATTTTTCAAAAATGAAGTTAGATGTGTTAGTGCATATTATATAAATAAACAAAATTAATAATGTGAAAAAAAATGACAAACCACCAGTTATACAAAATGGCTACTTGATATTAATTATTGAAATATCATTGTAATACAAGAAAATTATAAATGCAAACAAAAATACTGTATAATCAAATCAATTGATTTGAACTCTTTTCAAATTGCGTTACTTCCTGATCTTACATTTAGATACGTAATCAATTTATTAATTTCCTTTTGAACCAATAATCAATTCTTTCTACTTTTATTTCTACAGGAATAATGTTATACATTTTTAGCTATGTAAATAAACAATCTTTGTCCAAATGCCGTGTTCATTCTGGGAATAACAATATTTACATTTCTTAACCCAGTATGATGAATGTGATCAACAAATCGAAATTTTTCTGGTCTTTTCTTAAAGTATGAGAGCACCGCCTGAATAAAAAGTTGTCTAACACTGAGTGCTTTACTTTCTTTGAATAGTTCAATTAAGGTTGGAAACTGGATATCTTTGAAATGTATTATTTTAAGTATACATTTCTGAGTTTCAAGTAAAGGTTCAATATGAGTGTAATTTGTAGCTCCCCAAACAATTATGTTTTATATTAAAATGGATTCTACTAAGGAATAATAAACTGCTGTTTTTAAAGTTCCATGGTTTAGAATCTTGCAAAGCTGGTAGAATTTAAAAATAAGTTTTCTGATCCTTTTTACATTTTGAATGATATGCCAATCCCACTTCAGATCATCGTCCACTATAGTACCTAAATATTTGATTCTATCGCTCCGTTGGAATGAAGGGCAATCACACGGCTGGCTTATGTCTGTGCATTGGATTCAGCTTAAGTGATGTTCTTGACGGCTTTGTGAGATCCGTTAAAGAATTAATATATAGTTTATAATTTTGTTGTGATCTGGATTCACGGACACCCCCCCCCCCCCCCCCCACCACAACTGTGGCGCGACAATAAACTTGGCGATACAATGAGTCAAGTGTGTTGTTTCAGACGCGTTTTTGTCGTTAAGCGATTTAAATATTGAGCTGCTGATAAAACGTGCGACTCATACTGTCGTGGAAAAGCTCAAATGCATTGAAACCAAATCGAAAGTTGTTAGTCCGTTTTATGTCGCTCGAGTTTAGCGTGGCATCAGTTCTAGGAATTAGGAATTTGTTCTAGGCTGTCTCAACCAAAATCGAACATTGATGAAATTTCAGATATTTGAGTTTTCTAAATTGTCATTGTATTTCCCCTTCTCACTCGAGTACAAACCTTTTTTATTTATTTTTATCATCAAAATTACGGCTTTATTGGTGATCATATATTCAATAACTTATTACTTTCAAATTCCTCAAAGTACTATAATGAAGACTTCCGCAATGGTGGATATTGACATCAATGAAAAACTGATGGAAATCTATGAACGCTACTGTAAAAATATCCAGTCACCGCCGAGAATCGAACCACGGACCTCCCAATTACCGGTCAGGCGTCTTAACAGCTAGACTGCAGTGACCTGTCTGTACAGCAGTGTGCATTTTAGACCTGGCCATATCGGCTCGTATATATCACAAGTTGGATTTGAAAGAACTGACAATTTTGCAAACTACCAAATATGCAGGACATAATTTATTAATTTCGAATTTATGAAAGTGCTATCCATTATACTGAAGACTTTCGCAATGACGGATATTGACAACAGCATTGAATAGCTGATGGAAATCTATGTATGCTACTGTACAAAAATATCAGTCACCACCGGGAATCGAAGTCAAGTCTAAAATGAATGCTGCTATACAGAAGGGTCGCTGAAGACAAGCTGTTAAGACGCCTGACCGTTACTGTAGAAACAATTAGTCTAAGCGCGTGGCCGTTTGGTAGTCAGCCATGGCGCGGGGTGGAGAGGGGAGTGTTTATCACTCATTTCTAGAAACATGTGGCCCATGCGACGCTGCAGATGTCTTCAAGGTCAACTAGTAAACTTTTACAGGCCGGCTAGTAGTGAAAACAGAGCCACGCGCCCAGACTAATTGTTTCTACTGTAATTGGGAGGTCCGTATTTCGATCTCTGGCGGTGACTGAATATTTTTGTGCAGTAGCAATTTTGTACATTAATTTCCGTTAGCTATTCAATGCTGTTTTCAATATCCGCCATTGCAGAAGTATTCAGTGTAATTGATAGCACTTTGAGGAATTCGAAATTAATAAATTGTGTTCTGTATATTTTGCAGTTTGCAAAATTGTCAGTTCCTTAAAATGCAACTTTCAATAACTTGTTACTAAATAAGATAATAAAATTTGAAAACACTTTTAAATGGAAATTGTGACTCACGTTATGGCGTGACGGCCGTTTCACTCTGTTGTCAAGAGCATCGTCAGACGACCCACAGTATTTTTTAAGTTTTACTATACAGAATGTACCATAAGGAAAGTGCCAAACTCTGGGAAAAGAGTATATATGGGTAAAAGAAAGAGAAAATCACGAATAAAATGTTTTCCACAAACGCTTCGTTTACCAGATATCCGCCATTTTGTGTTTTTTTCAAAATAATTGTCTTCAAATTTTTTTCAATTGATCTTTATAAAACTCGGTACAGTATGTTTAAATAAAAGAGACCTACTGTAGAAAAAAATTCAACTTGGTCCAATTTATATTTCAAAATGGCGCAATTTTAAACCTTTAATCTAAAATGGCGGGAAACGGGGAAAATAACAAAATTTACTAAGAACAATTGTTTTTAGAAAGTTTTATTTCCAATCTGTCAACACTAAAAACATGAAAATCGATCAAAACATAACCGAGATACATTGAAATGTGTGTTAAGAGGCAGCAAAACATCCATATTTGTTGTAAATAGCCCCAATCAGCTGGTTAGCTGATTAAAATCAACTGATTAACAGCATCATAACTTCACCGAAAGAACAACATTGATCCATACCTACAGGAACACTCGAATTAAGGGTATGAAATGAGTGTACTGTGGGTCGTCTGACAATGCTCTTGTCAACAGAGTGAAACGGCCGTCACGCCATAACATGAATCACAATTTCCATTTAAAAGTGTTTTTAAGTTTTATTATTGGTGGAAACAAGCTGGATCTTCAACATCAAAAT
Organism: Conomelus anceps; assembly: GCA_948455865.1. Taxonomy (NCBI): domain Eukaryota; kingdom Metazoa; phylum Arthropoda; class Insecta; order Hemiptera; family Delphacidae; genus Conomelus; species Conomelus anceps. The sequence continues at coordinate 8,423,630 of OX418218.1, read as the reverse complement.
AAGATAACCTCATATGCCAGCAATGATTTTTTCTGACCTAGATACTGCTGTACATAATTTTTAAAAATTGCCAAAAGCTAATTTATATCAGGTTTAGGCTATGTAATGTATTATTCTCTCATTTCAACAATTATTTTTAGATATATTTTTGATCGAATTCATTTATATAATAAAAAAAATTATTAGAATTTCAATTTCTGATATTTTAGCTTTAGCTTGAAAAATGTAATGTTTTGCCTAGGATAGGTGGAGGAGAGTGCTCTAGTAGTTCTAACCTAAATCAAAGAAAATTAATTAATTTATTCGTCTAATTTTTGTCACCTGTTTTGGTGCCAAGGTATTGAGTTTTAATTTATTATTAATATTTTTGTTTCAGATCACCCTGAGAGTTCAATTTTATGTAGAATTGTTCCAATATTTCAAGTCATGGCTGCATCAAGGCACTCAGTGAGTATAGCAGTATAACTTGAGAATTATGTTTATCAATACTTGCTTTTAAAGAAGGTAGAGATAGAACTGAACGAGTTTGTTGTTTTTATTTTCTTATTTAAATATCGGAAAATATACTTTTCTAAATTCTACTAGTAAAAATATTTCTAATTTGGAACAGTAGAAAAAAGTTATGGTATCTTTTTTGTTCTAATTTGAAATAAATATTTACAAAGAGCCTATAAAACTATAGATGCAATAGACAATGGGGATAAATTCATGGTGAAGTAGTTCTTTACAGTGGCCTAATTAGTTTGAGAGGGGTGCCCACCCCCCAAAGCCTCATGACGTACCCCCCATAAATTCGGCACCCACCCAAAAAAATGCGAAAAAGTAAACCCACCATATTCTTTCTAAAACTAAAAGAAGATTTATATAGGTACAGTATTGAAAAAATTCAAACCCAGTTGATAATATGAAAAATCTGTGTATTTTTCATGTGATTATTTACATTTTTGTTAAGGTAAAAAAGAAATATCAATGAAATGAATATATGAACTTCTGCTCAATAAACTTAATTGCAAAATAGCTATATGTTTTAACATATGTTCATGTTAATAAATGAAGACTAATGTATTGTAGATGACTTGAATTTTATTTTCAACCTATTTCATTGTAGCATATTAGTAGTATTAATGGGGCAACAGTGCTCCCATGCAGCTGTTGAGTGTGCATCACATGATTCACCAGTGATCATCCTAAGTGAGCACTTAGATTCTAGTGCACTAGGTGAGCTCTAAGTGTGCACTAGGTGAGCTCTAAGTGTAAACTTGGCAGGGCTTTAAGTGAGCTCTAGGTGATACTCCTTGCACTACATCTTGTTGAGTTTGTACTAGCAGGATATAGCATTTGTCAAGATTATAGTGGTTATCTGGTACAATGCTGCATTTGCCAATATCATGCTCAAAGTTGATTACTCAATCATTATTACTACAAGAGTGCAGGGATGCAGAATATGTCCGAACGCCCGAACATTGTTTGGGGGAAGTCGCCGAGGGTCTGGGGAAATTTTGGGGAAATAAAAAAATTAAGCATATTAGTTTTAAGATCTGATAGAACATTACTCAGACTTAATAATGATCTTCATTTTTCTTTAAATACATTGGTCATAGGTCATTGGGAATGATGAAAATAAACACATGGATTTAATTTCAATAAAATTAAACTTGAACAATTCAAAATACTTGGAACTTCTAACAAGAGAAAACTAAAACCAATGAAGAAAAATAATACACACCTATAAATAACTATGAGCATTCTGTGCCTATGGAGTCTCAGAAAAAACAATCCAAATTATAGCACATAGTATTTACCATATCATTCATGGATTGCTGAAGGTATTAAAAATCCATTACTTGCATTAATGAATTGGTTCATAATTGTAAAAAAATATGAAATTATATAATATTAGAATAATTTTATACACTTCTTTAAGAATGTGTGTTTTTTCTATGGATGATGACTATAAATGTATTGTGACACAGAAACTGAAGATGAAGAGCTCTTGAGTGGAAGAGCAAGAAATTAAAAACTGTTCAACAATTTTAATTATTTTTTCTTAGTACGCTTCTCACTCTAAAAGCCTGAATCATTTTATTCTTAAGTACTAGTGTAGTGATTACTGAATTTGGTTCATCAATTGAAATAAAACATGTGAGTTCAAAATGTGAAAAGTAATTTAAATCCATTAATCCACATTTTTTATTTGATTTCAATGAAAGCTATGAGTACGGTAATAAGTGAAATTTGAAGAAACAAAGTCAAGTTATATTATCGAGTTTCACGACACTTATTTTGGGGAAATTTTGGTCTTTAAAATTGATGTTCTGGGGAAATTTTGGGGCTTTGGAATATTCTGCACCCCTGCAAGAGTGAGGTTATTTGTAATTCATGTAGACAACACAAGAGGTGGAGAATATATACATCTCATATTTATTTCACAGCAATAATGTATAATTGAGTTTACAATCTTGATATGTTACTAGTCTAAGATATCAACAATTACCCAATGGTATAACTGTCCAAGATTGGTAACACAGGGTGACTAGCGACCGGGAAAACCGGGAAAAGTCAGGGAATTTTTAAATTCTGTAAAAGTCAGGGAAAAGTCAGGGAATTTGAAAAAATATCGGGAAAACTTCGTAGTAATTATATACCTGATAATAATGATATTAGTACGGGCGCTTCCAAACAACTAATTTTGGAAAGGGAAACTCATTTGCGAAGCTTATCGTAGGGGAAGGAGATAACGAAAAACGGCTGTTTTGAAGATACTGATTTAGTTAAAATTCACAAGACACCTATCACTTAAAGTTCAAGTTTATCGTTGCTCTGATACACAGATTTATTTTCCACAAAAAAGACCTACCGTACACATATACTTATACAGGGTGTCCCATGTAAGATGTAAACACCAGTTACACCGGTTTTTGAAATGAGGCCTTTGTGTTCGAGATATATAGAAATTATGACTTCTTTGAGATACGCTCACTTCCCGCCATTAAATGCTCAATAACTCAAAAACTACTGATCAGATAGGAATTATGATGACATTGTTGGAAAGAGCACAACATTTCGCTGAAGATACACGTATTTACAATTTGTAACCCAATCATTTGAGGGGTGCTTTTTAGGGGTCAAAGTACACAAACGTGGATTTTTCCAAATTTCGCTGAAATTTCAAAGCGATTTTTCTTCATTTGTTTTTAGAGTGACATAATGAAAATTTTACAGAAAGACTTCCTCATTCCTCAAGCTTTAAAATGAGACTAAAATTTTATAAATTTGTGATTTGAAAATGCTTAAAAATTGTAAAAAACTGTCACAAACCCACAAGAATTAGTGTGTAAGGGACAAGAGGTGAGAGAGTAGAAATTTGATTTAAAAATCTTGTTGCAATCAGATTTTTTCCCAAAATGAATCAATGCTTCCCAATAAAGGTAGATCGGATGAGAGCACGTTCACAAGAAGTGGTGCTGTCAATTTTCATAATACACATACTTGGGCAACTGAAAATCCTCACGTAATGAGACCAAACTGGTTACAGCACAAATTTTTGGGTAATGTGTGGACTGGAATAATTGATAATCACATTCTTGGGTCATATTTATTTAACAAGCATTTGAATTGTGATGTTTTTAATTTTTTATTGGATCTCAAATAAAAAATTTAATTGAAATTTTAGATAAATTTTTATCTAAAAATTTATCAATATAATATTTTAGATATTTTTGAACTATGGAAGAATTTCCCCTTAATGCTTTGAGGCAAGGAATGTGGATACACTGTTGTCTGGCGCATTTTGCTGGAAATGATTTTTATTTATACTAGCCTGATTCACATTATGATGAATACTATTTGGTATCTGTTTATTCTTTTGTCAAAAATTGAAAACTCTATTTTCAATCTATTGTGAAATAGATAAATAAATAAACTATACAGTAGGCAATTTCGAATACAACATAGCACACTACAGTCATCAGAAATGAATATGTTACACACTCATTTTTCTTCAGTTGATCCTGATTTTCAATCTCATCCAATGGAGCAATCTTAGAAATATTCAACTTAATTAAGGAATTACTTCTTTTTTCAACGATGACTTCAGAGCTGTGATTCGGTAGTTTCTGATAAGAGTACTGTAATACAGTGCTTACTGTAGATCATTATTTTTACATATTTTGCCTTCAACGGCTTCCTGCGGTCACTCAAGGACCACAGTGATTGATAATTTATTTTGAAAAAACATCTGTTTACAGAAATATTTTGAAATTAAATTTCTACTCTTTCACCTCTTATCCCTTAGACACTAATTCTTGTGGGTTAGTGGCAGTTTTTTACAATTTTCAAGAATTTGCAAATCACCAATTTATAAAATTTCTGTATAATTTTAAAGCTTGAGAAATGAGGAAGTTTTTAATGAAACATTTTTATTATGACACCCTAAAAACAAATCGAGAAAAATCGCTTTAAAATTTCAGCGAGATTTAGAAAAAAAACCTTTTTTGTACTTTGACCCCTAAAAAACACCCTAAATGATTGGGTTACATATTGAAAATACGTGTATTTTCATCAAAATGTTGTGCTCTTTCCAACAATGTCATCATAATTCCAATCTGATCAGTAGTTTTTGAGTTATTGAGCATTTAATGGTGGGAAGTGAGCGTATCTCGAAAAAGTTATAATATCGAGATATCTCGAAAAAAAGGTCTCATTTCAAAAACGTCACTGAACATTTTTTGTCAGAAATTTGGTGTAGAATCCTTGGTGACCGGTTTTTACACCTTACATGGGATATCCTGTATATCGGGGCAATGGAATTAGTGTATCTATAGAGTAGGTGAGAGTGTTGTACCTTGGAGCACATTTTATATTTTGGCTTCTAATAACAAAAATATGCATTTTTCAACGGAAACAATATTTTTCTTGACAAGTGCATCATGTTTTCTATCAAATATGATATAAATTCAACCTTATCCTTTGGTAACAAAAAGAAAATAAATAAAATTTGTAATTCTTGCAAGTTTTCCAAAGTAGTATCATGTTGATTGATGTACCTTGGAACCCTACCTGTAGTATCTTGGAAAACTCATGTTATTTTGAGAAATAATAATAGCCTACTGGTCAATACTTAACTCATTTATTAAAATTTTTAATTATTACATATGTCACAAATAAATTTTTTCCATCCGTTTTTCTCACATCCTGCACAAATTTCATGTGCCCATCTCTTGTAGACTGTGCTGTGCACCTGATCCAATTTTCTCCAGACTGATCCAGTGCATATTGTTCATTACAAAATATATATTCTTCTACAGCGCTGTCTTCATCATTTGTGTCAACTAATGGAGCCATATCATTGTCAGAATCATAAGATGAAGGAATAGGCCTACTATGCGTCCTTTTCACAGGTTCCGAGGTACACTATGTGGTTGTGTTCCCTGGTACAAGAGGTCGCCATTTTAAATAAATATATTGAAGGTTTTGTTTAAGAGCATTATGAATAATGGAGTTTCACTCACCAATAGTTTTAGAATCAGTTGTCACATGAAGTTGAAAATATACAGCTCTCACAACATAAGAATAACAAAAGAATAACGTTGAAAAATTTTACTTTTGACTAGTTGAATTTTTTTTTGCCTAGCATACCTTTAATAATCATCTGATGCTGCTGAACTTCGAACTATACGAACATCTAGTGTTGAAAAACATAATGTAGTTATAAAATTAACCACTAAATAGCCCCACTGATTGAAAAACTGAAGTGTTCCGAGGTACATCATTCTCAAGGTACAACACTCTCCCCTAGATATATTTACCACATAAAAAAAGCTGTTTATATATTCATTTATCAGGGCAATGAAATTAGTTTATCAGCTGATAGAGATTCTATAAAAAGCCTGATCGCATTTATTCACCCACAGCTGATGATAACTCAATAAATAAGTTGATTGAAATGTGAACCTATCCTTTTGTTTCGCTTCAAAAAGGATGAAGGAGTGGGTCAATTTCATTGGCAAACGAACTTTATCTGTATTAAGGTTCCAAGAATGTGTCTTTAAAATTTTAAGTTGATTGGTCAAAGCGTTCGAAAGTTACGGTTGAGCACACACACAAACCCAAAAACATACAGAAAAAGACGCGAGCCTCCAGTCACGAGTCACAATTCAAAACTAAGAACTCGCAACACTCGTTCAATTATAGAAACCCTCACATGAAATGCTCCAATATCGAACTTGAAATGCGTTTTTAGATGGGCAACCAGATAAATAAGCTAGGTAGGTTAAGAAACATAAAATTGTTTTGATTATTCGGTAAGGTCTTTTTGTTTTTCATCTATATAAAAGCCAAATACCCCTGAATCACTGACTCATTCATCAGCGTTTCTCGAAAACCACATGACTAATTAAGTTGAAATTTGGTACACATGTCCCGTTGGGGCTCTAGATGCATGCTAAGAAAGAATTCTGAAAAATCCAGAAAATTTGGTCAAAAGTGAAAATTTGAAAATTATACATAAGAAGTATGGAGTTGTGAATTGAATAACTGTGCCCGTATCCATGACAACAGATGATCAACAAACAAAAGTGCTGGTTCGATTCACGATTTTGTACGAATTTTAAACCACCCCCTGGGGTCCAGGGGGGACTTTGCCCCCTGGCTAGACGGTTAAGGCGAGCGAAGTGAGCCTGCCGGCTATTACCTTATATTGGTCAGGGAAAATTGTATTAAAGGTCAGGGAAAAGTCAGGGAATTTTTGTGGCTTACTTTGCTAGTCACCCTGTAACAATTTCACAAAGTCCAATGCTGAATGGGAATTCCAGAGTAACTACTCCATTGCTGAGGATAATTGCCAAACATTTTTTGTGGCAGCGAAATTGGAGATTAGATTTGATAATTTCTTTAAAAATGTTATGTCAAATCAAAAAATATATAACTTTCTTTTCACTAAGGTGTACTAATGTTAAACATTTCATGCTGCACTCAATATCACACATATTTACTAACAAACGGTGTCTCACATGGTGTAAAAAATCCAAACAATCGTCTCTCTTGCCGGAAATCCAAAGTTTAGCATTTCCAAAATGTAGGTTTTCCCACTGGTAGTTATCATCATATGATCCAGTCAATCTCTCACCTGTATATGAGATATAGATATTATATTGTATAGTAATATAGAAATATGTATAGAGATATATTTTTGACATATAGAAATATTCATATGTGGAAGAAAAATAGTTCCATCAGAAAACTCTAATTTAAATGGCAAATAAACGTCGCCCCCAAAAATTCAATGGATTATTGCTTCCTGGGGTGTGTAGAAGTCACAAAAATGTCGGAAAAATTCAAAACGTTTGGATACTCAATAAATACCCACCTTTCGCTATTATAATTTTACTATTTTACAATTATTCCTAATCTTATTCCTAAATACAATACTCTACATTAAATGGAGTTTTCAAATTTTTTATAGTTTATTAACTTTTCTTATAGGTAGATTTTTAGTTATTTTAGTTTATGTTATACTTATTTGCTAATTCATAAATATTACAGAATGTAGGCTATAAAAAATTTCCCATGTTTTCAAAGTTTGAAAATTATACTGAAAAGCTTAGAATAAAACAAACTTTAAAACAAAAAAAGAAACCGACTTCAATGAAATGATACTAACCTCACGTACTAAACACTTTAAAATAAAGTATTTACATTAAACTGATGAAATTTTTAATTTAATGCAAGTAATCTTCTGAAGTTGGCGCTAAATATTTTATAGTTAAGAAATTCTATATTATATTTTAGAAGTTTATGGAAAATTTGGCGCCGACTTCAAAAGATTACTTGCATTAAATTTAAAATTCTCAGTTTTAAGTGAATACTTCATTTTAAACCTTTTAGAACTTGAGTAATAATTGTTGAGTATCATTTGCATTTCATATTCATTGAAGTCGGTTTCTTTTTTGTTTTGAAATCTGATTTATTTCAAAGTTGAGGTGTGGTGTGAAGTACAGTCAAGAGTAGCCTAGTGGAGATCTTCCCTTGGAAGATTTCTGGGTTTTTCAATTAGCCTCCAACATGCGTTTGTGTAGAACCCAATTATTGCCTAAATAACTTGAAATTGCATTTTGAAGATCTTAAATTAGAAATTTTACCCGAGGGTATGCCCTAGACAACCCTGTTTTATGAGCTTGTTCCTCATCTGTCAATGTAACTATCATTAAAGTAGAATGAGAAACTTCAATGAAAAGTACAAAATTATCTGAAACATTCCTTCAAAATAGAAAAAGGTTCCATTTTTAAACATAAACATACATCTGATAGAGATAAGCTGCTTTGTCCTGGGCACTCTTTGTAAGGGTGACCGATTAGATTGGCCAGCAAAAAAGACACTGTTTTTTGCTGTAAAATCACTTACTGGTAGTTTGGAACCCTCCTAAAACTGTTGGTCCAGCTCATCAATCACCATCATTCAACTCATTACCCACGCACTGGTTTCAGATCTATGTGGGCTTCATCCTCCAAAAAAATTTCCGCCATTAAATTCAAATTTAAGATCAAATCTTTTTCAAAGATCAAAATTAAGATCGAATTCAAATTTATTTCTCACGAATACAAAAGCATAGAACTCACTCATAATATACTTTAACAAACATTCCTATTAGCCTATACTTAAATCTAGATATGAGTTTGAATAATCAAAACAGTGTAAGATACCCGCATGTAGGCTGAAGCCTGTGTTTGCAAGTGATCTGGTGTTAGAATAAATATTTATTTATTTTGAGAAAAAAAATTTTTTACTAGAGAAATTTTTATGACAATTAAAAATAATAAAATTGATTTGAAAAAAATACAAGCAGACAGTGAGACAAGCATAAAATAAGTGAACTATAGAAGTTACACATCAGTATTCAGTGAAGGATTTATTACTTGAACATGAATCATCCACAGACAGAGTGCATCATATTCTCTGCTATATCTTGGTCGTTGCCCAGCAACCATTTACAAACCACCCGTTTATACTGAGATGTCCTGTATTTTTGTAATTCTCTCAAGTTATTGGGAATGTTACAATTTACTATATGTGACAGATAATGAAAATTTGTCGTGGAATATGTCTTGTTGAGTCTCGGTGTTAGTATGTTACACAGTTCTGATGCCCATGTTGGATATGTGTGTTCTATTTTTTGAGAAAAAACTACACGCACATTTTCTACTGAAACAGCCTATGAATATGAATTGTATATAGGTAGATCACGATTAATACAATATTTGTCAATTATAACACTACTTATTCACATAAAACCTAGGTGGTGTCCTACCTTTCAAAAGTCAGCATGATGTAAAACGTCTGAGGCCTCTTGCATAACAACTCACAAATTACTATTACACTCTTCTATATGAAGATTGCTATATAACTATATATTCTGTCTATATTCTATTTTTTATATAATTAATCACAATTCAAATAAATTATAATCAAATAAAATAGCAGCTGCAGTGGAGTATTTGGTTAGGGCACTTATTTCTGATTAACTGCTACTCATGTTGTCACAGGTTTAATTTCCATTCAGACTAGCATATTTTGTGGAATCATTCACCTTATCACCCATGCACAAGTTTTTTACTAGAAAAACTTGCTTAAAAAATACTGTATGTGTATTTATTTATTCATTTATTATGCAAAACACAATCAAGTAAAGCTACAACAGGCGCAGCTCACCAATGCTTTCTTTACAAAGAAAGAAAGATTTGTAATAACTTCAAGTAGCTTACAAGTGTATTTGAATTATAGTCTACAAGTTTTTAAATTTATATTCAACAGGAATTCTACAACTTCACCAATTAATTTCGCCATTTATTTCTACTGTTGCAGAGTACAAATTTCCAAAGAATTGAGTCTCCAGCCCATAAGCTTTGGAGGGAAGAAGCCACACGTTTCCATCAGAATATGTACAAGTCTTTTTGTCCTGGGGAAAATGACATTGGCTATCGGGTTGTTTCATCCCCTGTTAATCTAAAAGAAAAAATATCAGTTGCCATTTTTGGATTTCATGAAACTGAAGAAGATAACGAAATCCTTTTGAATCTGATCAAATGCATTGAAAAGTACTCTGACATGGGTCAAGGTCAAGGGTTTAAACTTGCAGTTGTTTATGTTAAAGTACTGTTGAAAAATGACAACATTGAAAGTCCTGTATTTCGTGTACCAAAATTAAATATAGAAAAAAAGGAAGAAAACAATGATATGTATTTCATTGACATCAGCTGTCGTGTTTATGACAGTTGGCAAGATTACTTGAAGAACAACAAATTGCCTGAAGGTCGAATGTGTTTTCCACGGGATGGCATCTATAGGGCAGGGGATGATGGCAAAGTGTTGGTTGATATAGTGGAAACACCAATGTGCAGTGATGGTGTATTGGCGGTTATGGATTCGAGCTCGTCACTGTTGGGCAAGATTGGTGCCACCGCTTGTGTTGCATCACTTTTTATAACCCCTGCACCTTTTATAGTTTGGGGAGGTCTAACTTTAATGACAGGTTCAAGCATCTATAACTTGGGCAGAAATGCAAGCAAGATGGTTGACATGAAAATGCATGATCAAGATCTAAGCTTTGCAAATAAAGAGGCAAGACATTTGTGGATTGATAGCGTTTTTGCGGGTGCATCCATTGTTGTTGGTGGTAAAGTTCTGCGTAGTGGATACCTAGCTTCACGTGCTAACGGTTTTAAATTGTCATCAACCGAAATGGCAGCTGTTTGGCGTAATAATGCATCACTCATCATCACCATGAGCTTAAATGGAGTGATCAATGTTATATTTACCAGAGTTGTAGACCATATTCTTCTTGGAGACCCCTCTGATGTAAAGAGCTTCAAAAAACTATGCGCTTTGGCTCTGAATATTTTCTCACCAGAAGAGGAAATTAAGAAGGTATTGGAAGATATTGCCAACATAAGTAAATCCATCTTTAAAATTACCAGCTCAGTGCATTATTATCTGAACTTGTCACTTGAAAAATTGAAACCGTATGTTGAAAGTAGAGCAAAAGATCTATTGAATATTGCTATTATAGGCGCAAAATTCCTGTTTAAAGTCTCTGTGGGTGTCTTTGATAAACGATTCACACGTATATGTGATGACATCAACGGTCTGCTGTCGGGATACTTGTCTTTGCTAGAATTTGCTTTGAAAATGGAAGTCAACTGCAGAGACATTTGGTCATGGTTTCAGGAAGCATTTGAAAATGCAAAGCAGGAGTATCGTGCATTGTGCAATAAGGAAACTGTTAAAAACATCAAAATAAATGATCTAAATAATGAAGAGAATCTGAGGAAAATGTTTTCTGAATTGGATGATGTTATCAAAGTATGTGAAGTGGCCAACACAAATAATGCTCAAATGAAAATGCTTATCAAACTTGTTGATGATTTCCATTCAGAACTTGATGCAAATTGTACTTGCAATGAGTTTTTTTACAGCGTGAAACTTGTCTGTGCATTTGTGGTTAAATATTTCAAAGAAAAGAAGACCCCATATAATAACGATAAAGAATTTGCAGAGAAAATGAGTGGAGATAACTTTGATGTAAATGAATTTAATAGAGAATTTGGTATGAGAGAGGATATTGATGTAGTGACGTCTTTTTTTACAGAAGTTATCAAGATGTTGCAGGACAAAAAAGAGATATTAAAAATGGTAGAAAAGTACAAAACTACGGCTTCAAAAAATGCCAACCAGTCAATTCCTAGTATACAGAGGGAAGATATTAAAAATTACCTGTTCATAAACCCATCTGAAGTAACTGATGTCAGTCAGAGGGATATGTGGCGGATTTTTTTTTTAAATCTAACTGGAATTACTATTGATGAAAATAATGTGTTCGTGGAAAATGATGGTAAAATAATAATAATAAAGCCGAGTGTGCAGAATTCAACCTTTGAATTTGCATGCTTCATCATTATGGAAATGGAGCCAGTACTAAAAGGAATGCTTACTGTATTTGCATCAACAAAAAAGAATAATTAATTTGAGAATGCTTGACAAACCTTCAAAATGTACAAATGGGTGCTTGAACATTTTGAAGTTTCAACTATTTCATTAACTCAGATTTTCCTATAATAAATGAAGAATAGTTAAATCTTGTCTCATACAGGCTGCAAGTTTCTAAATAAATACAAGTATAATATCCCAAATGAAAAATAATGTAATCTAAGTAATGCTTTAAAGTATAATGTAATCTAAATAATACTTTAAAGTATAATTTAAAATCATGTAATCTAAATAATACTTTAAAGTATAATTTAAAATCATGTAATCTAAATAATACTTTAAAGTATAATTTAAAATCATGTAATCTAAATAATACTTCAAATTAATGCTTGGAATAAAATTCATTGTAATTGGTCTACAAAAATTGAAAATACATTGACCTTGTCAGACAATAATAATAGAACACTCCAAGGAACAATACAAGGATTTAAAAAAATCAAAGCTATTTCTGATAGCAAATGATTTGAAGGTTAAATTTACTTGAAGATCTAAAAAAAATGAATTGGAAAAATGTTTTTTATAAAACTGCCAGTAATTTCATAATGAACTACTTTGTAGTAATGAAAAATTAGACGAAATTGTCACAACCACATTTATTAAAAAATATTGAGAAACTAGTTTCGGTTGTTATACCATTATCAATCTCAATCAAACTGAGTTTATTGTATGTATTGGTATGAGTTTATAAGTATATCAAACTGAGTTTGGGTTGTTATAATGGTATAACAACCGAAACTAGTTTCTCAATATTTTTTAATAGATGTGGTTGTGACAATTTCGTCTTATTATTCATTATGGATACCTTCCACAATATCACCTTTGCCACTCACTACAAAGGAAAACTTTGTAGTAACATGATAGTTATAAATACTACTGTTTTGTACATACGGTTTGTTATAAGTAAGCCTACAATTGCAGGCTACCTCACTCCTCCTTTGCATGTAGTACGCAAACATGTAGGACTAAAACAAGTAGTTCTGAAGAGTCACAGTCGAAATCGACTGTATACATACATACATAAAAAGTAAGCCTGCTGCTTATAGCTATTGATGAAATGGTTTATTTTCAAGAAATCTTTCTCTTGGACTCAAGAGATTTTGAACATAATCTAGTGATGTAACTTTATTACTACTTTACCTGTGTAGATAGATAGATAAATGACTTTTATTGAAGCACTTTACATTTAACATAAGTGCTGTGGGCGAAGTTGAGGCATAAGAGCCCCCTCTTCCACTTAACCCACAGTATTAAAGAAAAAAAAAACTTTATTTACAATAAAAAATTAGATAAATATAATAATAATTTTACAATGCAAGAAAAGCTGAAAGCAAAAGGAAACTTCAAGATTAAGTTATCACACTGTGTAGAATAAGTTAATTTTATACATCAGTTTACTAACAAAATAATACAATCTTATGCTTTTTTTATGAATTCCATATTATGCAGAAAGTAGCCTATATTAAGTTTCATTATAAAAAATAATTGGTAATTTATCAATTAATACTCATGTTGTATTTATAATTATATTACAATACATCAAGTTTCATTATAAAAAATAATTGGTATTTAACAATTAATACTCATGTTGTATTTATAATTATTACTACATTTCAATTGATTATAATGTAACTTTATTGTTCTTATTTCAGTGAAAATTATTTTAATAATTTTATCAATAATAATTTGAGTTAGTACAAATGAATAAATGAGGTTTATATGTATGGGTTTGCATTGATATAGTTTTTTTTTTAAATTGGAACTTTCTTCAAACCAATGCAAATGTTTAAATTCTTATTTAAATTTGTAAATGATATTTTTCCATAATAATAATAAATGAAATGAATTTAACATTACCATTGTTTATATCATTCTAATGTCTCAATGTAAATAATGCAAAATGGAATTGAATATTTTAAATGGATGAATATTTGTACTGTCCTTTTTTATCAAATTGTAATACAATACCTAGTTATACGCTACTTTAAAAATGTTAATTATTCAGAGCTTGCTAATTAAATAATAATATTGTATTCAATGTGTACAATAATTGATGATCATTTTGTTAAATTCCTTTACCGTTATGAATTTGAAGGTTTTGGTAAACAGAGAGTTTGCACAAAACTATGGTGAAAACTGCAATAATCAATTTCAAGCCACATTTACACTTTTGGTACAACAAAGTGATTGGAATGATTGATTTTTTATCAAATTCAGCATATTTTATTAAGGTTCAAAAATGATACAATTAATTCTATAGCCTAAATAAATTATTTGCCAGCTCGGCCATTATATGTAGTAGTAGCAGCAAAGTTTTTACAGCACAGATTCAGATAGCTTTATTCGAGTAAAAGTGCAATTCATATGACTTCTGACTATTACCTTACAATGAATGACATCACCTAAATTCATGGAAGATAGATAAAAAATAGATACAAGACGATACGTTACTATTACACTGTTTAGTAAGTTAGATTACTGACATCAATAAGAATATTTGCATAATAAATGAATTGTAATATCAAGGTGATGCATTTACAGAAAAGGGCGGAGTTAGGGCAAAATAGCCCTATCTTACACTCACACTCATGGCACATGGAGAGTACTGAAATACTAAAATACAAACTACATCATTTACAGGCACCGCTATGTTGGTGATTATTGTACTCTACAATGGAAACCAAAGGCAATTTGAACAACTGAACAAAACCCATAGAAACTTACAATTCACAGCAGAATATGAAACTGACCTTCAACCTAACTTCTTAGACCTCACTATCACAAAAATAAATAATACATGCTCAAATTAGAAATCTACAGGAAACCAACTTTCACAGATACACTCATTCACAACTCACCCACATCAACGCAAACTTACTTCTTTCAACTCCATGATCCATAGATCCACTATCACAAGCTGACTACCAAGAAGAAATTAATACAATCAAATACTAATTACAACACAAATCTGATGGACAGAACCCTGAATAGAATGAAAAAAATCCAAAACCTGCAAACCAAAACAGATTTGTGACACATATATTTCAATGAAAGATCACACAAAATAGCACACATCTTCCAAAAATCTGGGTTTAACACAGCATTCAGAACATAAAACACCCTGAAACACCAGCTCAAACAAAAAACATCTCACCAAACAAACGGTACAATTTTTTTTTTTTTGGAGGATGAAGCCCACATAGGTCTGAGACCTGTGCGTGGGTAATGAGTTGGATGATGGTGGTTGATGAGTTGGACCTACAGTTTTAGGTGGGTTCCGAACCACCGGGAAGTCATTTTACAGCAGAGAGGAATATATAAGCTCAAATGCAACACATGCCCCAAATCCTACATAGGATTAACAGGCATCATTCAATAGAAGATACAAAGAACACATCAAAGCACTACATTCCAACACTGACTCAACATTTGAAGATCACTTAATCAACATTGGACATTCACACAAAAAATATCCAAACTGACTTGGAAATTCTACACATATTTCAAAAAAGTCACAAACTAAATACACTGGACCAATATGAAATATTCAAACACCAGAACCAATTTATGGAACTCAAAGACCAAACAATGCCAATTCCAATTACATAATGACCCCTGGCGGCAGGATGATGAAGCTTCTCTTGAAGTGAAATAAATCCCTCCAGTATAAGGCAGTAAAAATCCTCATTTAGATAGATATACAGTGTCAATTTTGATATTAGATTGCTTCAGATGCCATTTATATATAATGACTCATAAAGTGTAACTTCAGCTCCAACGCCATATTCTACTTGGTAAAACAAAACATTCCAATTGCCCTCAACTTAATTCTCTTGTCACAATTTGAATTTACAATTCCAAAATTGTGATTTTTTAAAATTCGGCATGCATAATGGCTAGCTGAAACTACTCTAACGATAGGCCTACAGAGAAAGGCAGTTTGTACAGTAGAAACAATTAATTAGTCTGGGCGCACGGCCGTTTGGTAGTCAGCCATAGCGAGGGGAGTGTTTATCGCTCATTTCTAAAAACATGTGGCCCATGCGACGCTGCAGATGTCTTCAAGGTCAACTAGTCAACTTTTAACAGGACGGCTAGTAGTGAAACCTGAGCCACGCGCCCAGACAAATTGTTCCTACTGTACCTGCACTTGCTCTGAAAGATGATACAGATCAGGCGGATGGTCAGGTTAGAATTAGCATTAGCATAGGTTTACTAAAACTATTCTTGATCAATAGGTACCGTACTTACATCTTACATCTTACATCCAGTGTCTTCGCCACGGTCCATGGATCGGGGAATCGTCAAATTTTTATCTCCTTATCAGGATCGTCAGGGGGTGAGCTCATGTGCTAATTCACATTAATATGTCCTCATGTGTTGAAAAGTATGTTCCTCAATATATTCAGTCACTGTGTAATACGGTCTGGTGATAAAATATTGTTTTAGCTTTTTTAGAAAAAGTGAGTTTGAATCTTTTAATGTTTTTAGACTGTCTGGTAGAATATTGAAAAAGTACGAGCCTGCATAGATTGGGGTACTCTTGAACTTGTCTAGCCTATGTTGTGGAAGATCTATGTTGTGCCTGCGTCTTGTATTACAACTGTGCTGATCACATCTCAAGGTGGGGGTTGATCTTATTGCCAGGATTATAGTTTCCAATATGTAGGTTGAAACAACTGTAAGTATTTTACTCTCTATGAACAGAGGTTTACAGTGCTCCATAGAATCTCTTCTTAATATAGTTCTTACAGCTTTCTTTTGGCTCCTCAGTATTCTGTCCATACAGCTTAGTGGAGAAGATCCCCATGCGACAATTCCATAACGCAGCTGTGAGGCAAACAGTGCATGATAAGCAACAAATGCTGTTTTTTCATCAGTAGTGTTCCTAATTCTACGGAGGACATATAAGGCTGATGACAATCTCTTACATAAATAGTCGGTGTGTTCATGCCAATTTAAGTGTTTGTCTATAATCACTCCTAGGAATTTTGTGCTGTCAACTATATTTGCGTCACAATCAATGTTACTTTGAACTTCCATACTTTGATTTTTAGGTGTGAAATTTATATTTACTGTTTTCTCCCTGTTTATAGTTAGTTTAATTTCCCTACAAATTGATGTGGCTGTTTTTAGTATTGAGTTTATCCTGTTGACATTTTCAGATTTTCTTTCTGTGGGAATTATGATTGTTGTGTCATCCGCAAACAGTACACACTTTGCATTCTTTTCAAGTTTTTCTGGAAAATCATTTATGTAAATAAGGAAGAACAGGGGTCCGAGTATCGATCCTTGAGGCACACCTTTAGTTATTTTTCTGTATGTTGATTTTGCACTTGTTATGGCTGTTTGAAGCTGGTACGGTAACTAATTTCTACATATTGGTGTCTGTCAGCAAAATAGTTTTGTATCCATTGTAAGGCTTGCCCTTGAATTTTAAGCTGTTTCAGTTTTTCAATTAGTATTTTTTGGTCTAGGTTATCAAAAGCCTTTTGTAAGTCCAGGAACAGGCCTGTTGCTGTCATCTTCTTTTCCCATATTTCATTAATCACCTTACACAGATATGCTATGGCTGTATTTGTACTGCGTCCATTCCTAAATCCATGCTGAAACGTTGACAATAATCCATTTTTTTCTAAATGTGCTATTAATTGATCATATACCACCCGCTCAAGAAGTTTTGAAACACTAGGTGGGTTAGTTAATTAGTTATAGGCCTAAAGTTATTTGGGTTAAGCTTATCACCCTTCTTGTAGACTGGATGGACTCTGGATATTTTCAACCTCTCAGGTATAGCAGATTGGCGTAATGAGGTGTTGATGATGTGTTTCAGCGGTTTCATGACTTCTTCCTGGCAAAACTTCATTACTTTCCCCGAAATTTCATCAAAACCAGCGGAATTATTTGTTTTTAATCTTTTAAAATTTTTTCCCAATTCATGGTCTGCTATACTTCTGAATGATGTAAACGCTGGTATGTCATTGGCGGTTCCAGCATGTGTGGTAGGTCTGGCCAGAGAATCTGTAATGTCATTAGTACTTCCAGGCTCTGAGGTTGTTGGTTGGGTAAATATTTTATTGAAAGTATTGCTGATTTCAATCGGATCTGTTATCAGTTCACCATCCAGGAGAAGTCTTATGTCACTTAGTTTACCCTTCTGCTTATTTCGCTCACTATTAATGGTTTTCCATATCTCTTTAGTTTTATTTTTGGACTGCTTTATTCTCTCCATGGTATGATCCATTCTTCTTCTCTTTACTTCCATATCATACTCGTCATTCAATAATTCCACTTGGTCTACAGATCTGACTCATGCAGGCGCAGAATTGATTTGATTAAGGAATTATTAACTGGAAGAGTAGTTTTTAGCCTAAGTTTTGCTAAATAGAGTGTTTCCACAAAACTAATTAAACGATAATGCTAACAGCATCTCTATGCATCTGCCTGCTCTGCAGCATCTTAAGTTTAGAGCAGGCATATGCATAGACTATTGAGGTTATAGCATTATTGTTACCTGTAACGATAGTCTCATTTCTACCAAAGATTATGAGCAAGATAGATGTCAGTGTTTTTACTTGCAAAATGGGGAGAGTGTGAAAGGAAGGCCGGTTTTATGCACCGCGTTTCTCGTCGCGCGTTAATAAACGCATTAAAACACATACAATTCCGTCACGCGTTTTAATCGCGACAAAGAACGTGGTGACAATTTATTGGTCAAGCGACAGAAAACGCGGGTCAAAGATGGTGAAATTCAGAGAACAATAAAATGCGTAATTTTGGTCATAGTAGAACATTTCAAAATTAATATGATGAATACCATTACAATTTAAAAAATTCTTAAATGTCCATAATTTTGATTTTAGTTGAAAGCCTAAAACCATAGATCAGGTATTAAGTAAGATGGTTCGTCTATGCTTATACTAGATCATTTTCCTTTGATCTGGTGCTGGGCTGGACTTAAGCGACACAAAACGCTCTTTTGCATAAAACTGGTCAAACAACTTACCATTTAGCTTCAATGCATTTGAGCCTTTCCGCGGCAGTATTTAACTCACGCGTTTCAATTACCTGCCGCTTATTCTTTAAAACGCTCAGCAACCTGAAACGCGCGACATGTATAAAATGACACATTTGACTTAATAGTAAAGTAGAATTAAAAGTAGAAGCGTATTGCCACAGATTACAGAACAGTTTAGTTGTCTGTGGTATTGCCAAAACGTTGGTCGAAGCGATGGAGGAGGGGGCACCTCTGCGCTTAGCCAATAACAATTGGGCAGTTACCACACCAACTGATACAGTGTTGCAATATCTCCTACTCTCAAACCTCGCCAGTCCCAGTGGCCACTGTAATAGCCCGATAGCTAGTGGTTAGGAGTAATTTTGCTCACTTAATTTTTATTGATTAAGATTAATAATTGTATTCCCCTTTTTTTTAAATTCGTTTGAATTCGGCCAAATTTGTGGATGATTTGATATCAAGGCCTGAAAGTGTTTTTCTTCAGTTTAATTTTGATAATTTCCTTTTAAGAAATTTTTGATTAATTTGTTATTCCTAGTCAGCTGAAGTGTTCATGAATTAATCTGAAGGGTTAAGCCAAATAGTCACTGTTCAGTTTAAATTTTGCTTATTTATTTTGTTTTACATTTAATGTTGATTATTCTTTGGGAGACACAATATATGTGTTAAAATTCAGTTGTCCATCATTTTTCTTGTTCACCCTCTCCTAGAAAAAGTTGCTCACCCCAGTATTGGTAACCAGAAGTTGTCCGGTTACAGTACATATTTTTCAATGCTAAATTATTTATTCATTTATTAAGTGCAATGTATTTATTCATTACAATGTTATCGCACTTGAGCTTGCTGAGAATGTTCTAGCAAATCATCTAGCGATCATCTGTTCGATGTAGGCCTATTTCTTGTTCATTAAAAACTAGTTTCATTATTGATTATTCAATGACAAAAGTTTCAACTCGGACACTTAATCTCAATGAAATTGTGACATCACTTTTATTCAAAACAAAAAGGAAGAAGTTAAGCTTTTAAAGTTCATAGAGAAAAATTCCAGACATCAGTAAAACTACCGAAACATTAAAAAAACTTAACTTTTCATGTGAAATTTAACGACTTGCAGTCAAATAAATATTTGACTACAAGTCGTTAAATTTCTCATGAAAAGTTAATATTAACAACGCAGTTCGTCATGGAACAAGAAATCCAGGAATTTAAAAAAACTTATTCACTTGTTTTCAAAGTGATAGTAAAAGTTAAATCAAATATAAAAAGTCATACATAAATCGCATGATTGATTTTTCCTGCATTCACTGCATTCCTTCCTGAGTTAAACAAGAGTATTTCTACTATATCTTTAATTATTGAGAATAATCATCATTGAGACTTGGATTTTTTCGAGCAACTACTTTGTATAGGGCCTACTAACATTCTACAAGAAATTCAGCTTTACCCTAATTTGTTACAACAATGTCTATTTTTTGCATTCATTGCCTGAGCAAAATCAGTTTGCGGCGTGCTACTGCCATAGATTAGGGAGTAAGGAAGGTTCGTCTATGCTACTTCACTGCCATTTTGTTCAGCATTCCACACGACGTGGCAACACCGTCGCCGAACTTTGCCGAGACACCCCGAAGACAACACCTCCAAGCCGACTTCCCAATACGTTTCTGCTTTTAATTCCACTATAATTACATAGCCGCGTTTATAGTCGCGCGACAGGAAACGCGGTGCATAAATCCGACCTGAGCGGCGGATCATTCCAAGTGGATGAAAATCAAATGGATGCGTTCAATTTGCAGTTCGGTAGGGCGTCGTTCGTTTAGCACGTAAAAGATTGCTGTCTGTTAATTTTTGGACCAGCAATGGAGGAGAAGTACCGTACAAAAAAAAGAAGTACACCTGTCTAACTTCTGTTTCTCCTGTACTAAAATTAAATATCAACGGTACACTCGTTTGCATGTATGACAGAGAGGGAGCTGTCAGCAGGAGAAAGACGTCGATAGTGTACCGTAGCCAAGCATTTTTTACTTGATATCTGTTTCATACGGTTGGTTAACGCCAACAAGGTAGGCTACTTCCCCCCCCCCCCCCCTAAAAAAACAACATCTAATTTAGCAGAAATCTCAATTTTCGCTCACACAATTTGAAAAAAATTTTTTTGAAGAAATTAATGTGATGATTCAAAGAGAAGATTCATTTCATTTCAACCTTTAGGGGCGGGGGTAGGCCAAACGGGTAGATTACCGGTAGTTAAAAATCTATATCTAAATTGCTTGAATTTTGGCTGAATTCTGTTCCTCATTACTATGCTATTTAGATAAATCTGTTATTCCAATACTTAATATTTTAAATGAACATAGCCTACTTTAATTTCTTTATACAGTTTTGTTGGTTAAATCTTCCTTATATCACTGCCGCCAGCCCGAACGACTATAAATATTTATTTTAAGTTGTACATTATTTTCCTTTTTCCTCTTCATTTCTTATCCTATTTCCTTTTTTTCTAATTATTTTCTTTGATAGGACTGTAGTTTATTTTTTTCTTTCTCTGTTCTGTATTTACAGTTTTATTTTTTACTCTATCGCTACATTATTTTGTAATGTATGTCTTCATTAACTAATCTCTATTTTTTTTCTTTATAATATTAAAATATAAGTGAATCTGTTTCTTTTGTTGCATTAATTGTGAATGAAGATTGGCACCTGCTGAAAAACCTACGGGTTTAGCAGGACCCTACAATGTTTGTAAATTTTGAAAATAAATTTGATTGATTTATTGATTGACTGCAATTTCTACCTTGGATTACAAATATTATATTAAATATTAGACTAATACATACAGATTACATTAGGAAAATTGACATTTTCAAAAACTCTTTTTTTTGGATAATTTCTACTTTTTCTTGATTGGAAGTGAAAGATCAAGAAGAATGACCTAAGAAGTTCACTGATCTACTCTTTAAATATCATTGGGGGGGGGGGGGGGGGATTGAGATTATACTTTAACTTTTTATACTTAAATATTGAGATAACTGGAAAATTCTTTTTCTCATCAGTTAAAAACTCTGGAGACTTCATTTTTTTAAATGTAAAAAAGTCCCTTTGTAGGGGCGGAATTATAGATTTCATAGGAGGGGTGTTAACAAATTTTGAACTTTCTTCTTAATGGATAATTTTTGTTTCTTATGGTTGGGGTTAATAATAGAGCTGCTAACAATGCATAATCTTTATCTAGGAAATTCATCTTCACTCTTTATCTAGGGGGAGTCAAAAATGTTGGACTTTTCAAACATTGATTTTTGCATTTTCTGTCACCAATGGAAATTGGGAAGTGCTTTTGAAATGATTTTGTAAATATTATCATCTTTTGAGTGAGTAGTGTTGGGCGAGTGATGTCTACTATTCACCAAAAACTACTAGTATATTAAAATGTACGAACACCCTGGTACAAACACCAAATGAGAAATCACAGTGTTCGACTAACTACCAAAACAGTCAAGCGCACAATCAATGTTTGTCCAGATGAACTAAAGAGAATAATTTCCGAAAATTATGAAGTGATAGCCGCGAGCCGTAGCAGGTATCTGTTCAATCAGATAGAGATAAGCTGCGTTCTCGTAGGTCCTGTTTGTAACGGTGACCGATTAGTTTGGCGAGCAAAAAGACACTGTTCTCTGCTGTAAAATCACTTCCCGGTGGTTCGGAACCCACCTAAAACTGTAGGTCCAACTCATCAATCACCATCATCCAACTCATTCATCTCAACAGGTCTCAGACCTATGTGGGCTTCATCCTCAAAAAAATATGAAGAAAAACAAAATTAAGAAGAACCAAGATGACTAAAGTTTATGATGTCATAAAAGCAACAAAAAAAAAAAATGGAACTGAGATGCAAAGATGCAAAAATGCAAAGGATTAAGGTTTTAGCAAGTATTTTACCTGATTTTGGCAGATGGTGTTAGAAGTTTTAGGACTCGATTTTAACGCATGCGCGCTGGCTATAAATTCGAAATTTGGAGAGGGAACTGCCCCCCCCCCCCCCCCACCGACAGGTTGGGTCTGAGGGCTAGCGACAGTAGTAGTCCGACAACCTGTCTGACTGCTCCCATCTCTGTCACTCTTCGCTCTCCATCAGCGGTCTTTGTCAAGTTCATTGAGAAGGTATCGCCAACAAAAAGTAAGTCTTACAATTCACACTATATTAAACATTATTCTCCTCTTTCTTTGTAGTGGCGAAGGTGATATTGCGGAAGGTATCCATAATAAATAATAAAACGAAATTGTCACAATCACATTTATTAAGATATATTGAGAAACTAGTTTCGGTTGTTATACCATTATCAATCTCAATCAAACTCTTAGTTTGAGTTTGATTGTCTAACGGTATAACAACCGAAACTATTTTCTCAATATTTCTCAATAAATGTGGTTGTGACAATTTCGACTTATTATTTATTATTCTCCACCTTTGCTTCGTTTTTCTTGTTCATTTTACTTCTAATTATGAATATTATTTTATATATTTTTATTTGTTAATAATAAATTAAGATTTTAAATTACATTGAAATGTTTGTGTTATTAACATTATGGTATTGACACGTGTGCTTTTTAACTTAGAAAAAGTTGTATTTGAAGGTACTGACAATTTTGCAAACTGTCATATTGAAACTGTTATCTCTGATGTTTTGCATGACGAAATACTTAATTAATAATCTAATATTAAAACTGACACTGTATTTCACTTTTATATATTGTTTTACTCACATATATTGGAGATGCTTGAGGAATGCATTCCACTTCTGAAAAGAAGACTGACGAAGCTTCTTTTCAGAAGTGAAGTTCATCCCTCAAGCATCTCCGATATAAGTGAGTAAAACAATAATTATATAAGATTGAAATACAGTGTCAGTTTTAATATTAGGTTGTTATAATTGAAGGAGAGTAAGTGATATGGAGAATAATATAATACAATATAGTGCACATTGTTTTTTTATCATAATTTATTAATTTCGAATTTCTCCATAAAATTTTTAAATTCTGCAAATATCGTGTTACATATTACTGTAAAGAGCAAAAAAATTCTGCAAACCAGTACCACCTACAGCCCTCTAGCTTGGTTGCACCAGTTGGTAGAGCAATAACTTGACAAATTTACAATTTGGTAGAGCAAAAAATTACAAATTTACAATTTCTGGGGGATTTTTTGAAATTTCGAATGGCTGTAACTTGTAAATAGATTAGAATAAAAATTTAATATTTAAAGTTATGTATTTCTGTTGATTTCATCACTCAGTATGAGTTTACTAAATTTTATCAAAATCTGTGATGGAGACCAAAAAAGTGTGATGATTTGATGTGGAATTTTTTTTTTTGTAGATTACGTCTTGGAGACTCCAGTTAAGGAGTATAAGACAAGTCAGAATGACCCTATGTCCAAGTGTGATCGCTATTGACTTGAGAGTTTGGGGGTCGAATATAAAAATAGTTATGATGTAAAAAAGATTTCCACTATAGGCTACTCTCTAGGTTAGTTATGGGTAATCAAAACAATGGGCAGCTAGTTCATTTTTAATACAAAAAAATTGAAGAATATCATGAAGGCTGATGCTTATCCCACTTTATTTTTAACGTTCAAGCGTTGACATTTTCATTTTTGATTTTGTTGGAATATTTTCTTATTATTTTTTTAAATTGTCGAACTGAAAACAAAAATTAGAAAATATTGAGGCATAATATTTATTATATAACTAGCTGGCCCAACGCGCGTTGCTGCATTCTCATAAAAATTCTCCTTGATTTTATTATTCGCCACCTCCCGCTGAGGTTACATTTAAAATTAGGAAAGAAGTTAGTCCTAGGGCTCTTCCAGCTGATCATAGAGGCTTCGTTGTTTTCTTAATCACCACCTCTGAATGAAGAAACATTTCAAATTTAAACCTCCTATGACTATAAGGGTAGAAGCTAGGTTTTTTATTTTATTATTCGCCACCTCCCGCTGAGGCTGCATTTCAAATTTCTAGCTGCATTGGTTAACAGATGTCATTAACCTAGCATAATTACATTTCATCATACCCAGTCATATGTTTCCCACATATTGCAAGGCTCCGACTGCACGGTAGCCTACATGCAAAGTGCAAAGTCTTTTGCTGTTCAAAGACAGCGTAAATAACGCCACTAAGGGGCCTGCCATATGATTAAAAACTGTTGACTTTAAGAAATCAGCTGTTCCTTTAAGCTGTTTGGCTGGCAAGTTCAGTAGGCTAGGTCTATAAAATGGTTTAATTAATAATAATTATTAGCTCCCCTATCGAAATTTATGGTCAGAAACCATCCCCAATATTCACACAACATATTCCCAAAGTTTCATGCCGATCTGTCAAGTAGTTTTGGAGTCTATAGGGAACACACATACATACATACAGACAGACATTCATTTTTATATATAGAGATGATATATTAATAACCGCTGTCAATGTGCATTTTTTATGAATTTGGAAGAATTTTGATGCTTATAGAAATTTAAGCAGTCAAATGGTTCATATGCCTTTCAGCACAACTGATGATAGTAATAATAATAATAATAATAATAATAATTATTATTATTATTGATATTATTAGCCATAGAGCTCCCAAAGTGGAAGACGCTGAGCAAAATGATGATCACTTATTGGAGTTGATGGTGTTCCTCCTGTTCGCCCACCAGCTTTTCATTTTCTGAGAAAAAGCAGCTTTTCTTTCTTCACTCCATCTTGTTCCGACCCTTGGAGCTTTAACCTCTGGAATAATTTACCATTTTTATTATTATTATTATTGTTATTATTCTATGCGAATTCATCAGGTCCTTGGATACTCTGTTGTATTGGTTTAGGGCCAGTTGCACGAAGGAAGATTAATTTAAACCACCGTAAGATGACGTCATCTTACGGAGCTCAATAGGGAAGCCGTTGCACTGGCTCCATCAAATGGCGTCATCTTATGGTGGACAAGCCTCATCTCAACTAATTTATATAGTAATTATGGTATCTAGTGTATAATTGTTGATCTGACTTGTCTTATACTCCTTAACTGGAGTCTCCAAGACGTAATCTACAAAAAGAATTTTGTTTGGTGCAACTGGTCTTTATTGTCATTTCTGGTTGTCCCCAGGCTGAGCCAAAATGAGCGGCGGTGGTGGTACTGGCCTTGGTGTGGCTGATGTGATCCAGGAGTGGCTGTCGAGCCAGTTGTCGGGCGACTGTGTCAGCTCGGCGTGGACAATTGGCAAGTCCAAGATTGGTGGCCGGGGTCTGTTTGCAACGCGAGACATTCAGCCCAGTGAACTCATCTTGGTTGACATTCCAGTTATTCTCGGTGCGTAAACAAGCTGTTTTTTAGGGCTTGAATACTGGCCACAGAGAACCCTGGTTGTACAAAAGTCCTATCATTATGAGGGTTCATTATCCGGTCCACTTTTATACCAAGCTGCCATGTGAAAGCATATATACGATTTGCAATGTAAATTATTATTAACTTTTCAAGTAAAGTTAATATTAACAACGCAGTTCGTCATGGAACAAGAAATCTAGGAAGTAAATTATTATATGCTTCTTGAAATTACTTTTATTTTCATCTAGCTATAAGCAACAGAGATATTGCTATGGGTTCGGTCTCTAAAATAACGCTGGCAACACTTAAATTTATCACTTGCACTTTATTAACACAAATTATGTACAACTCACACTGTTCAGTTATTTCTTACACAAAATGATGTAATTGGAAGCAGATAAATCGATAATGTTCAGCTAATAAAGATTTTGCTATACTACAGTACAAAAATCAATCAATAAATGTCAAAAGGCCGATCTAATATTAAATAATAACTGTTCAATAATTCAAGGAGAAGCGTCTAATACATAATAGTTGAAACTCTACAAGCACTTACGAGTCAATGTAAAAACTGTCAAGTAAGCCTGAATAATAATCTGTCACAAAATATTGTAATTAACACTGTAACAACAGATGTTTGTTTATCATGGTCTGTATAAGCGCTTACTGATAAACAGGAACTATCACTTCTGCCACTTATTGCATAAAAGATCGAATCAAAACTGAACTAACTTCTACTGAAGTCTCTCCTATTTATACACCTTTCAACATTCCAGAGAAGAATAGCTGGCACTCCACCTTTCTATCAACTTCCAAAAGAAACGGATAAGGACTCTTGCATTTTCTGCAATATTCGATAAGATTCCATTAAATTATAATTAAACATTCTACAGGTGAAGATAAACTGCAAGGCAAAGAGAGTGCAGGAGAAGAGTAATTAATCAATAATATAAACTTTAAAAAAACACTTTTAAATGGAAATTGACTCACGTTATGGCGTGACGGCCGTTTCGCTCTGTTGTCTAGAGCATCGTACTGTGGGTCGTCTGACGATGCTCTAGACAACAGAGCGAAACGGCCGTCACGCCATAACGTGAGTTAATTTCCATTTAAAAGTGTTTTTTTAAAGTTTATATTACATATTAGTGGAAACAAGATGGATCTTCAACATCAGTAATTAATCACTTCCAGAAATCAATATTGACACAACCATGTCCATGTCCACAACAATATTATTTTCTTCTCACTCTTATTTTATAATTTGGCAGGCCGCTTAGCGCAGTTGGTTGAGGCGTTGCAACTTCTACTTGCTGTCGTTTAAGCCGTCGTAGGTTCGAATCCCGCTCCTCCATCTGGCATTTTTGTGTTATCATTCACCCCATTACCCACGCACAAGTCTCGGACTCATGTGAGCATCATCAGCAGTAATTTCCATATGATAATATTCATCTCTGATCAGCGATAGCAATAATATTAGATCAGATGTACTATAATATTCAATTTGTATAGATCGCTGATCGGCTAAAATGAGACATTATAGATTATACCTATATAATATATAGCATTTGTATGATCTATATATATATTGAATTGCGGAAGAGATAGGCTACCTCTAGTATAAAAGGTAGTTCAATTATTCATGCACATGCGCCATCTTGTAATAACTTAACCTCTAGTATAAAAGGTAGTTCCATTATTCATGCACATACATGCGCCTTCTTGTAAACTTAACAAAGCCTAAAATAAGCCTTATATTGATCACTTATAATAGTCACTAATACATGTATTTTACAATTCTAAAAGGTAATTTGCTTTCCAAGCCATGGTAATAATATGATTTATTTACATTATTTAAAAAATCAGATTAGATTAGAATATCTTTCTTTATTCGTGTAAAAATTCCAATTTTTCATATGAGTGGTCAGTGGCGTAGCCAGGGGGGGGGCCGCCGCCCATGGGTCCCAGGCCCCCCCCGAAATTTCAGAAATAAAAAATTCTCAAATAACTAATAGATAAGGACTTATTAAAGCCGAAGGGTTCTATCTGTTTTATAGTATTATAACGAACAGAATACAGAAACCCTGATTGTGTAATAGAATATAGCTACAGTTATAGTCAGATTAATGTTTTTTTTTAAATATTTACTCATATACGGTAGTTGACTCTTTATTTAGGTGTTCAAATGGATAATTTGGATTTAAAACATGTTCGAAATTGTGACTACCACTAATTATTGAAATATTACATTAAATAAAACGCAATTTATCAAGTTTGAAGTGGATTAGCTTTGTTAATTATGGATAAATCACCTTTTGGTGATCACCTTTTGTAGAAAATTTAGTTATTAAGTTAAAATTCAGTATAACCCACTAGCCTAAACGCACCCAAAGTTCATGAAATCGGGATTTTATAAATGAAAACACACAAATAAATGCAAGTTCTATGCAAGCGAGTAAAATCAGTGTGCTATGATCAAAAAATTCCGATTTCATGATCTTTGGGTTGGGTGCGTTTTAGGCTAATGACATAAATTATATGAAACTTATGAAAAGGTATGCTTTCTTCATGTATATTTGAGTTGTATTCTTATAAACTTGAAATGCAATTTATTATCTTTGTATTAATTTTGAGATTCAGTACATAAGTTAAGTATGGTTAGTTCCAATTCAAGGGTTTTGACTCAAAATAGTCACAGATATTAGTATATCAAACCTGGCCACCTAGGTTCTTGGGTACAGTAGTAATTTTTCAAAAATTTCTTCTGAACTTTAGAGCTCATCAAGTTGTCTAGATTAGCTTTTTACACCACTAAATTTAAAAAAAATCCGGACCCTCCTACTCACCAGACACCCCCCCCCCCCATTGGTGAGCCCCCCCCCCCCCCCCCCACGAAATCTAATCCTGGCTACGCCACTGTGAGTGGTACAAAACAAAATCACACAGATGCAATAATAAACTCAGATGATGCTATTGTTATTGTGCTATAGAAATTATGTACAATGATCTCATTTGTATGATCTTAATGATATATTACTTTTAAGGGAAGTGATAGCCGCGAGCCGTAGCAGGTATCTGTTCAATCAGAGAGATAAGCTGCGTTCTCGTAGGTCCTGTTCGTAACAGTGACCGATTAGATTGGCCAGCAAAAAAGACACTGTTCTCTGCTATAAAATCACTTCCCGGTGGTTCGGAACCCACCTAAAACTGTAGGTCCAACTCATTACCCACGTACAGGTCTCAGACCCATGTGGTCTTCATCCTCAAAAAAAAAAAAAAAAAAATATTAACTATGGTAATGCCGACAATCTAAGTGATGCAATTACATGAAATGGCGAAGTTTGGATAAAGATTCGTCCATTCTTGACACTTAATCCGATTTAGCAATACCTTACTCTTTGTAAGGGTGACCGATTGGATTGGCCAGCAAAAATGTTTTCTACTGTGAAATCACTTCCTGGTGGTTCGGAACCCACCTAAAACTGTAGGTCCAACTCAATCACCATCATCCCACTCCTTACCCACGCACAGGCCCTAGATCTATGTGGGCTTAATCCTCAAAAAAAGAATTAAAACCGGAGCTGTGACTTACCGGGGGGTGTGGGGGTATGGAATACCCCCCAGCAAAATGGAGGGTTTGGTGGTCCTCCCCCGGAAAATGTTTGAAAATCACACTTGAATTGGTGCATTTTAAACGCATTTGAGCATGGTTAGTAATGCGCATATAATATGACATATACAAAATAATAAGATTTAGGTCTTTTTAAAATAAGGTCAAAAATAATAAGGTCCTTTTAACGATTTTGACGAAAACTTGAAAACTATAACTACAAAAGTCAAAAACTTAAGCCAGTCTAAATTAAAAAAAAAAACAATCATTTCCAGCTAGTTCAGATCTGGTTTAAAATAAATTATTTTATTATCTATTTAGTTTTTTAGAAAGCCAGAGCTCTACTGTGGCGTCATAAAAGGTACCGGTGCTCCGACTGAAATTAAGCCCTGACTATAGTTATCATAACAATTACCACTATTACACTAGTTACCATAATTACTCTATCAATTAGTTGAGGTGAGGCCTAATTTTGTAGTTTTTTTTAGATTACGTCTAGGAGACTCCAGTTAAGGAGTATAAGACAAGTCAGATCAACAATTATGCACTAGATACCATAATTACTATATCGATTAGTTGAGGTGAGGCTTAATTTTGATGTGAAAGGAACTCTTGTACACTATAAAAAGCTTTATCAACTAAATATTTTTCAATTGTTTTTAAAATATTTCTTTATTTTCAAGACTCTTTAAAAACTGCGGTAGCTTGTTGTAGAATTTCCTACCAATATGACTAGGTTTTTGTTTGAATAAGCTACTATTGTGACTCACCAAGTGATAATCCCATCGACTTCTTGTATTTTAATCATGTAAGTTAATATTTTGGTTTATATCACTCTTCTTTGTATATAAAGTAGCTTCATACACATATGAGCAAGGGTACAGTTAGGTTAGGAGATCTAAGAACTAAATTATAAAATTTCATCCCCGGTAAAAGAATGGGGATAAAAATTAAGCCTCACCTCAATTAATTAATATAGTAATTATGGTAACTAGTGTATAGATTGTATATTTTTGTTAATCTGACTTGTCTTATACTCCTTACCTGGAGTCTCCAAGATGTTATCTCAACAAAAAACATAAAAAAAGAAAAGTTAATATTAACAACGCAGTTCGTCATGGAACAAGAAATCCAGGAACATAAAAAAGAATGGTTTTTTGCCGGGGGCAGGCGCAGAATAGGAAAGCAGATGATTAACTGGATATAGTGAAATTTTTTTCAGAAAGGGTTGGTGGATTGACATCACTTTCTATGTCTACTTTATAACTACTATTTGGGCACAATTTGTCCAGTTCCCTTCATCAAATGGTTTGGCGGCTCTGGTGGGGCATTTGGTTGGAGCGCTTGTCTGTGTCAAGATAAGGCTCTGACTGGCTTCGTTTCCTACAGCCTTGTGTTTGAATCTCATTCAGCTATGGATGCTTCTCACCAATTTACCTCATTACCCACGCACAAGTCTCCAGACTCATGTGGGCATCATCTGCAATGATATTAAAAAATAATGGATTTTTCAGTGGTTAATTTTTGCAATAAATCCAAGTAAATATCAGGCAGTGAGAGAGAATCACATAGATTTCTCGAAAATTATTCAATAATTTCCAGTACGGTAACTTGACTTTTTCTGGTATCCCAAACAATTAAATTCATATGTTACTGGGTACTGCAAATAATACAAACATCAAGTGATGCTACTTTTGGTAGAAATCAGTGATCTTGTTTCGTATTTAATGTAGTTTAAGTTAGTTTATGTTTTATCTCTGCTCAACATGTGTAGCTGTTACTTGACTTTCTATAGTGTTGCCATGGCAACCAGTTTTATTGGCCACTGCGCATGCTAAAGTTGTAATGGCAGCTTGAATGGTAATTCCCAATTGCATTCTTGTTGAAACCGCATCGCTATGAACAAATCGTCGTTCTAACCTCAATTAATTCGTTACAACTGCAATAATTACTTATTAATTTATTATTTGTAAAACCTCAATATTCGGTTTATTGAAGCCTCATTTGCTTATAACCGCAACTACCACTTTATTTTTCTTGTTCTTTAATTCAAAACCTCCAGTATTTTATATCGGCCGTGAAATTAGTTCCATCCTATTTATTCTAAAATAATTCTTCATTCATCCTCACCGACCTCACTCCTCAGTGCATACCTCGAGTGCTACGTATTATCATCAGTGACTCATCTCATCAACGTGTGCACACGCATCGGCGTCTACAGAAACGACTTCTCATATGGTGATAGGAACATTAACAAGGTATTACTCAACTATTCCTTTTTATTTTATTACAACCTCATTTCCTACCCCTCTTACCGCAGGTCCTCCATTTATATCCTATGTTTTACAGCCTCATTTGAAAATTCTATATTCTACACCTCATTGTTCAATCCCCAACATTTTGGTCCTCCGGGCCGGATATGAACCAGCGACCTATGGATAAATAATAAAGTTCACAACTAGTGAATAAAGTTCATAACACTAATTACAAGGGTGCCAAGCTGGGCTATAAATTATTTGGAGTTTGCGGGTAGCGGAAACACCTTGTGGGATGGACGTGTCAAGGTTCCTTGGCGAGTCTTCAAATGCACCACACGAACAATTCCATCTTGTCCCGGAGAGACACCAGTAATGCGTGCTAATGGCCAGGTAAGTGGTGGAGTTGGTTGATGGACCAAGACAAGGTTTTGGTCATCCGGGCCCCGGATCGGATCATTTTTTATTTTCATTCTATGGAAATACATATTCATTGCTCATTAAATAAAGCTATCATTTTTGGTGCAAGTACAAGTTATATTACAAGTTACAAAGCACATTGTTCAAACGAGTTCACTATCAATGCCTTGCAAGTTAAAATTTGTCTATTGTGCTCTAAAGTCGTAAACAACTCACTGTTTTGTTTCATCGTGATTATAACGGAGCTCTGTAGTATTCAGGCTGACATTATAGCTGAGCGTTGCGTCGTCAAGGTCAACTTTGTTTACATTGAACTTGAAAATAACCTACTATTCATTCACTAATAGCTTATGCTATCAAATGAGAATAACTGCTTATGGCTTGTGGCGTATTTCTAATTGAAATAAATACTTATTGTTATTCCGTGTACTTGACTGATAATTATATTCAATTGTGTAAAATTACATTACTTATTTCAAAATTGAAATATTATTTGATTTATTCATATCATACTTCGAATGTTCAATAAGTATAATATCTTGCATTCAATTCGTAACTTGAGTGAATTCAATTCAGATAATTGTTTAATTCAATTGAATTCTCAGAATATTCATGCTTATTGATAAACGCATTACTTGTTTTATATTTCGAATATTATTAGATTTCTTTTGTGAATGCTTGCCACTTATCACTCAATTTGTAATCGTAATTACCTCAATTACTACCACGGCAGTGTGTGGAGTCATGTTATCAGCTTATTATCACTATTATTAGTGCAATCTCATTTAGTTATTATACCCCGGGTTATTATATTGTCAACTTCAATACTTGTGATAATTTATTACTGTTTTCAAATAGGTAACTTAGTTAGTTATAATGGCTAAATCGTTAGCAGTGATCACCGCTAAGAAGAATAATGCTTTTGAACAAATTCAAATCTTATTTGATATGTCAAAAAAGATCTCTGATAAGGAAATTTATCAGAAATTACTCGCTCGTTCAAAATCTCTGAACAAATTAAGATCAGACTTATCAGACTCACTGGATTGTTATCATGAATTACAGTTAGAAGAAGACAAAGAATTCAAACCAAATTATGCACCTCTTAATAGTGCTGATGAAATGATTGATTCTATTAACCTCACGTTACACAACTTAGAAACGAAATTGAATCAGTCTAAAGTAAAAAATGAACAGCCAGTTCGCTTACCTAAGCTTGACTTGAAACAATTTTCTGGAAACCCTCTCGATTGGACCTCATTTATTAATTTATACAATTCAAGCATTCATTCAAATTCTACATTATCAGGTGTAGTCAAACTTCAATACCTGTTGAGCTCAGTCTCAGGAGAACCTCTTGATTTAATTAAATCATTACCACTAACTGAGAGTAATTATCAGATTGCCTATGACTTGCTTCATGAACGCTATAATTCACCTCGTCGATTGATAACACTGCATCTCAATAAAATTCTCGATTTACCCAATATCACTCATCAACCGGCTCAAATGCGGAAATTGTTGAACTCCTACAATGAGAATACACAAGCTTTGAAGGGATTAAAAATTGATATAACCGCTGATAATCCTTTACTGTGTGCTATGATGATGCGAAAAATGGATAATAACCTCCGAAAAAAGTTTGAACATTTTCGTTCTTTGAACAAATCTAGCGAATCTGTACTTACTGAAGCAAAAGAAATAATTACCTTTTTAACTCAGGAGTGCAATGAAATTGAAAATTCAAATCTTCACTCTTCTTCTACCTCAAAAACCGCTTCAATGTCTACTTCAGTATCTGAAAATAAATTCTTTCCTAAAATAAATAGGAGTTTTTCTACAAACAAGGTAGCATTGATGACTACTTATAATGATGAAATCAAAAGTGACACAAAACCTTATGACTGTTTTGTTTGTCATAACAATGAACATAAGATTTATTTATGTCCTGTGTTCAAAAACAATGCACCCAAAGCACGTTTTCAAATTGTCAAAGAAAATAAAAGATGCATTTCTTGTTTAGGAAATCATACTCTTGACAAGTGTAAATCGAAATCAAACTGTTTCACATGTCATAAAAGGCACCATACTTTGTTGCACTTTGAAAATAACCACTCAACTGCCAATATGACACCTCTCCAACCCAGCAGCCGTGCAGTTTCTGTGGGTCAACCTCAAGTCAACATGACACCTCCTTCAGTAGTACTGACCACTACTGAGAATAATCAACCCTCTCATCGTTCATCAATGTCTACAGTGCTATTGGGAACGCTACTCGTTAAAATTACCTCTCCTCATGGAAAAAGTTATGTTTTCCGCGCCCTCGCAGATTCTGGTAGTCAGTCATGTTTCATCAATGAACATGCTGCACAAGTATTAAGTGCATCTCGCACTAAGAGCAACCACAGTGTTGTTGGATTTTCTCAAGCCCCCATACGTTCTAAGGGCCTCACCTCTCTTTCTATTGAAACTCTGAGTGGAAAAGTGATTTCACTTAATCAAGAGTTCTTGATTATTGATAAAATTTGTGTTGATATACCTCGCATGGAAATTGATCCAGAGGTATTGGAAAAGGTTCGACCATATATTCTGGCTGACCCTACATTTAATCTAGCTGGAGGCATCGACATTCTTCTTGGTGGCTCTGTTTTTCCTCTTCTGCTCAACCAGATTGTTCATCATCTTGGTCCTGGCCTGCCGAGTTTAATTGGGACTCATCTTGGTTTTATGGTCATGGGTGAGACTCCATGCAAGCCTAAAGCTGATTCTTCCATCACTCTGCAAGCATCAGCCACCCTCTTGGCTATCAACAATTTGGATTTGCATAACTCTCTCCAACGCTTTTGGGAACAAGAAGAGCCTCCAATGGCATCTGAAAAATCTGAAGAAGAAAAATTGTGTGATGAACATTTCCTCTCAACCTATTCACGTGATGAATCTGGACGATTTTGTGTCAGACTGCCATTCAAGGCTAACCACCCCACTTTGGGTCAGTCTAAAGCCAATGCTGAACAAAGATTAAATTCTATAGAAAGGAAATTCAAGGCGCAACCTCATTTTCAGTCTTTGTATACTGATTTCATGTCAGAATATTTGACATTAGGTCATATGGAACTGAATAGCACCACTGATCTATCTACTCCTCATTATTTTCTACCACATCATGGTGTCCTCAAAGAAGCTAGCAGCACTACTCGTCTACGCACTGTATTCGATGCTAGTGCAAAAACCTCAACTGGTATTTCCTTGAACCAGATTCTCCTCACTGGAAGGAAAATGCAGAACAATATTTGTGATTTGTTGCTGGTATTCCGCTTGCACAAGATTGTCTTTTCTTGTGATATACGTCAAATGTATAGGCAAATCAAGGTTCACCCTGATGACCAGTGCTATCAATTGATTTTATGGCGTACTGATGCTACTCAGCCTGCATCTGTCTTCAAATTGACCACAGTAACATATGGCATGAGCTGTTCTCCATATCTTGCTATAAGAACTCTTCATCAACTTGCCACTGAAGAAGGCAATTCCTACCCAGAAGCAGCTGAACTTCTGCGTTCTCAAACCTTTGTTGATGATGTCATTGCTGGTGCCAACTCCGAAGAAGAGGCTTTAAGACTGCAACAACAACTTATCTCTCTACTCAAATGTGGTGAATTTGAATTACGTAAATGGACTTCAAATTCTAATGCACTTCTTTCCAGCTTTCCTGATGGTCACCTTGAGAAACCGGTATTTCTTCAGGATGATCAACAACCTCATTTCAAAATCCTTGGTATCCAATGGTCAGCAGCAAATGATTGTTTTGCCTACAACTTCAATCTACCTCATGATGCTACCACTAAGCGTAAAGTACTAAGTGTGATAGCCAAGATCTATGACCCTTGTGGATTCCTCTCACCAGTGGTTCTGTGGGCTAAATGCTTCATGCAACTTCTTTGGACAAAGGGCCTAAATTGGGACCAACCTCTACCTCCTGAACTGCTTGCAATGTGGCAAAGCTTTGTTGACACATCAGCCACACTTCAAGATATCTCCATACCACGAGCTCTACAGTTCTTGCACTCAAGCCTCATTGAACTTCATGGTTTTGCAGATGCTTCTGAACGTGGATTTGCCGCAGTGATATATCTCAGGACATCACAAACTGATACTTCCCCCACTGTCCAGTTACTCATCTCCAAAACCAGAGTGGCCCCTTTGAAAAAACTCACTCTACCACGTCTAGAACTGTGTGCTGCTCACTTGCTTGCTCAACTGACCTCATATGTGATCTCAACCTTTCACAAAAAACTGGAGTTTTCTTCTATCACATTATGGTGTGACTCTACTGTGGCCTTGACTTGGTTACAGACTCCTCCGCATCGTCTTAAAACTTTTATAGCAAACCGGGTTGCTCAAACCCAAGAATTGGTACCAAC
Organism: Conomelus anceps; assembly: GCA_948455865.1. Classification (NCBI taxonomy): domain Eukaryota; kingdom Metazoa; phylum Arthropoda; class Insecta; order Hemiptera; family Delphacidae; genus Conomelus; species Conomelus anceps. The sequence continues at coordinate 8,386,513 of OX418218.1, read as the reverse complement.
TGATAGCTGGAGACACATTTCTGGTGAACAAAACCCTGCAGACTGTGCTTCACGTGGTATACTTCCAGCTGAACTACCCGCTCACAACTTGTGGTGGACAGGTCCATCCTGGCTACAGAAGCCTTCCAACCTCTGGCCTACATCTGCATTCACTCCAGTGGAACTTGCTGATACTGATGAGAGCAAACCTCTGTCACCCATCACTCTCGTTGCTACTGCACCTCTTGAATGGGATCTCCTACAAAAATTTTCTCACTTCAGTAAACTTCAGCGTGTTATGGCTTACCTCCTCCGCTTTGTCTTCAATACTCGACACCCACCAAAGAAGATTGGCCCTCTCTCCACCCGAGAATTGGCTACTGCCAAATGTATAATCTTCAAACAAGTTCAAGACTCAGCCTTTCGAGAAGACATTGCCAAGCTGAAAATTGACAAAACCTCCACTGTATCAAACTCACTTTGCCGCCTCTCTCCGTATCTTGATGATGACGGTCTCCTGCGAGTTGGAGGACGTCTCAAGCATTGTCATATACCTCAAGATGTTCAACATCCTATCATCCTTCCAAAGCAACATCATGTGGTCAACCTCATGATTGACTCCTACCACCGACAATATTTGCATTCTGGAGCTCAACTAACACAATCTCTTCTTTCACAACATGTTTGGATACTCTCTGCACGTAGTATCATCCGCTCTCGAATTTTTAAGTGCAATGTTTGCTTTCGACACAAACCTTGCCACAACATTCCACCCATGGGGCATCTACCTCAGGCTCGTGTGACACCTTCTCGCCCTTTCCTCAATACTGGGATTGATTATGCTGGCCCATTCAATATCAAGGTGCACAATCTCAGATCCACATCACTCACAAAGGCCTACATATGTGCTTTCGTATGCATGGTCACCAAAGCAATCCACATTGAAGTGGTAACAGACTTGTCTTCTGAGGCCTTCATTGCTGCCTTGAAAAGATTTGTTTCTCGCCGTGGTCTCTGTAAAAACCTCTACTCTGACTGTGGGACTAATTTTGTTGGTGCTAACAATACCTTCCAAGCACTTTCCAAGTCAAAGCAACTCCTACTCTCTGAATTTGCTGCTACACAAGGCATTACTTTCCACTTCAACCCACCTGCAGCTCCACATCAGGGTGGCCTTTGGGAAGCAGCAATCAAGAGCATCAAGCACCATCTCCAACGTGTCATTGGAGAACACACATTAACACTTGTTGAATTCACGACACTGGTCACTCAAATAGAGGCAATATTGAATTCAAGACCTCTCACACCTCTATCAAACGATCCTAATGATGTCTCAGCACTTACACCAGGTCACTTCTTGATTGGATCTCCTTTGGTGGCAGTTCCTGAAGAAGACATACAAAATGTCAACCTCAATCGCCTCAAACATTGGAAATTGATTGAAGCATTCCACCAGCACATTTGGAAGAGATGGCATTTGGAATATATTCATACCCTTCAACAGAAAGCCAAATGGAATAAGGCTGTTGATAATCTCCACATTGGTGACCTTGTCTTGGTCCATCAACCAACTCCACCACTTACCTGGCCATTAGCACGCATTACTGGTGTCTCTCCGGGACAAGATGGAATTGTTCGTGTGGTGCATTTGAAGACTCGCCAAGGAACCTTGACACGTCCATCCCACAAGGTGTTTCCGCTACCCGCAAACTCCAAATAATTTATAGCCCAGCTTGGCACCCTTGTAATTAGTGTTATGAACTTTATTCACTAGTTGTGAACTTTATTATTTTTTTTTATCATTCTTGTTGAATCCAGGTGGATTCAAGGCCCCCGCTATGTTTCGTATTTAATGTAGTTTAAGTTAGTTTATGTTTTATCTCTGCTCAACATGTGTAGCTGTTACTTGACTTTCTATAGTGTTGCCATGGCAACCAGTTTTATTGGCCACTGCGCATGCTAAAGTTGTAATGGCAGCTTGAATGGTAATTCCCAATTGCATTCTTGTTGAAACCGCATCGCTATGAACAAATCGTCGTTCTAACCTCAATTAATTCGTTACAACTGCAATAATTACTTATTAATTTATTATTTGTAAAACCTCAATATTCGGTTTATTGAAGCCTCATTTGCTTATAACCGCAACTACCACTTTATTTTTCTTGTTCTTTAATTCAAAACCTCCAGTATTTTATATCGGCCGTGAAATTAGTTCCATCCTATTTATTCTAAAATAATTCTTCATTCATCCTCACCGACCTCACTCCTCAGTGCATACCTCGAGTGCTACGTATTATCATCAGTGACTCATCTCATCAACGTGTGCACACGCATCGGCGTCTACAGAAACGACTTCTCATATGGTGATAGGAACATTAACAAGGTATTACTCAACTATTCCTTTTTATTTTATTACAACCTCATTTCCTACCCCTCTTACCGCAGGTCCTCCATTTATATCCTATGTTTTACAGCCTCATTTGAAAATTCTATATTCTACACCTCATTGTTCAATCCCCAACAGATCTCAAGATGCTTTTTGAATAAAAAGCTTAGGTAATTAAAATAATAAAAAAAGTTGTCAAAAGTTTGTCTAACTAGAAAAAAGGCTCCCAAAAAATTTAATTTTTACATATTGTTTTATTACAATTTACAATAGTACAGTAATTTGATGATTTATCGTATTTTAATCCCAGATTAGACAATGGCTTAAATAATTGGCGGTAAACTGATACTGTGCGTTCATAAAACAACCCACTTACAAGATTCATTAATACAACTTATAATTTAAATGCACTTTTGTTCTCTACGTGAAGTTTCATGTTCAATTAGCCTTTAACGACGTAATAAATAACATTTATAGAGCATGCATTTCAGATCTCAGGCCAAGTTACTGAGATGCAACGATGGAGACTAGTAGATTGGAATGTAGGATTTATTAATAATAATCTCCGAAAATATTGTGATTTTTGTTAAGTTTACAAATGTAACCTTTCCAGTGAAATGAATAGAGTTTACAAGATAGAGTTGTTTTAGTTATCCAAAAACTGGGGTGTTTGGAATCTATACCCTTTTCATCTTTCCAATTCAAATTTCTATCGCTCTATAAATAATATTATTCAAATAAAGTGTTTAAAAATAAAAATAAATTTTTGTTGTAAATTTAACGACTTGCAGTCAGTTTTTAATTGTAAATATATAATGAATGTTCTCACATTTGGCAAAATGTGAGTACATCTATTATATATTCATAATTTAAAACTGACTGCAAGTCGTTAAATTTACAACAAAAATTTAATATTAACAACGCAGATCGTTATGGAACAAGAAGTCTAAGAATTTAAAAATAATATTAAAATAATTTAGAATTTATATTTTAGAGCTATACTGAAGACCTCCGTTAATGTTTCAATTTCAATTTATTTCAATATTTCATTTCGCATACAAAATGTAAACGTGACAGGCAGCGGAGCCCAAAACCACACTCCATAAAAAAATACAATAAATGTTGACATAATAATTTAACTTACAGCAAACATTGAGAACTGTATTAGAGATGCGGTAATCGATGAATGCCAACACATAAAAACATTCAGCGCCGGATATCGAATCAAGAATCTCCTAATTGCTGGTTTTGGACATTGTAGTAGCTTTCATTTGAGATTCAGGCATAGCGAGCCGTGGCAGGTATCTGTTCAATCAGATAGATAAGCTGCGTTCTCGTAGGTCCTGTTTGTAACGGTGACCGATTAGATTGGCCAGCAAAAAAGACACCCTTCTCTGCTGAAAATCACTTCCCGGTGGTTCAGAACCCACCTAAAACTGTAGGTCCAACTCATAAATCACCATCATCCAACTCATTACCCACGCACAGGTCTCAAACCTATGTGGGCTTCATCCTCAAAAAAAAGATGTTCATTCATTTCAATACACATTTGTGAAGTAAAGCCCAAAAAGCCCACTCATGACGCAAAACAATAAATTAGGAGATTCTTGATTCGATTTCCGGCGCTGAATATTTTTTATGTATTGGTATTCATCGATTTACGATAAATCAATCATAAAATTATAGTTCAAGTACAAAAGTATAAAGTTGAAAAATACGAAATTTTATAATAAAAATTTATGAGATGGAATAATTAATAAAATGGAGAGTAAAATTAATCATAAAAGTAAAAACGTAATACAGATGGAGATGGTTTAACAACGCATCAGCAATAAATCCATGTCAAACATTGAAAACAACGCTTTTTCAAAGAATATTGTGTTATGAAGAATAGGTTAAATCTTTGTGATGTTTTCCATGACGAAATACTTGATGAATCATCTAATATCAAAACTGACACTATTTATATACTCAAATTATGATAAGTGACTAAAAATGATAATCTAAATAGAAATACAGTGCCAGTTTTGATATTGGATTGTTAAATCTTTCATCACAGTGGAAAAGTTCCCTGAGGTTTATGAATGATTGCACTAAGTTGAGTTACAATTTAATGAATTTCCAAATATCTACAATATTTTTTTTAATGCTATAGCATTATTTTATTTATTCTTTCAACCAACATACAATCGGTGTGAATACAACAGGTAATTAGCAAAAATTGCTTTTTACACAAAATTTCAAAGTAGAATCGAAATCGAAGGTTAGGTCTGTTTTACTTGAAATTCCACCTTGAAGCAAAATAATTCACGTGTCTTTTATAGAAAATGAATATTAATTTTATAAACATCATCACTCAACAAAATTACTTCACCATCAACAACAAATTTTACTCACAACCTGATGAATTGAAGCACAATTCAATCAGTTTCCTAGGCCTTTCAATTACAATGTATGTAATTACAATTTATGTAGTAAAATTTCATCTGGGGTATTTGTCCTGCGACAGCTCGCTAGATTGAATGACAAAAAGTTACTTTTTACAGCTTACCATGGGCTCTTACTGTCACATATTAGGTATGCTATCTTAGTATGGGGTAATTCATCAAAACATAATCTTGATAGGGTGTTTAAGATCCAAAAGAAAGCGGTTAGGTGTATAGAAAGAGTAAATAGATTAGATTCATGTAGGCCGTTGTTCAAGAGACTTGGTCTCCTAACTGTACCCTGCTTATATGTGTATGAAGCTACTTTATATGTAAAAACGAATGATATTAACCAAAATCTTGATGTACATGATTATAATACAAGAAGCCGAGGAGATTATCACTTGGTGAGTCACAATAGTAGCTTATTCAAACAAAAACCTAGTTATATTGGTAGGAAATTCTACAACAAGTTACCGCAGTTTTTGAAGAGTCTTGAAAATATAGAAATATTTAAAAAACAATTGAAGAAATATTTAGTTGATAAAGCTTTTTATAGTGTACAAGAGTTCCTTTCACATCAAAATTAAGCCTCACCTCAACTAATTGAAGTAATTATGGTTTCTAGTGTATAAGATTGTTGATCTGACTTGTCTTATACTCCTTAACTGGAGTCTCCAAGACGTAATCTACAAAAAAAAAAAAAAAAAAAAAAAAAAAAACAAAGAACACAAACCAACAACATAGCTTCAACATTTACAGAAAACCAATAACAGATACCCTAATATACATAGCACCTCCAATCATCCAACACATCACAAACACTCAGCAGTCAATGCTACATAGACTGAACAACACACCACTATCCATCGACAATTACAACACTGAACTAAACTTCACATAAATACATAAATAATAAATTATCTATCAAAATAAAACTGCTACAAACACGACCAAATTGACAAACTCAAACATAAAATAACAACCAAAACAACAAAGCACCAACACCACTACCAAAAATATATCACAATGTCATACATTAATACACAATCAGCCTAGCAAAAATCTTAGTTAGAATCTCTCAGATAGAGATAAGCTGCGTTCTCCTGGACGCTCTTTGTAAGGGTGACCGATTAGATTGGCCAGCAAAACAGACACTGTTCTCTGCTGTAAAATCACTTCCCGGTGGTTCGGAACCCACTTAAAACTGTAGGTCCTACTCATCAATCACCATCATCCAACTCATTACCCACGCACAGGTCTCAGACCTATGTGGGCTTCATCCTTCAATATATATTTTTCTAATGAAAATAAACCTTTCTTAATAAAACAACTTGGAAATTAACTCACGTTATGGCGTGACGGCCGTTTCGCTCTGTTGTCTAGAGCATCGTCAGACGACCCACAGTACACAGTGACGAACATCTGACGATGCTCTAGACAACAGAGCGAAACGGCCGTCACGCCATAACGTGAGTTAATTTCCATCCAAAAGTTGTTTTATTAAGTTTATATTACATATTAGTGGAAACAAGATGGATCTTCAACATCATAAACCTTTCTAAAGAGCTTTCAAAAATGGATGTTTGGATCAATCATATTAGAAGACAAACCAAAACTTAGAGACAGTGCAGTAGAGAAAGCCGCTGAGAGGTTTAAAAACTGCCAAAACTCGTCTTTCAATTTTAAACAAGCGTCGTGAATGCTGTGAAAAAAGAACAAAGACTGTCTAGGTTAGGTAAATGCCCAGCAGTCTGCAGCATAAATAAAGAAAGCTAATGTCAGAAATAGAAGGCGAACAGTTTTTGGCACTGCTTTAGAATTTCTGTAGATCCTACATTTGAGTTCCGTTGACGGAATTAAACTTCAATTAATTTTGGGCATTTACCTGGTTCAAAAAATACCTTACATTTAATTTGACTGGACGAAGAGAGGTCTCTGTTTCAAGTCGACCGTTTTGCATTTGTCTGTCTGTTATTTGTAGCAGAGGAGGAGGAGGAGAAGGTGGAGGATGATGATGATGATGAGGAGGAGGAGGAGGAGGAGAAAAATGAAAAATAAAAAAATTTCAAGTGAATTCAACGTTTTTTGCAGTTAAATTTTTATTAAGAATAAGTAGTATTTTACTTACTCTGTAGGCCGAACGTTTTCGAGTTGTTACTTCTTCTGTCTTTTTCTTCGTCTCTTTCTTCTTTTTATTTTTTTCCTAGATTTCTTGTTCCAAGACGAACTGCGTTGTTAATATTAACTTTTTAAGTAAATTCAACGACTTGCAGTCAACTTTTTATTAAGAATAAGTAGTATTTTACTTACTCTGTAGGCCGAACGTTTTCGAGTTGTTAAAACCCATCTTCAAGGAACTCAAACCCCTTGAAGATGGGTTTTAACAACTCGAAAACGTTCGGCCTACAGAGTAAGTAAAATACTACTTATTCTTAATAAAAATTTGACTGCAAGTCGTTGAATTCACTTAAAAAGTTAATATTAACAAGAAATCCAGGAAAAAAATAAAAAGAAGAAAGAGACGAAGAAAAAGACAGAAGAAGTAAAAGACAGGAGAAAGAAGAAGAAGAGAACTAACAAATAGTTGGGTTTTTGTATGTCTGTTCAAATTTTTAGAACGTGTAACAGACAAAAATCCATCATTGTTCAATTCATCCGTATAAATATAAATATCATATAAAAAAGAAATGATATCCGTGAGCCGCAGCAGGCTTAATCTGTTCAATCAGATTTGATAAGCAACGCTCTCCTGGGCCTTTCTCTGTAAGGGTGACCGATTGGATTGGCCAGCAAAAAACACTCTGCCCTCTGCTGTAAAATCACTCCCGGTGGGTGGGAACTCACCTAGAATTGGTCACCAATGGGTCCAATAACATGGATCAAGCGGTGAGGTGGAACTACCAGTAAGGGTCTCCCCACCAATAAAAGCCATACGCATTTTCTTCTTTTATCATCTAAAAAAATAGAATATCATAAATAAATCAAATATTATAAATATTAAGTAGTATCATCTTTATTCATATTTACAGTGACTTCCAAAACATCGATCAAAAATCTTCCCAATAAGCTCAAACTTATTTGTTCAGTATGTGAATCTATTTTACTTAATTTATCACTCCAAGCAATTATTCCCAGAAAATAAAATTATTGATAAAAAAATTCTCAAAGCAATGGATGTAACCACATTTAAATTTCTAAGCAAAAAAAATAGAAAACAAAATTTATTGAATGAAATATCAAGATTGAAAGCGCTCTGGATGTCTGATGAAACACTTTATTGCCATAGTCTTACAGAAAGAACTTTTTTGAGAGATGTTAATCTTGGACACAACTACCGAATTTGATTCGGATGGCAAATGATTTATTTTGTGCATGCCAAGAACAATAGCCCTAATATTAATAATTTGTCTCACGATCATCCAATGCCTATTCCAGTCTGTTCATCTGTGTCTCAACTAGGAAGTTGCAGTGGTTTTTTGTGACAATAGAGCCTTCTTTTTACAAAGTTTCTAGAAAAAGACGGTAGTATCTCAAGCTCGACCCTTTTCAATCGGTTTTTTCAATAATTTCGCAAAACTGGCTTTAAATTCATTAAACTCAACAGTGAGTAGAGGTGGAAAATTATACAGATTTATTTCTCAAGATATATTTGACAATAATATAGTCACTATTCAAGCTCTTTGTGAGGTTAACTTCTTGTTGTAAATTTAACGACTTTCAGTTAGTTAAACGAAAAGGACAATCTTTGTAAGGGTTGACCAGCAAAAAGACGGGTCTCTGTAAAATCACTTCCCGGTGGTTCAGAACCCACCTAAAATAATTGTAAGTCCCACTCATCAATCACCATCATTAAGTGCATCACCCATTCACAGGTCTCAGACCTATGTGGACTTCATCCTTAAAAAAAGTTCCTTATAAAAAATTATCGAATATTTCGTACTTTAAATATTATTATTTTCGATGGTGAATCAATAGAGACAGTTTTGGGACAAAAAATACAATACAAAACAATAGTGTTTCTTCACAATAAGTTGTATTTTGAGTGAATCAATAAATAAATACGGTATATAAATAAATAAAATATTTTATTTACAACATGTCTTATAAAATTGCATTTAAAACAGGATCTCAAGTAAGATCTTATGTAAATGCAAGCACGTAATCATCCATTTAAATTGTAGAGTGTTTACATGTTTCGTTTTTAAATTTTGTAGTAATGTACTCTTTTACAACTGATGATGATGTATTGTATCAACTGTGCGAATAAATGAATTTGAAAAAAAACATTTACCATCGATAATATTATCAATATAGTTGACATAAATAAACATACTACCTTCACACTCGTTGTAAATTTGTCACAATAAATAAAATAAACAAATAAATAAATTAATAAATAAATAAGAGTAGCAATCACATAAGAAGTAGTCAATTTCTTTATAGTTCTACATCCGACAACAGACAATATAACTTATCATTATGATGATTAATCAACCATGTAAACCAATTCCTCACCATGTCAATAAAGGAGAATTTTTTTTAGTCACCATTCGATCAACTGTTACAAAAGAAAATTGTATTGTTCGAAAATGTCTGGTGATTACAGGTGCGTGAAATTTACTATTCTTTCAACTATAATTACAATTTTACTACATTTTTTACCCATTTTCTTCTTCCAGTGTGTCATGTACAGAGTCCGCAGAGTTTTTTGCCCAAGTCTAGCTGCACAAAAATAACAATGCTTTGATTTATCTAGCAGCCGTTGGAAATGTCATTCGCGCTATTTTAAGTGCACCATTCGTTTTCATTTGTTTTAAAAATAGACAATGGAGGAGGCTCGTTTTAAAAATACAATCGTCACACCTTCGCGAAACAGCGATTGCGATGTCTCGATCTAAGATTCAATTATTCGAAATGTTTGTAAGCATTATACTGAAGTTTTAGCTACTTGAAAGTCAGTTTATCAGTATTACTATACAGAGTGATTTTTAAGTACGGAAACGGTTTTATATTGCGTAACTGAGACGTTCTTTGCAAAAGAAGCTTATGCGGATCTGCATAATTTAAAAAATCCAACTTTTTGCTAGTTTTGAAATTTTTGTCCGCCATCTTGGAGCCGCCATATTGTATTCAACTTTATTTTTTAAATGGGATGGTGGTCATTTGACACATTAATTTCAGTGTGAAATTTCAAGAAAAAACAATGGCGTAAACCATTTTTCAATAGATGCTTTTGTTCTTGATTTATAAGCATTTAAATTTGCAATTTAGGGAAAATTGTGTTAGCAATAAAAAAGGTAGAACGCACTGCATAATACATTTTATTGAATTTTTCAATCATAAATTATCTAACTAGTGAGCCCAACGGGCGAACTCGCTTGCAAACAACTAATATTGGAAAGGGAAACTCATTTGGGAAGCTTATCGTAGGGGAAGGTGGTAACGAAAAACGGCTGTTTTGAAAATAATGATTTAGATAAAATTCACAAGACATCTATCACTTGAAGTTCAATTTCATTGTTGCTCTGATACACACATTTATTTTCCACAAAAAAGACCTACTGTACTCATATATGAATTGGTGAATTAGGGCAATGGAATTAGTGTATCAATCTATAGAGAAGATATATTTACCACATGAAAAACAGCTGTTTATATATTCATATATCAGGGCAATGAAATTAGTATATCAGCTTATAGAGATCCTATAAAAAGCCTGATCACATTTATTCACCTACAGCTGATGATAGCTCAAAATATATTTTGAAATCTATTGCGAATTCCATGGTGAAAACAACTATTTTCATAAATATAGTAATATATAGATATATTAATGAAGGGGTGAGGTATCCTTTTGTTTCGGCTCAAAAAGGATGAAGGAGTGGGTCAATTTCATTGGCCAACGAACTTAACCTGTCTACCTGATACCAAGAATCTGTGTTTCAAATTTGAAGTTGATTGATAAAGGCGTTCGAAAGTTATCGTGGAATATACAAACAAACACACAACGCCTCGAGCCTCAAGTCAAAAAGAAGAACTCGCTTCGCTTGTTCAATAACTAAGTTTAAACAGTGGTAAGACTTGATAATTATAATTAATTATGTTTATTATTCACTAGCCACATTCAGCTACTGATGTTAATATCAGCCAGTAGGTATCATTAACAAAAAACAAAATGATGAAGAAAAATGTTTTATGATGTAGGTATTATTAAAAATAAATGACATTTCGGTTGTTAGATAATTCATGAATGAATTCAATAAATTTTTTTATGCAGTGCATTTTACCTTTTTCATTGTTAAAACAATTTTCCCAAAATTGCTAATTTAAATGCTTATAAATCGAGAACAAAGGCATCTACTGAAAAATGGTTTACGCCATTGTTTTTTCTTGAAATTTCACACCGAAATGATGTGTCATATTCCATTTAAAATTCCCACCTTCCCATTTAAAAAAATAATGTTGAATCCAATATGGCGGACAAAAATTTCAAAACCAGCAAAAGTTGGATTTTTAAAACTATGCAGATCCGCATAAGCTTCTATTGCAAAGAACGTCTCAGTTACACAATATAAAGCCGTTTTACCATACTTAAAAATCACCGTGTATACTTCACAGTTAAACTGTGCTCGATCAACATTTGACATGATTTTTATTCAAGTGCACATCTAACAAACAAAACAAAAAAATATCTAACAAACATGATTTTTATCTAAGTTGCACAAACGCCATATAATTATGATAGTTCATCATTTGTACCACTTTTAAACCAGGCAGAATCAATGGCATCATTCAGTATAAAAGTGAATCAAACACTTTTTGGTATGAATGTGTTTTTTTTTTGAGCAGCAATATCTTCATTACAGAGTTAACTGAAAATTTCGAATTCTGAGATCAGCTGAGCATGAAATATAGTATATAAATTAGTTAAATAATTCATTATAAATTGAATAATGTGAATAAATCAGGGTGGTATCCTTTTGGACAACCTAACAGTTTGATCGACCTACTGCTAGCACAGCCATAACTGCATAACCAAACCTAACCTAACCTGGCTAGATGTGACTGAACCACCTTTGTTTACTAGGTCAGTCAAAATGGCAGTCGTACAAATGGTGTCCTCCCAATAAATCATAGGATTATTATATGGTTAGGAGAGTAAATAAGCTTTAATAATTATAAAATACATGCGTTAGTGACTAGTATTTGCCATTGTTTTAGTTTATGCTTGTTTTAGGTTATGTTGAGAGTTCTAACAGAATGGCATATGTGCATGAATGGTATATGGTACCACTTTTATACATTTTATACCATTCAATAGATCATACAAATGCTAACATGTACATAAATAGAATCATGTGCTTTCACATAGGTTGGTATAAAAGTGGACCAGATAATGAACCATATCATTATGATTTAACTAAGGCACAACATTTTCAAGGGATATTTGTATAAAAATTTCTTAACTTAGCAACTACTTTCAGGCTATATTAACAAATCTAATTTATTGCATCTAATTTTTTCACAAATTATTATTTTAGACACACAATTTATTTAAAAAAATGTCTTTGATGAGTGACTATTTCTATAATAGATAACATTTTTTTAATAGATTATTTTTCAAATAATACAGGCGCCAAGTTGCAATTCTCTGGACAAATAATCTTGATAATTCATATCATAATAATCTTGATCTTTTTGATCACATTTTACAAAAATCACAATTCTTCTAACCAAAAAACTGACATCGATGATCAAGGAGGATGCCTCTGAAAATGGATCTCAAAGATTCGAAAACGTTCGGCCTTCAGAGTAAGTAAATTCTACTTATTCTTAACGAAAATTTGACTGCAAGTCATTGAATTCACTTAAAACGTTAATATTAACAACGCAGTTCGTCATGGAACAAGAAATCCAGGAAAATAATCTTGCACTTCCATCAGAGATTAACATAAAACAATTTTTGTAATTCAATAAAATTCTAGTTTCATTGTAATACAGTTTGTTGGAAACACCAAATGTTTTGCAGATTTTCAAATGAAATATTTTTGGTAATTCTATTCAAATTATAATTTATTTGTAATACATTTTGTTGGAAATGGAAAACACCTAAAGTTTTTCAGATTTTCAAACAAATTATCTTTTTACTTTGATCAATAACATTTATATAACAATCGTCTCCCACTCACTGGCTATCCTATGAGGAGTCCAGTTTCCAAAAAAAGTTTTATTTTTTGAATAAAATTTAAATTATTTGTAATCTATATTTTATATTTAATTTTATTAAGCAGCCTATGTTTTGGAATGTATTTTTTAAGAAGTTTTCAAGAGGAATAAAAAAAGCCAAACGTGAATGGAAAATATAGCTACTTTGGGCGTCGATATTTCGATTATTTATTGCTAAAAAGTTCATCTGGATGTATTGCAAACGCAAAATCATGAGTTGAATTTTTTTATTTTTTATTTATTTCACTTACAATAAAAGAAATTTGAAGGAACTAACAATTTTTCAAACTCCCAAATATACAGAACATAGTTATTTATCAAAATCTTTATTGAATCTAATTCAGTTTGGAATAATTAATAAATTCTGTTTCTGTAGGTTATATTTGCCAGTTTGTTAAATTTTCAGTTACTTCAAAACTAACTTATAAACTGTTAATTTCAAATTCCTCAAAATGCTATCAATTAAACTGTACAGTCCATCAGCTATTTAATGCTTCAGTATAACCTAATATCAAAACTGACACTGTAAAATGAAGATGAATTATGATTTTTACTCACTTTATACTGGATAGATGCATTTCGCTTCTAAAGAAGGGGCTGACGAAGTTTCTCTAAAGTAAGTAAAATCATAATTTAAATAGAAATAAAGTGTCAGTTTTGATATTTGATTGTTCATCAAGTATTCCGACAAGGAAAACATTACAGATCTTCATTATAATTTATACCACTTTGAGGAATGCAAATTCATATCTTAAAATATTGTCACAAGCATAAAAAAAAACAAATTTATGACTCAAGTAGAGAGCATAATCTTTTAATATCTTTTGTTTTAGTTCAGTAGGAATTTCCTTGAATATTTTTATAGACTGATGATTAGACAAAGGAATGTTTGAAGACAAAGAGCAACTGTCTTCAACTATTTTTTTTCAACGTGATGACGATGGGCCAACAAGCATCAACATCAACATCAACCTAATTGCGAAGCAGCGTTGGCACCCCAACTTGACTAACTTAACCCGGCTATAAATCAATAATTTAAGTTGCGGTCATGCACTTAGTTGGATTGTTCAGTATGTAGAACGAGCATTGGAATTTTTTCTGAATTAGATCAGACTGTTATTTTAAAGACTCTACTCTTCATGGACGAGTAGTGTTGAGAATTTGTAGGCACTGTTTCAGATATGTAGCCTACATTAATAAGGACACACGACATGGCCTTATTGAAATCACGCCGTGTCCGCCCGTCTGTGCCCTAGCGCTCGAAAGAGATATTCTACACTCTTGAAACTTGGTATATTGCTTCCTTATAGTCCAAGTGAGATCGCTATTGATTTTAGTGTTAGGGGGTCGAATATAAAAATAATAATGGTATAAAACAGACTCCCACTATAAGCTCTAGGTTAGTTTTGGCTAGTGAAAATCAAAACATTGACAGCAGTTAATTAATGTATTGATTATTTTAATGTTGTATGTCAATTGTCGATGTTATATTCAATCAAATAATTTTTTATTTTTACATCACAAACAATTAATTGAAACAATTTTTTTGGTTACAGGCAATAATTAAGCAAGAAAAATAATTTTAACAACAAAAACTGGACAAAACTGTCTCATAATAACAAACTAATATAAGGCCAAAACAAAAAAGTACTACTTGCTAAATTATAACAATTTGCACGAATATTCATTATAACCAATTACAAATGAATAAATAAATAAATGAATCCACTGTTATTTGTAATTTTCATGCATGTATTTTAAATAAATAAAATATTTATTAATATATTGTTCGTTTTGGCAGATTGGATTCTACTTTCTTACAGATTAGACCCCTAGTAAGATCAGACATCAAATTATATTCCTGGATTTCTTGTTCCATGAAGAACTGCGTTGTTAATATTAACTTTTCATGTGAAATTTAACGACTTGCAGTCAAATATTTGTTAAGAATAAGTATAGATGTACTACTTGTACAAGGAAGATGGATCTCATAGATTCGAAAGCGCTCGGCCAGATTAAGTGAGTTATACTTATTCTTAACAAATATTTGACTGCAAGTCGTTAAATTTCACATGAAAAGTTAATGTCAAATCATACATAAATGAATTGTTTTGAAACGTGATTTTCCTGATAGGTCCCCGACGCAGCGGAGGGCCATTGTGCGTAGGATGCCACCTGGGCGAGGGCGAAGGGGGCCCACCCCTGATGGGGTGCCCGGGGGGCTGTCGGCTGCCAGTCTGCAGTGAGAAGTGTGCCTCCTCATCCCGTCATCAGGCCGAGTGCCAACTGCTGTCCCCTGACAAGTCTCAGACTGACTCCTGCAAGTCTCAGACTGACTCCTCCGACACAACAGCCTGGAGCATGGAGCTGTTCCACGCACTATGTGCGCTGCGCAGCTTGACTCTGAATGACCAGCAGCGCAATGTTGTTAAAACGCTGCAAGCGAACAACGTTAGCGGACAAAAATGTTGGGAGGTGCGTAGTACTGCAGCAGACAAGCTTTTTTTTGTAGATTACGTCTTGGAGACTCCAGTTAAGAAGCATAAAACAAGTCAGATTAACAATAATTATACTAACTTATACACTAGTTACCATAATAAATTACTATATGAATTAGTTGAGGTGAGGCTTAATTTTGATGTGAAAGGAACTCTTGTGCACTTGATTTACATTAGCTTTACATTGATTTGTGTGTGTAAAACCGTGCACAGGTTTTTTGTCATAAACAGAATTTATTAATTTCGATTTCCTCTAATTGCTATTAGTTTATACTGAAGACTTCCGCAATGGCGGATATTGACAGCAGTATTTAATAGCTATTAAATACTGACAATTGAACAAACTGACAAATTTATTTAAACAGAATTTATTAATTTCGAATTCCTCTAATTGCTATTAGTTTATACTGAAGACTTCCGCAATGGCGGATATTGACAGCAGTATTTAATAGCAATTAGAGGAATTCGAAATTAATAAATTCTGTTTAAGTAAATTTGTCAGTTTGTTCAATTGTCAGTAACTTCAAACTAACTTTTTTGTCATAATTTTTTTCCAAGTTTCTTGGGTGTTATTACGGTATTGAAATGTTATCTATTGCTGTGAGATTATTTACATTATTTTGTAAAATGTGGGGGTTTTAGTTGAAATTCTCCGATTTGGGGGGGGGGGGGGCAATTGATTTCAAGTATGAGTTATAACTTATGATAACTCGTCTTGGTAAAAATCCTTTATCAAGGAACCTTCTTCAAATAACTAACTGAAATAAACAGGAATGACAAAAATAAATTTAAAACAGAAATAAAGAAATAACATTCTTGAATTTCTTGTTCCATAACGATCTGCGTTGCTGATATTAACTTTCTGTTGTAAATTTAAAGACCTTGAAGATGAGATTCAATACCTCGAAAACGTTCGGCCGAAAGTGAGTACATTTATTATGTATTCACAATGTAAAATAACTGACTGCAAGTCGTTAAATTTACAACAAAAAGTTAAAGAAATACCGTTTGAATTATAGCTTTTACTCTGTGAAGGAATACTTCGAATGCAACATTTACTCGTAATTATTGTCAAAGATTAACATTGTTTTTATTACATTTTTCCCAAAAGTATTTTTATATTATGTTTACTAAATTAATGGTATTGCTTTTTGATGAAGTACTGTAATACCCAGTATTCATGTATCGTTTTTGCTTAAAATTAGTATTTTTTGATGACGTATTTTTGATGTAGTGTTTTTTATTTGTAATGTGACGACTGTGATGTATTTTTTAAATGAAATTTGAAGTTTGCTATGATTGTAATTTACAATTTTCTTGCAATAAATTGAATTAGAATTGTGAACAAATTATAAAATTGTTTTTTTTTTTTTTAATTAGGTAGAATCGCTGAGACAGGAGCTGGGCACGAGGTTGACACGCGAACAAGAGGAGTGGATTGTGCAGAGCTGCCGAGTGATGGACACCAACGCGTTTGAAACGGTGCAAGTGCCGCCAGAGGGTGAGGAGAAGTGCGGAAGGTCACGTGGGTCACTGCGAGGCCTCTATCCGCTGGGCGCCCTCATGAACCACAGCTGCTCACCCAACACCACCCACTCCTATGACCGCCAGTGTCGCATGCAGCTGATGGCTGCCACGCCCATCAAGGAGGGTGACGAGCTCAGCACGTCGTATGTGTCACAACTGTGGGACACGGCGTCGCGACGACACATGCTCGCCAAAACTAAACAGTTCGCATGCAGGTGCGATCGCTGTAAGGATCCTTCGGTCAGTGTTCCAATATAAAATGGTAGTTTCCTATCATTTGCTTTTGCGCAAAGCAACAAATCTTCCACTTTTAGGTTAGGTTAGGTTTCTGTGATATTTTTTTCAATTCAATTGTTTATTGCCACAACTTTACAACAAAATAATTTAATGGTTACAAATTAACATAAAGGAAATAAAAGAAACCTAACCAACCAGAAATAAAAAAAAACTAAAATTTATGTTCAGGCACCACCAGCAAAAGAAAAGACTGACCACTGGTGGGAGTTGCAAAAGGTCCGATTTAAATGACATTCAAGATAACAATTTCGACTTACAGAATTAAACAACAAATTTGAACCAATCAAATGATCTGTACCAACACTTTGCATGAAACCAAAATTTAGTGGAAGATTTGTCTCTCCACAAGTGGAAGTTAGAAAGAAAATGTTGCTGTATTTTCTAGAAAAAGCAACAAATTTCCGCAACTTATGGAAGACTTTGGTGTAAACGCAGCTTAAATATGCAAGTTCATGCTCATAAATATAAAAAACTCCAAGGCTCTTTTGAGCAAGGCGTAATGTGGCGATTGAAGTGTGCCAAATAACAGGTTGTTGAGAAGCAAAAAACTGAGGAGACCTCTTTTACTCAAATGCTTTAGGAATATGGTGCAGCCTAGATGAACGAGTAAAATGTAGATTAAAGATATTTATTCATTATAAAACCATTTCAGAGATAAAACATTTTAAAAAATGGGAATGATCAGCGAAAAGTTGCAATTACCAATCTTTTTTATTGATTATTTTGAAGTTATTATATTAAATTCAAGCATCTCCATCAACTCCTTGATTGGTTATGATGTAAAAATAAAGTCTTCTGCATTTTCATGCATGAATGGAAACATGTTTTGGAGATCTTTCACTTTTTCTAGCTGAATTTTCTGTATTCATTCATGGTACTTGAAACTGTAGAATAGTTTTGCGAAGGAGAAATCCGCTGACGACTGAACTAGCTTCTATTTTGTATGTGTCAGGAGTTTGGCTCAATCCTATCAGGGCTGCCATGCCCTGAGGATGACTGCCAGGGTCTTTTGCTGAGTCAGCGTCCCCTGGACTACCGGTCGCCCGACTGGAGCTGCACCCAGTGCAGCCGGCTGCAGACGCCCAACAAGGTGGTTGAGCTGCAGCGCAAACAGGGAATGTATCTGGCCAGCATTGACACGTCTGATCCTGACCATGTGATTAACTTCCTCAGCGAAGGCCGTGTTCCAGACTCTGGCATTGTGGCTGTTCAACTCAAGGCTGGGCTCAACCTGTTCTTGGGACATGTCGACGGCTACAAACTGCATGGTGAGATTATATTTTTTATTGCATTCTCTAGGGCCCGTGCAAGTAGAAACGCAGGCTTGGTGACATGACACAAGGTGATTTTTGTATTTAATTATTTATTGACAAACAAAAGCTCACAGAGGAATCCATAAACAACTGCCAAAAGTAAGATAATATAATGCTGAACATAATTTATTAATTTCGAATTCCTCACAGTGCTACAGACCGTTTCAAAGTGCATCAGTGCATGGCGTCTCGCTGGTGGCAGGGGAGGCAGTGCGAGAGAGACGGAAAGTCTTTCCCACCACGCTTCCCCACCAGCCGTCAAGTACAGTCGCGTCAAATACACTCTCTGCTGAATTTATTATTTTTTTTTTGTTTCAAACACATTTTTTTCTAAATTATCTTGATACATTACATTTATACCTTACTTACCATATTTTTTAAAGTGACAATTATTGTAATTATGTTAAGTTATCTGTTTTTCTTCCCTCTCCATGTATGTTTTTACTTTATCTTGTTAAATAAGTTAATAAATGCTAGTTGTTAAGTATAAATCGACAATCTTCTAGAACTCGCTCCTCTCTCACAGGCATGTGCCCATGTGAGGAGCCTCCTATATATCATATTGTGTTATATTTTACATTTTTGTATTTTCTATGGAGAATAAAAATATTTCAATTTCAATTTCAACGTTTTAGCGTTAGCGGACTTGGGGAATATTTGAACTTGACTGTACTGCGAGGCAACAGGTACAGTAGTGAGAGAAAGCGCTCAGCGCGCATGCTCCATCGAGACGCCAAGCACCGTGAAACTGTCTGTATCAATTATACTGAAGACTTCTGCAATGGCGGATATTGACAACAGCATTGAACAGCTGATAGAAATCGATGAAAGCTTCTGCACAAAAATATTTATTTATTTTCCTACAACTCCTCGTAAAGTAGTTCTTTACATACTGAAAACTAATTGTAAAATACCTCTTTTCTGCTCAGCAAGCGGTAAAGTACTTTACGCTCGCCAGCTGTTTTCTTTACGCTTCTGTTTTGATTTTGATGCCTTCTCATTGGTGGATCACGGAATCCGTGAACTTCACATAACCTCAACAATGGCGAAAGCTAACCAAATCCGCGCATGGTCTGTGATGTTACAGACTACAAGCTTTTATTGTGTTGGAATCCAGAACTGCAGTTTTAGGAAAAATATTGTATGCAATTCGCGCGTGAAGCTTCTTTATCGCTCTTGTAAAATTAATAAAATATTAAATTAAAATCTTTTAAAAATTTTTTTATTAATTAAATTATTAAAATATCGCTCTTGTAAATGTTTTGGCTTGAGCGATAAAGTCGCGCTTCACGCTCTTAATGCATAAATAACTATTATTGACATACAAAAGCTCGCAGAGTAATCCATAAAGAACTTTAATAATGATACAATAAAAATTAATATCACTTCCCCGTGGTGTCTAAATGTTTTTGTGCAGTAGTGTTCATGGATTTCCATCAGCTATTCAATGCTGATGTCAAAGTCTGCCATTGCGGGAGTCTTCAGTATAATAATTGAGGAATTCGAAATTAATAAAGTGATTTTTGTATTTAATTATTTATTTATTGACATACAAACGCTCACAGAGTATTACATTAAAGCCAAAATGACATAATGAAAATTAAATTCACAACTGACAAAAAGAAATATAAAATAATAAAATATTTCAATGAGAAATATAAAATCAGAAATAAGAAAAGAAATAATCAGAGAAATAGAAAAAAGTAGACAATCTATTATAGATAACTTGAAAGAAAGAAAAAAACTTTAGAAAAAAATGTTCAAGCAAAAAGCAAAGTTTGAATAAAAAAGGAAAATATAAATCTTTGATTAAAGTGTATAGATTTGGGGGGGGGGAATAAAATATTTATTTAGGCTATTTTATTTTTTTATTCCAATACACTATCTCAATAGACTATTTCTTTAGCTTCTTTCATTCTTCAACTTCAAAAGCCTTTTCAATCACCAATATTGCGGTTAATTTTTTTTTTTTCAAGGTTTATATGAACAGGTTACTTTTTTATCCCCCCTTTTCTGTGTTTATTGTGTTTTATTTTTATGTTCTTTTTTAGGTGTATTTTTCATGTTTCATTTATGCTTATTTTGTATAAGTGTGTGTAAAAAAAGTGAAGCATAGAAACGAATTAGACATCACCTCGCTTATAATTGGGGAGTATAATTCATTTGTGTTTCACCGAAGCCATACTGTGTCACATCACCAAGAATTCGGTTCTATTTGTTTAAAGCTGCTGCAGTACCTAAATTTAGCCTCAGTCTCTCTTCGTTCTAATAGGGGCAAATTTTTGAAGTGAGAGTATTTTGTATGGCATTCAGGGCAACTGATTGTATTTTTTGCTGTCCTAAATGCATATGTGAATAGCTAGTAAAACAACACCACTGGTCAGAGATAAAGAAATCCACTACCATAGCCTATTTGTCATTATTTGTCACAGTGCCAAAATTTGTCTCCGATTTACCACACCAGTCACATGTCACTTAAATTTTAGCCATGCTGGGCCGGCAAGCTTTGTCTACACCTCTACACAAATAGCTTGGGTGGTGTGAATAATGTTGAGTACGTTGAGTGACTGTTGGTCTGTTGAGTCGACGAGAGTCCGATAGGAAGGCGTGGGAAACAGCTCTGATTGACTCGATTTTTATTTACATCAAATAACAAGAATCCCAAGCACCGAGTCAAAAATTGAGATAATACTCATCTGACTCAACTTTATTCATACCATCCCATTGTTCGTCACCAATAACTATATTCAAAATACTCTAAACAAATTTATTCTCACTTGGCAAAACCGTTAAACCCCGTTCAAATGTTTAGCGGGAAAAAAGACCGCGAACTACTAAATCAGTTTATTAACCTCACTTTTTTAAAAAAAGATTCCGATCGTTTGTTTTGGTTCCAATTTTTCCCTTTCCCTAATTAAGATATCTTCTAGTCGTTTTTCGTCTCAATTCGAAACCGCAATCTCAAAATCCATCTCTCTCATTTAAGAGATTGTTTTGTCCGATAGTAGAGAATAGCGAAAACACAATTTAAAAAAAGAACGGCTCCTCTCTACACCAGATATCCCCCAACTTATTATACCATATATATAAATACACATGAAATGAACGCCCAGTCTGAACAACCAAACCCTTTCGTCTGCAGGTTGATTCTATTCCTGATTATTTGGCATTTGTCCTGCTTCACAACGATTGATTGCTCGTCGTTAGCCAAATGAAACTCGTTGGACGTTCAAATACGAATTCTCAATGCCTGGCAGTTTAGAGATACGGTAGCTAAAACATTTAAGTCTTCACAATAAAACATTAGATAGATTGTACTAGTAGATCTGTAATGACTTCTAGTTTGACTAGTAATGGTAATACGTAATTCATTTTTTAAAAATGAAAGATATAACAATACTAATAATAATAATAATAACTTACCGGTACATCATTAATAATATTATTATTTTAAAAATAATGATCCTTTATTGTGTAACACAAACTCATATTTTAGTTTGGTATTTTAGTTGCACATGAAAGTATTGCTTTATTTTTTCCAAGTGCATTTTTTAGTGACATGAATTGGAATATTCATTCTTGGTTTATTCTAGCTCACATTAAATTAGTTTTGTTGCAGCTAAACAGAAAAAATAACGAATACCAAAATCATAAACATCAATGAATTGAATTTTACCACATCAATTATAGTTTCCAATCTTTACATCATAAAAACTATATAATGCATAATATATACATATATAATAATATACAATAGAGTAGAGTCTATTGAATAGACCATAATAAACATATATAACTGATAGTGAATTTCAAGTGATTCTATTTTCAATATTTGTTCATTGAATGGTCCATCTGACACACATTTTCCATCACAATGGATATACTAGATGTATCCGGGTTATCTGGTTAGCAATGATGAATTGGTAACCTAATAGTCTCGTCTGACCGACAGATTTTTCCGGTGCCCACTCCCGTGTTTCGGAGGACACGTTAATCTTGTCGGTCCCGGCTGCCTGAAAACACCTCAAAGGTTACCTGAAAACATCTCAGGTTAAGTCCCCCTGAAATGTTGAGGTGCGACCTGATAGCCCTGATACCAGACTTGATCAGGATCTTGAATTGAATTGATCCAGCCAGGTCATAAGATATCATTATTATGATTACCGTACTGTATGTAATTCAATTAAAAAGATTTATGAAAATAATTTTAATAACGAGCTGCGTTCTCGTTGGCCCTGTTCGTAACGGTGACCGATTAGATTGGCCAGCAAAAAAGACACTGTTCTCTGCTGTAAAATCACTTGCGGGTGGTTCGGAACCTACCTGAAACTGTAGGTCCAACTCATCAACCACCATCATCCAACTCATTACCCACGCAAAGGTCTCAGACCTATGTGGGCTTCATCAAAAAAAAAAATTCTTCAATTTTTATTTTTTATTTCAAGGTTCTACCATTATTAGATACCGTACTGCGTTCAATATTATTTTATAGATGACCACACCTCCAACGGTTAAAAACGTGTTTGCCTCAAATTACTGGAGAGTATTTTTTAAATGTATCCATAGTATCATTATATGTATTGTTTTTCTATGCATGTAAAGTATTGTTTGAACCATTAAAGTATGGATAGTAGAAAACCGGATTATAAGAACCTATAATAATTAACTTTTTATGGTAAATTTAACGACTTGCAGCCAATTTTAATTGAGAATAAAAAATATTTACTCACAAAGGCTGAAACGTTTTCGAATCGTGATGATTCATTTTCAACAGCTGTTAAAAATGAAAACAGCTGTTTAAAATGAATAATGACGATTCGAAAACGTTTCAGCCTACCTGAGTAAATATGTATTTATTTTCAATTAAAATTGACTGCAAGTCGTTAAATTTACCAATAAAGTTAATAATACAATTTATTATTATTAACAACTCAGATAGTTATGGATCAAGAAATTCAAGACTATGATAATTGGATGACAAGGATCTAGCCTAATTGGTTCTAAAAAGGATCTAATTGTTAAAATGTGCTTTGATTTTGTTGTTCAACTTTCTTTTCTTTTTTCAACAGAATTGAGCGATGAACATCTGAATGTCAAAGAAAAAATATGCAGAGATCTTCTGAGTGTAATGGATAAACTGAAGATTGGAAATACTCGTCTGAAAGGTGAGCGCAGAAACCAAAACTATTTTTGATGAAATTTAAAACCATTTTTCGAATAGAAAAACAAGTACTTTGTTTAAATCAGGCCTGAAATTAAATTTAGAATTTTCTTTAAATCGGGCCTAAAGTCAAATTGAGCATTTTCTTAAAGCGGATTTGCATCAATACTAAAGTAGATGTAAAATAGTCAAAATAATTCTTTTTTCAAGAATTAGGTAGAGATACTCTTATAAAATAGAGATTCTCGTATAAAATAGAGATACTCGTATAAAATAGAGATACTCTTACAAAATATTATAAAATGGAGATACTTTACCAGAATTGAAAAGCATTTCAACTGGTTGAAATTAATTTATTTACAAACGATACACAATTTTTTTTTTAATTTTTTTTTATTTCATCGACATTTAAAATCTACAAAATACATAACACTTTTCCAGGATAGACAGTGAATTACAAATACATAATGAAAAGATATGCTATAATAAAAAATAAAATATATATATATATACCTATTATACAACATATCAATCATTTTATAAATTTTAAACTATCCATAGTTGAAATAATATGAGCCCACATAGACCTAACTGGTCTGTATTGTGAGTCAAATTTATGCTACTTTTCTTATTATATATATTTCTTCTATTCAAATTCAAGCACATGCGTTCACACCCACACGCACACCCCCCCCCCCCCCCACACACACACACACACCACTCACACACAGACGTGTCAACCACAGAGATGTAACTAAAATTGTAAAAGTGTTATATGCAATTGACAAGATAATGATAATGATTTCAGAGACAGGGTAAGGAAGATGGAGCTAATACAACCAGAATAAATTATAGACCTATGACAAAGAAATCTGCGTGCACATACATATTAAAAGAAAAATTCGCATACTTACATATTAGTATGACAGGAAGATAAGTGAATGGAGAGAAATATAATCAAGTGTACAAGAACAGTCTTGATAAAAAACAAAAAGCAAACAAAGCCACACACACACAGAAGGAATAAAATAAGAAAACTATTCTGCATAAACTGATTTAAGTAGCATTTCGCACTGTTCATCACTCAAGGCCAATAAATTAATAGTTTCTCTTCAATGAAAGGAAAGAAACCAGTTGTAAATCAAATCAGATTAATGGGTTTCGAGGTGCACTGAATCGAGTATAGAGGAAGCTTTGTCCTGATTTTAGTGTTCCAAGTAAGACAAAAAACACTCAATTCGCACTATAAGCAACGATAGCTTTAGTAGCAAGTACTAATAATATAAGAAATTGCCCTTATATTCCATAACAGTTTCAGTGTCAGTGCGGTTCTTATATTTTCAGTGTAGAAATAGATGTTTATTCACATTGAAGCTTATGTTTAACCATTTATGCTATAAGGTACGCAATTTAATTTATCCCATTATTTTTGCATTTTCAGGCTTGAATGTATTTGATCTTCATTTGACATTGAGCGAGAAAATGCGTCGCATCAAACTGGAAGAGGTACCATTTTGTGATGTTTTCCATGACGAAATACTTAATGAACAATCTAATATTAAAACTGACACTGTATTTCACTTTTAAATAATGTTTTACTCACATATATTGGAGATGCTTGAGGAATGCATTTCACTTCTGAAAAGAAGCTTCGTTAGCCTATTAACTACATAATGGCTGCTCATCCTAACCTCAACAAAGCATGACCCATGGCGGCAGGCTGACGAAGCTTCTTTTCAGAAGTGAAATGCATTCCTCAAGCATTTCCAATATATGTGAGTAAAACATTATTATTAAGTGAAATACAGTGTCAGTTTTAATATTAGATTGGTACCATTTTCATGAACTTATTAGATTTTTCAAATCCTTCTTGATATGAATAGTCACGTGTTGAAATAAAAGTCATTTTTCTTCCAACCTAAAATTGTACCTAGCACTTTAAACCTAACATTAATATTTAAAAAAATAGTCAATGCTTTTAACCAGAGAAATGTTTATAACCACTAGTATGAGGAAGGATGTGTTTGTTTTACAATATATTGTAAACTTTAGCCTGTTTTTTTTTAGTGTAATTTTGAAAGCTACAACTAATAAACATACAGCTATCGTTCACGCCACCAAATTGGGCGGTTCTGAAAAATTGCGGTGTTGCCATGGGGCCATGCTAGCAGCTGATAGTGAAAAATCGACAACCTCAATGCACGAAATTGACAACATTGTGCTATGTTGCCAAGTCAGAAGTAAACTAGCTCCGGCTTTTGAGTGACTTCATTCCTTGACCTGTCACAGCAACGTAAACACAGCACGAACGTGCAACACCGCAATTTTTCAGAACCTAATTTGGTAGCGTGACCTATACATAAACAAATCTTTTACATTTTTCTTCAGTGGCGATGTGTGTATGTATGTATGTATGTTCCCAGTTAACTCAGAAACCGCTGAACCGATTTTTATGAAATTTTCAGGCACAATGTAAAATAGTCCCGAAATGGTCCTGTGAAGTTTGGGAGTTCAAAAGTCCTCGCTGGACACAAGAAAGGAGAAATCTATCCTTAAAGGAACAGCTGATAGAAGTCAATAGTTTTTAATCTTATGGTGGACCCTTTGCGGCGTTATTTACGCTGTCTGCAGACTTACGGGCGTACTGTGTAGTTGGAGCATTGCAGTCATTTAGGAAAAATTTGACTGGAGAATCAAAGCTCAGCTTATGTTTTATCCATTATTTCTTTGGTGAAAAAAAAACAATATTTTCCAATTGCAATTTAACCAAACAAAAGAAACATTTTAGGAAAGCAAGACAGATGCGGTTTGTGCTAGGCTCTTGGGAATTCGCCGGGTACCGCAATTATAACTAAAATCCCGTTGCAACGCACGGGTGAACCGCTAGTTAATCATAAATTGAATTGATTTTAGACACGACCTCACCAGCAGAAAAACGTACACCTAGGAACAAATCACAGAGACCCACCAGAAGCTGGGGCCCTGACCGACCACACCGTTAGAAGAGCCAAAGGGACAGTGAGGGGTACATATCACCAGCATTTTAAATAGACTGCATTTCAAATTACCAATCTTTTTGCACTATAATAAGTTAGTGTAAACTCAAATTTACCGCCTACAAAATCCCGTGCTCTACAAAGATAATATTCAAACCTTGCATTTTGTATTAAACTGTGTCTCAAGTTGAGCAACGCCTACATAGATGTTGGAACGATTTCCAAATAACTAATAATAATATCGAGAATGTATAATTTTTTTAAATTTAATATTTCAGGTTAATGAGGATGATTCCATTGACAGTATGCAGCTTGAAATCATGAAAACTTGGGAATTGGCAAAGAAAATACTGTCCAATGATGCCACTGCACCACTTGAATTTCATGATAAACTGAAAAGCTCAAGAGTTGAAGAAATTTCTGAAAATTGACTGTGAAATAAATTTTCTTGGAGAATTGTAAATAAAATAATATGTATAAGAGTTTATTTTGTATCTAATGCCTAATACATATGTTCCATACGATTCTACAATAAAACCCGTATTATTCCAGGTTAAACGTAGATACTTATTTCAATAGAGCACTGTCGTACAGCAATCTCAACTCTAGCTACACTCATGTAAACTAATGCTAGTCACTGCAGTCTAGTGGTTAGACGTCTGACCGGCAATTGGGAGGTCCGGGTTCGATTCCCGGCGGTGACTAATATTTTTGTGCAGTAGCGTTCATAGATTTCCATCAGCTATTCAATGCTTTTGTCAATATCCGTCATTACGAAAGTACTCAGTATAATTCATAGCACCTTGAGGAATTCAAAAATTCATAATTTATGTTTGTGCTGTTCTAACTTTCGCTACATTCATGTAATCGATTTCACGTTTAAGTTTATATGGAACTTTAGAAGAAAATATTTTCATATTTCTAAGCTTGTAATACATTTATCATAACAGATTAATTGAAAATTACAGAAAATAACGTTCAAGTGTAATGGAATTTTAAACTTTATTTCAAATCAATCTTAAACTTAATTACAAGCTTTCCTATCTTAAGAACAAAACAAAATCACAGAATTTTTATCAAAGAAATATGAATCAATAATTGTTAGCACATTCACCTTAATTGAAATGGATTGGATTGGTTGTAGACACTATTGTAGATCTTCATCATCGAACAAGTCTTCAAAGTCTGAAACAATGATATTTTTTCAAGTTTTAGTGCAAAATTCTTAAAAATGTTTAGACTAGAAGTTGGAATTAAATTTCATAGCAATGATATGCAGGGCTCTATTTGGAATATTGAAATAGAATTGAAGAAAGATGTGGAAAGTAGTCTTAATCTGATAATAATTAGTTGTTGTAATTCCATATTACTTTTCCCCTTGATATTTTAACATGAATAATTGTTGAAAATACTTTACTGGTGAATTTAAAACTACTCATTCAATTGGAAGTCTAAGTGTTAAATTAACCAGTAATGTATTTTCAACAATTTATTCATGATTAATAATTATTAGTTTCAAAGTATATTCTATATTCACTTAATTCTAATGAATCAATCATTCTTTTTGGTCGACAAAAATTCAGTCGTAATTTGCTGTAGAAAAATTAATTACTAAGAGAAATAACTTCATTCAAAAGATGAGACACAAGAGAAAATATTTGTTTTTTCACTGAAGAACATGAACCTACCTATTTCATACAGAACTTGGGCTAAATCCAGGTTGATCTACTGTTAATAAAAGAGAATCATTTGATCACAATGGTTGAGTTCATGGAAGCCTTACCGTTTACAGGTAAATTACATTTTACCGGAAGCCAAGTTGCCTGATTGGTCTATTGAAATGTATAGATGTTTAAAAATTTGAATAGACCAATCAGATGCCTTGGTTTTCGGTAAAATTCCATTTACCGGTACACGGTAAGGCACCCATGAACCGAACCTTCGATGTCCCATTTTTTATGCTTTTTGATAGAACTAAATGTTTATGAAAATAATAATCCTCATTCATAAAACCGATGAGATAAACGTTGGGGCATCAAATGCTTCTCCATTAACAAGACAATTTTTTCATTTTATTAAAAATCTTGACATTTTGAAGAATATATAGTAAATGAACTGTCATTCCACATTATTAGTTTAAAGGCAAAGATGGTGATTTGCGGGATGGATGCATATCAATGTCTTGTTCGTCAAGATGGGTATTGAAGTGGTGACTGATTAGATGCCTACTTATCTTGCGACTGACGAGATGGCTATTAGAGTGGTAACTGACTAGATGGCTATTAAAGTGTTGACTGACTAGATGGCTATTAAAGTGGTGACTGACTCGATGGCTACTGAACTAACCACTGACGAAATAGCGATTAAGGTGATGACTACGCAACATAATTATAAAATTAAGAACTGAAGATTGATTTTTAAATGGTTAAAAGGCAAAAGGAGGGAAAATTTTCAATAGTAAATAATTTATTTTGGCACTGACCATTGAAGAAGTCCACATGAACAGCCCGCTCATTTGCAGCTAAATCCATCAAGAGGCCACTGGATCCTCCAGCCTGCACAGAAAATAAATCATGAAAAAAACTCTACAAGAAACGATTATTCAATACATATGAGGAATAAGTACATTCATTATAAGAAATAAGGATTGCAATTTATGGCTCCAATCAATCCACTCATTAGTTTCATTAGTAGGCCTACTAGACCTAGATAATTCACCCAAGGTGTCTTGAAGATCCAGAAAAAGGAAACAGGGGCCGACTGTCATGTAGAGCACCGTACTATCCTAGAGAAGCAGAAGAACAGCTTGATTGAGGATTATGAAGGAATTGATGTTAACCTGGGGCAATAACATTTTTATCCGACTGGGTGATTTTACACCCAGCCTAGTATTTTAGAATTAAAGGTGAAAATAGAGTTTTCTTCAACCAACTGACTTTTGAAATTGTTGAGATAAAATCGTGCTCCTATTCTTGACCGTTTTTGACGCTTGACTCCGACTTTACATCACTTGCAGACAATTTTTGTGGAGTACTCAAGAGAAATGAAAACAACAACTTTTTATGGGAAATTCAACGACTTACAGTCAGTTTTAATTGAGAATAAATATCAATTAAAATTGACTTCAAGTCGTTGAAGTTACTATAAAAAGTTAATATTGACAACGTAGATTGTTATGGATTAAGAAATCCATGAATATAACAACTAGAACCAATCTTATTATCAACACTCAACAGTAGCCTACATCAGGTTCTCTATAGTTGAATACCAGTTACCAGTTTTTTTTAGATTACTCATGTTAATTTAATTACTGAAATATCGAATCTCTCTAATGAAACAATCGAATGAAAATTCGTGGAAGGATATGAAATTGCAGCCAGAATAAAGTAAATAAATAGGCCTAAATATGTTTTATTTACCCAAGAGCTTGGAATAAAAACATAGTCTTGTCATAAATAGTATCAATTTGTCAATATCTCACAATAAATTTTAGTCTTTCAATTTTTAATATTGCATTAAAATAAGAGTCTTGTGAGTTTCTACTCAGTATCACAGAAAATCAAAACCATTAACATCATAATCAACAACAGAGTCTTGTTAGTTTCCACTCAGTATCACAGAAACAAAATCATCAACATAAAACATCAATAAAAAACAAATTTACAACAGCTACTGTATATCACAGTCAAGTCAAAGAAAGGAAGAAAATTGGTAATCTCATTTCAACTTCCTAGGTTATAGGTCAATATCACAGCCCACAGATAAAAACTCACTAACAGAATAGAAAGGGTTTCTCTCAAACCACTTATGCAACTTTCTCTTGGAAGCATTCAGTGGCAGTGGCGAGGCATCCGGTCATCGTTTGATCCGGCGATGAGTAGAGAAATTGGACTAAGAATATTGAAATAATCTCAACTCTTGAATAATGGACATTTGTAGGCTTCAAAGCCCAGAAATATGTTCAAAAACGGTGAAAATTGCATCAAAAACCAATAAGAATATGACGAGTAGACGCTCAATATGCATAATGAAGCGCAAAAGCCTTGCGAATCACACCACTCCACTCCCCCGCATGGCTCGATTCCCCCTGCCTTCAGTTTTTAAACCATTCAAGTAATGCTTGTGATACATCGCAACCAGCTGCGATGAATAAGGCTTCGTGCGTTCTCGGCCACTGTCGTGGGTTCTCAGTAGCTGCCTCCTCATGCTTATTCCTCCCCAGTCCACACTCAGCTTCAGTTGCAGCGTTGTGCAAACAATGGGAATTTAGCGTATGCTAAACTATTCAACTTTTACAATAGGCTTATTATTGTTTTGCAATTTAATTAATATTTTTCTTTTAGAGTGGATCTCTTCTTATAGTCTCCATTTATTATTCAAGATGGTTAAATTTATTTTAATAAATTAAATCGAGTGAGTGCATCATATCAGAGCCTATTATTTCAGCTGTTTTTGCGTTTTTTCCTATATTATCCATCGTCGGTCTATGGTATTGGGGAAGATATATATTACGCAAGAGGTGCAATTGGATAAAATACTTTTTAGTTCTTTGCCTTTTGTTAGGCCTATTCAGAGGAGAGATTTCAGATGCACAAAATCTTCAAAAGTTACCAATTTGCCTCGAATTTTTAAACATTTGGTAATTGTGCCGCAGATGTTAGCAAATAAAAAATCACTTGAAACCTTCACCAAATTGTAGAATTATGTCTCCTGATCACAATTATCAAGTTTTTAATTGTCGGTCTCAATTAAATAATTAATTATTCAATATTAAAAACTCACCTTTTGAACATAAATAGGGCTCTGAAAAGCCTTTTTAGTACCTTAAGCATAACATCATAGACGAACAGATAGTTAGAGCAATGGAGTGCCATCAAGGATTAGTGCCAATGGATTATATCAGTGCCATCTACATCAGAACATCAATGGAAACTGGAATGGAACTGCATAACCAAACCTTTCCTAACCTGGCTAGATGTGACTGAACCACCTCTGTAAATATTTAAAAGGTTTAAAGGTAAATATTTAAAGGTATTTCAAAGGTGGTTCAGTCACATCTAGCCAGGTTAGGAAAGGTTTGGTTAAGCAGGTCCATTCCAGTTTCCATTCCACTTCGTTCCATTCACGCAGACTACGCTTCTGCGCATGCGCGAAATGTTCGCACATCCAAAAGCCTAAAACCACAGACAACTAAATCTGTTGTTCTGTAATCTGTGCTAAAACCCAGGCTGTGGCTAGCTAGCTACAGGTTATGTATAATTATGTGCGATGCATCAAGTGATGAGATTTTGGAACAAATTGAAAATGCCTTTATTATTAAGTAGATAAATTGCATGAGTAAATAATTAATAAATTAAAATGCAAATTATTGTGTTACAAAGATTCATGCATTCTAAACACTCAATTAAAGTTAATTGCTGAAGTTAGTCATTTTGGTGCTCTGTTCGAAAGGTAGGTTTTCAATATTGAATAATTAATTATTTAATTGAGACCGACACTTAAAAACTTGATAATTGTGATCAGGAGACATAATACTACAATCTGGTGAAGTTTCAAGTGATTTTTTATTTGCTAACATCTGCGGCACAATTACCAAACATTTTCCTGGGGAGGGCCTTTGGACCCCTTTGGGCGTTGGTGGGAGAACCCCCCTGCGATGACCGGTGAAGGATTCCACGCCTCGCCACTGTTCAGTGGAATACTACAAGCATTGAGAGGCAGTTTGTTCAATAACTGGCTGTGGTGCACTATATGGGCTTCTGTCAATAAATTGTTGTTAATTGAATAACTTGGACGTTTACGATTATGTGAACGTGGGAGAGGTTACATACTATGATTATACTCATTTTCAGATGGATATCAGTAGTATAAAAGTGTTGATTCTGGTCCAAGCCCAGATCCAAGTTGCTGGTCCAGATCCAAGATGGCGGACTTGATCCAATATGGCGGACCTGATCCAAGATGGTGGACCTGATCCAAGATGGTGGACCTGATCCAATATGGCGGACCTGATCCAAGATTGTGGACCTGATCCAAGATGGTGGACCTGATCCAATATGGCGGACCTGACCCTGCGGATCTGACCCGGTGTCCTAGCATACTGACCCAATATGGCATACTGACCCAATATGGCATACTGACCCAATATTGCATACTGACCCAATATTGCATACTGATCCGGCAGTCTGATCCGGCATACTGATCCGGTGTACTGACCCAGCATACTAATCCAATATGGTGTACTGACTCAGCATACTTATCCAGCGACCCAACATACTTATCCAATATGGTGACCCTCCGGCTGGCGCATGCGCCCTCCCGATTCAGCTAATTAATTTACCAAGATGCATGCCTAATCAGTTGGCGGGAAATTTGCTATGATTCAATATTGTGAATATTCGAAGGGAAATTTGCTATGATTCAATATTGTGAATATTCGAAATGTTCTGATGAATCTACAATTGACTGACTAAGAATAATAGACACAGGTGTCCACATACACTTGTATTCGGCTGCTGAACAGCATTGTAATTGTAATAGATTTGACAACTGTTGGAATGCCAATATACAAGTAATTCAGTTGGAGGTTGCAAGTTGCCTATGGGATCGAAATAGAAAACCTGATTCCCCCTTTTGTTATAACAAACCCAATGTGTCCCTCTACCATTATTTGTTTTGTCCAAGTTGACAATGCACATTTCATTTTTTAAAACTCTTCTAGGTAGCACATCCAACATATATATCCCTCTCAATGGAATACCTAGCAGAATAGCCCAATTCTCCAAATCAATATTAGAAAGTGCCTTATTCATTATGAATCTTTAACTTTTTTTTTGCCTGCTTTGTTCCTCCTCCTCCTTCTCCTCTTCTGCTTTCTCCCTTCTGTTGCAGGTGAAGGTAACAATCGACCTCGACTTCCCCCTCTCATACATGGAGTGTAAGGTCTTAGATAATAGCCCCTACCACCAATCTGTTTAGCCAAATGACGGATTGCCAACTGTCGAATATTGTTTGGTCTATTCTTTTTCCTCTTTGCCTGCTGCACCATCATATGCTTCCCACCAAAAAATTTCGATTTAGCTTTCATCAAATTTGTGGTAAGATAAGCCAATGCCTTCTCACTGAGAGAAGAATTTGGATCCTTGAATGCTTGCCAAGCTGAATCTGCAAGCTTTCTGTCTGCAACAGCTCTATTCTTATTGTCTGTGTATTTTGAATATGCAATATCGTGTTCTCTGCACGCCTGATCAAGTCTATTTATCCCCTTATCCCCCCTCTTGAGTCGTTTCTCTAATTTTGTGCCTGGTCCACAGAATTGATAATTTAAATAATGAAGTTCAACAGGATTTAAATCTATAGCTTTATTTACAACACGTCCAACAAAATTTCCAACAGATGACAATAAACCTTTTCCGTATTTTCTTTTGTTGAGAACAATTACCATCCTTTCACAATGACATCCAAATGTAAACTGAACACTGTTTCACTGTGTCAACAGTATATCTATTCATTTGTTCTACACAGCAGAAGAGATCTATTTATCACATCATTAATTGTGTCTATAGATGAGTGTGTAAGACATGAAGCTAATGACTTGTGCTTTTCATGGAATGAGCATATAACTTTATAACGCAAAAACAACATGTCAAACCACTCCTTCAACTGTTCATCAAATTCAGCTGAAACATTATAACCTCTTTCTGACTTTAAACATCCACCAATATAAGCTAGTGTATCTGTTCGCACACTTGCCAATTGTGTTATTCTATTAGAAAAAAGGTGAGAATCTACATCATCATCAATAACCTCTTCTTTACTTTGATTCAAGTGTGATGTACAATTCTCAACTCCAGATTCATCCTTGAGCTCAGTTGTGTTCCCCCCTGCCAGTTTAGCATATAGCTTAATCTCATAACATGATATAAGCATAAAAGCTAAAATGATTATAATAGCAAATAAAATTGCAAAACTTAGTGCTAAATTGAGTGTTTCATTGAGACCAAATTTTGAATAGTCAACTATTTGATATCTACACACACTTGGTGATATATTAGTTGACCTTGATGACCTGCGAACCATGTCTTGACACGTCTAACCTGTTCAAGCATAAAAAGGAAACTGGAACAAGCTCACTAGCAGCAACCTCCCACCCAGGAGTTGCCACCCTCCCCACACAGACATGTTTGAACAAGTCTCACATCTGCAACAGACTCCTCCTCCTCCTCCTCCTTCTCAACCACCTAGGTCACAGACATGTTTGAACAGGAGTCCCACAGCTGAGAAGCCGGTGTAACAGACAGGATGAAAATCACTAGTCCTAGCACAGTCAAGGTGGAATACAGTTGGATCACATGCATCAATTCATTTGCAGATAACAGGTTAGTAAATCTTCCTATTAGAGATATTCAGTTTCCATACCCACGAGAAGATTTATCTGAAATCTATGTGTCGTATGAACTCAGGTCGTTTTATTTTTACATGGTGTCGCCAGGAGCCCTAATCCATGATTGTGGGAATTTATTCTTTCACTTCTACCAACTCCACATCAACAAAGCGGGTGGAAACATTTGTAAATTTCACAAGAAACTGCTTACTGTTGTTAAAAGATTCAATATTCTCCTCTGTAATTACAGAGGAGAATCTTGCTGGGAGAAATATATCTCGCAACTCACCCATACTGCCTGCTGCTGAAGATTCAGCACCACCATCAGGAACCCCACCTCCTTCAATTCTCAGTCGCAGCACTACACGTTTCCCATATTGTGTCTTCACTATCCTTGCCAGTAAAACTGTATACAAATAGCCTTCCACTAATGTCCTAATTGGTGCCACTGCTACATGTTTCGTCTTGGTAGAGTTGAACTGTTTCACACTGAACTCCATGCTGCTGTTGACTTCAGCTGCTGACTGATGCTAGCTGCTTATTTCACTCCCCTTTTTATACAAAAAAATACTGGTGGGAAAGGTAGCCATCAACTTTCCATAGCAGCAGTAGGTCAATGTATCCACTTTCAAATAACCTACTTTCACCTCTCACCTTCATTCACCTCCATTCACTTCAATTCCCACCCAAACCACACCATATTGAGTACATTTGACAATTGTATAAATAGCCAAGCATCAGCCACAGTAAGTCACATTCAACAGTTGAGTGTGGAAGGACTATCCACTTCAACCAAGTGATACCAAGCTCTAGTACTGAAACTACTTCTTTTCCAAACAGAACTCTAATCATCATCATCATCATTGTCAACATCATCATTGGGATTCAAAGTGTCTACAGCATCAGTCTTCAAACTAGCAACTCATCAACAACATCTTTGACTGCTATCACTCCACCAGGTGAGCTCACTATATATTATTATTGAGAAACACACACACCAGTCTCAGCTATAACCCAGCTAACTTGAACCATCATCTTAATTAGTAAAAAAAAAAAAAAAAATGGAAATTCAAACAAATTTTACAAGGGCTATAAATAACAATGTTGTCAGAGCACGATGGCTTTTCATGTCTACACAAGTGGATGTTAATGCTGTTTTAAATTTATTGAAATCTCAGATAATTGACTTCCTTGATCAGGAAAGTGTACGATTCAATGGAAATATTAGATGGTATATTGCTATTGCAGTCAAATTGGAGAAGACCATAATTCTAGCTAATCAAGAGCAAGAGAATATTTCAACAACTGTAACATTTCACAGCACCTCGAAAAACATTGTTAACCTTCCAAACAATATAGATGAACTTGAGCACCAATACATGTCTGCTAAAGAAAAAATTTTGAATTCTCTTGACAAATATGTTAAACATGGAAGTGGCTGGTTTGTGCATAACATTAAACATTTAGATACAAACATAGTGCGATACAGACCAATTCATGGTGCAAATTCATCCTTCATTCCAACACCCTATGAACTTGCACTGAAGAAAGCAATAATTAATATAGGTAATTTTGACGATGAAATGTGTTTTTTATGGTGTGTACTAGCTTATTTTAATCCAAAAAAACATAATCGTATTAGTGATTTACGTCCACTAATTAATTCAGTCAATATCAATGGTATAGAATTCCCTGTTGGGAATAAAGATATAAAATTGTTTGAAAAATTAAATCAATCAATTGCAATCAATGTACTGGCTTATGACAATGATGAGAACAGGGTGTATCCATATCGTGTTAGTGAATACAAGAATCGCGAACATTTAATAACACTACTTTTGTTGACTGCAAATAATGAAAAGGGGAAGTTTCATTATACACTTGTGAACACAAAAGCTGGCAAAAATGGACTGTCACGATTGTTGTCTGGCACAACAAAGCATAAAAATCAAACACATATCTGTCCCTATTGTTTTCATAGGTTCACAACAAACAAAGCTGTAACTAGAGATGGCAAAACAAATTTAGAAAAACATTTAGACTTGTGTAGCAGTCATGGTGCACAACGTACTAAACTCCCACATGCAGGTGTTGAGAGAGAGGAAATATTGAAATTTAGAAATTTCTCATCAACCATTAAAATACCCTATATAGTGTATGCCGATTTTGAATCTTTTATTACACCATATGACAGAGATGAAGAGATGCAAGAAGAAGACATACAGCTGGAGGAAGAAGATGGAGGAGAATTGACAAAGAGTTTTACAAAAAAAGTATTAAAACATCAGCCATCTGGCTATAGTTATGTAATTTTGAATGAGTTGGGTGGAATTCATTATGGCCCCATAACATATCATGCACAAAATATGCATGAAAAGATTATTGAAAAGTTTCTAGATGAACTTGTTCATCATTGTACAATTTTAAAGACAGAAATAACTACAGAAATCCCCATGGAAGAGCTTTCAGCAGAACAACAGCATGAATTTAGAAACTCATCAAATTGTGTACTGTGCAATGATTTATTCACACCAAATGAGCCACGTGTACATCATCATTTACATAGTAGTGGGAAATTTGTTGGTGCAGCACATAACAAATGTAATCTGAATGCTAAGCGAGCAGATTTCATTCCTGTTTTATTCCATAATTTCAAAGGATATGATTCTCACCATATAGTTCAAGCAATAGGAAAATATCAAGATTTAAAGTGTATTGCAAATTCAAGTGAGAAAATTCTCAGTTTAACTGTAGGTCCACTTCGTTTCCTTGATTCCCTTCAATTTTTAAATTCTTCTCTTGACAAATTAGTTACAAACTTATCAGCAGATTGTACAACACATCAAGATATTGAAAGTAAATTTAAAATAATGTGTGCTCACTTTAATGATGAACAACAGAGAAAACTACTCATTAGGAAAGGTGTATTTCCCTATGATTATATGAGTGGTGTTGAAAGATTCAGTGAAACTAAACTTCCTCTGATTGATGCATTCTACAATAGACTGACAAAGTCATCAATCACTGAACAAGATTATAGTCATGCATGTCAAGTGTGGAATACATTTGGAATTGAGAATATGGGACAATATCACGATTTATATCTAACCAGTGATGTTCTTCTTCTTGCTGACACTTTTGAAAGCTTTCGAAATACATTCATTCAAAAATACCAACTTGATCCATGTCATTTTTACTCCCTTCCACACTTTAGTTGGAATGCTATGCTATATATGACAAAAGTAAAGCTTCAACTCCTAACAGATCCAGACCAACATCTTTTCATTGAGAAAGGTTTACGAGGTGGTATCTCTATGATTTCAAATCGTTATGCACAAGCAAACAACCCCTACATGGGTGAATACTACAATGATGATGTAGAAAAATCATATTTATTTTATATTGATTGCAACAATCTGTATGGTACATCAATGTCAGAGTCATTACCATATGCTAATTTTAAATGGCTAACTAGTGAAGAAATAGATAATTTGGATATATTCAATGTTGCCGATGACTGTGACACTGGATATTTTCTAGAAGTGGATTTGGAATATCCTGAAACATTACACGATATGCACAATGACTTTCCATTAGCCCCCATCAAGGAATATCCATCAAAGCATTTATTTTCCCCCTATCAATCAAATCCAAAACAAAATATAAATCAAAAACTTCTAACAACCCTTTCAAATCGAAAAAATTATATTATCCATTACAGAAATTTGAAACTGTATGTTAGGTTAGGGATGAAACTGGAAAAAATTCATCGTGTTATCAGCTTCAAACAGTCAGCATGGTTGAAACCGTACATTGACTTCAACACAGAGCTACGCAAGCAAGCACAGAACGATTTTGAAAAGGATCTATACAAGTTAGCAAACAATGCAATATATGGGAAAACTCTAGAAAATGTAAGAAAACATATTGATTTTCACATTGTGACAAATGAAAGCAAGTTGGATAGACTGACAAGCAAATTGAATTTGAAATCCTGGTATATTTACAATCCTGAAGTTATTGGTGTTTCATTGAGAAAAACAGAGATATATTTGAATAAGCCCACTTATGTTGGAATGTCAGTTTTGGAAATTAGTAAGCATATCATGTACAGTTTTCACTATAATACCATTCTTCAAATGTACAACTACAAAAATGTCAAACTCATGATGACAGACACAGATTCATTTCTCTACAATATTTATACTGATGACATTTTCACTGATATCAAACCAATCCTTCATCTTTTTGACACATCCAACTATCCCAAAACTCATCCATGCTATAGTTCACTGAATGCACGACGACTGGGCTGCTTCAAGGATGAACTAAATTCATCTCAAATCCACTCTTTTGTTGGTTTGAGACCTAAAATGTATTCATTTCAGTACATTACAAAGGGTTCAGATGATGTGTGTACTAAAAATGTAGCGAAAGGAGTACCACGTTCAATAATAAAAAACAACCTAACATTTGATCTATATAAGAAGTGTCTCTTTGATCGCACTCTATCCTTCATGTCAGCCTATTCCATACGCAGCTATTTGCATACAATATACACAATGAGCATAGGTAAATTAGCATTAACACCATTCGATGACAAACGTTTCATTCTACCTGGTGGGATATCAACACTAGCATGGGGACATTATCGTATAAAACATGAGTTGGAATTAATTGAAAATAAAATTCAAACAAATAATAAACGTATCAAGTTAGATCATGACTATGCTGCTCCCACTGCTAGCACATCTTCAGGTCATAGCTATGCTGCTGGTGCTGCTGCTAGCACCTCCTCCTCATCAATGCAACTTTAATCAGATAACAGAATTTTGAAGGAACCTAAGCACATTGCACTGATAGAAACCAGTCACTTGCAATCCAATGTTTGTATGAGACATAGCAAAATTGCACTTGATTAGCTAGAATGAATTCAATTAAATCAAAAATTGCATATGAACTCCATCAGCCTGCTAGGAGAAATTTTCCAACTCGTAAAACTGTTTTGAAAGGGCTCTATGACCTATATCAAGCTGATTTGATTGAAATGCTTCCATATTCACGTGTGAATAATGGTTATAAATATATTTTAACTATAATAAATTGTTTTAGTAAATTTGCATATGCAATACCATTGAAATCAAAACATGGAGAAGACCTAGCAAAAGCTTTACAACCAATATTTGAAATGAATCCAATGAAAAATTTTCAAACTGATCAGGGAAGTGAATTTTTCAACAAACATGTGCAAACATTGATGAAAAAATTCAATATTAATCATTATTATGTTTATACTAGTAAAAAGGCTGCTATTGTTGAAAGATTCAATAGAACATTGAAGGAACGTCTGTGGAGAGTTTTCACTGCTCAGGGTTCATACAAATGGCTCAAACTACTACCACACATTATTTATCAGTATAATAATTCTATGCATAGATCAATAGGAATGCAACCTAGCAAAGTGAACAAGTTGAATGAAATGTATGTACTTGAAAAATTAAACACTAGTGTGGGAAGAAAGGGGGGAGTTAAAACAAAGATTAAAGCAAAATTTAAAATTGGTGATGTTGTTCGTGTAAGCAAATATAAACATATCTTTGACAAGGGCTATCAAATGAATTGGTCACCTGAACTATTCATTGTTCATAGTGTTCTAGCTACAATTCCAACTGTATATAAAATACAAGATTTCAATGGTGAAGTAATTTTAGGTTCATTCTATGAACAAGAATTAAACAAGACAAGACTAAATAAAAAAGAGCAAAATGTGTTTTTAGTTGAGAAAGTTCTCAAACACACCAAGTCAAAAGTATTTGTTAAATGGTTGGGCTTTGATAAAAAATATAACAGTTGGATTGACAAGCATGATCTTCTTAATTAGTAGCTACTGATTTGAATCCCAATGATGATGTTGACAATGATGATTGTTAGATGGTTATAGTTGTGTAACTAGTGTGTGTTTCTAAAACAGTAATAATAAAATTTTGTGAGCTCCAGAGCTCCACTCCACACCCACCATCAACTTTGCATCAGAGCATCAGCTTCACACAGCAACGTGAGCTCCCAGGTTTCACTAAGCTCATTGTGTTGGTGGGTGTGGGTGAGTGAGGTTCTTTCCACTATGAATCGATGCTACAACTCATCTCATTTCAATAAAATATCTAGGTTATTATTGAATGTGAAGTATTCCGATTTTGTAGAACTGATTAGGTGTTTAAAATGCTCTAAAGAGTTTCATCATGCGGATGATAGTTTAATGCAACAAATTATACAAGAAATATATAATTTTGGTAAAATAATTGTAGAGGACAAGGGACATATTCATTACGGTTGTAATGTGGTAAAGATTTCAAATTTGATGTGTGTTGATGATTGTAGTAAATTGTTTGAGGTTATAGATGATATTGCTAGGAAGAAATGTATCAAACATAACTGAATGATTGTAACCCCTAGAAGGTTGAGTGTATTCAACATTTTAGATTCAGTATAGAAATGTCAGTCGACAAGTTTGGTCGTTATTATCAGCATAGTTTAGTTGGTAAACTTTCTTCAACTGCAATATGGCGTGGAGAGAGAGAACAAACCAATGCAGAGGATACAATATTAACAACTGAACATCTCTCACCATCAACATCTGAGGAGCGGGTGACTGCAAAGAAAATAATTGACATGAACAAGAATCGTATTGTTAATTTAGGTGATCCAATTGATAAAGGTGATGGTGTAAATCTTAACACACTGAATATATACATTGCAGATTGTGATAAGAAAGTACAGAATTTTGAAGATTTTATCTATAATCAATTTGCCACCTTCCCTGATTATTTAGTATTGCATCCTGCTCGTCGGATATGTAACATTCTACCTGGTGAGAGTGATAAAGATGCTGTATGTTTATCACAATTGAATGATGTGCAAAACAAACTTAAATTGCTCATTAAAGAGGCAATTAATGAATTGGAACAGAAAATCAAAAAAGATTATTCAAGGTAAGTAGTATAGGTGGACACCTGTGTCTATTATTCTTAGTCAGTCAATTGTAGATTCATCAGAACATTTCGAATATTCCCGCCAACTGATTAGGCATGCATCTTGGTCAATTAATTAGCTGAATTGGGAGGGCGCATGCGCCAGCCGGACCATTGACCATATTGGATATGTATGCTGGGTCGCTGGATCAATATGCCAGCTGAGTCAGTACGCCATATTGGATTAGTATGCTGGGTCAGTACACCGGATCAGTATGCCGGATCAGACTGCCGGATCAGTATGTAATATTGGGTCAGTATGCAATATTGGGTCAGTATGCCATATTGGGTCAGTATGCTAGTACACCGGGTCAGATCCGCCGGGTCAGATCCGCCATGGATCAGGTCCACCATCTTGGATCAGGTCCACAATCTTGGATCAGGTCCGCCATATTGGATCAGGTCCACCATCTTGGATCAGGTCCACAATCTTGGATCAGGTCCGCCATATTGGATCAAGTCCACCATCTTGGATCAAGTCCACCATCTTGGATCAGGTCCGCCATATTGGATCAAGTCCGCCATCTTGGATCTGGACCAGCAACTTGGATCTGGGCTTGGACCAGAATCAACACTTTTATACTACTGATATCTAGTCGGATAAATACATAAAATTCACTTAATCGCATCATTTTTAAGAGAAGCCCATATATGGGCTTCTGTCAATAAAGTGTCTAAATTGAATAACTTGAACGATTATGATTATGTGAACACTATTAGTATTATTCACTTGATTGATGTCGTTTAATGGTAAATTAGCTTGATGTATGTTTTTATGCATCAAAATAATAAAGGTATGGGGTGGTTCAGTCACATCTAGCCAGGTTAGGTTAGGTTTGGTTATGGGCTTCTCTTAAAAATAACGTAAATTTTTTTTATCATATTCATCTGAAAATGATCTAAATCGTAGTGAGTAACCTCTCCAGTGTTTACATAATCATGAAACGTACAAATTATTCAATTAATTCATTTTATTGACAGAAGCCCATATAGTGCACTTTCTCCAAATAACTTTATACCACCAACAAGCCAGTGGTCCTGTGTCTTTTTCAGTCTACATCTTGGGATATCAATGCTTGTAGTATGACTACATCTAATATTAACGCTATGAAGTGAACCTCTTTGATTATAGTTAAAAACATTTTTCCTCATAAATTAAAGCTGTTGGTATTATAATGTTAATAATTTCAATTCTATAAAAAGTGGTCGACATGATTCTCTGAGTCCTTTACCTAGCATGGCTCTAATAGCTCGCTTTTGTCACAGAAGTGGAGCATGACCCAAGTTTTTAACATTTATTATAAAAAAATTGTAAATTACTATTGATCACAGATTCCTATCAGTAAAAAAACTAACCTCTTCGAGGTCCATGTAAGGCCCTGCTCCTTCAGGGAACATTTCATCGGCTACTACCGTCGGTTTCATGTTAGCTTCGGTTTCAATGTTCAACCACGGCGAATCTTCAACTTTTTCCAATTTGGGGTCAATTTTGACGGAGTTTTAAATACGAGCAACACTATTTCAATACAATATGGTTCAGTACCATGCGATGAATCGCTAAACAACAACAACAACAATAGCGATGAATGGATGAAGGGAGCGGCTCAGGGCCACCTTTGTTGGATGAACAATGACGTCGTTACTTAGCCGCCCAACGCGCAGGAGCAGCCTAATCGACGTCACTACATAAGCATT
This sequence comes from Conomelus anceps, assembly GCA_948455865.1. Classification (NCBI taxonomy): domain Eukaryota; kingdom Metazoa; phylum Arthropoda; class Insecta; order Hemiptera; family Delphacidae; genus Conomelus; species Conomelus anceps. The sequence continues at coordinate 8,342,595 of OX418218.1, read as the reverse complement.
GCTCACAGCTGATGCCAGAGTGAAATTTCATTTACCGGTAAAAAGTGAGGCTCCCATGAACATGAACTCAACCAATGTTGTTTGCGACCATTGACCAGCCATCAAACCTTCCAGGTTTTCATTCTATTACACATGACAAAAATGTTTATACAATACGGTAACATTAATGTTTAAGACACAATTTCTTATTAACTTTTCATGGGAAATTTAACGACTTGCAGTCAAATATTTGTTAAGAATAAAGTATAACTCACTTAATCTGTAGGCCGAGCGCTTTCGAATCTATGAGATCCATCTTCAGAGGCGTGGGTTCCTTGATCATCATGTCAGTTTTTTGGTTAGAAGTGTTGTGGTTTTTGTAAAATGTGATAAAAAAGTTTGTGAGATTTAAAATTTAGTTGTTCATTGAGAATGTTTTGTTTATTGTGTGTGGTGTGTTTGTATATTTCAAATTGTTCCAAGGTGTTGAGTTTGTGTCCTTTAGATTTTATATGTAGAATGTGTAGGTTGGTACTGATGTCAGTAAAAGTGTGTCCAGTTTGAATGATATGGTCGACAAAATCCGATTCAGCTTTTGATGTCAGGGCTTGAAAATGTTCCTTGTAACGTTGTTTGAATGTGCGGCCTGTTTGTCCTATGTAGAATTTGTTACAATCAGAGCAGTTCAGTTTGTAGATACCTGGGAGATCGTATTCGTTTGTGTTCAGTGTGGTTTTGAGTGTAGGTGCATTTATTATTTTGTTTTTTGTTCTGAATTTCTTCAAATTACAAATTACACAATTTCTTCAAATAATAAATGTTTAACACGCAATTTCTTCAAATAATGAAATCAAGTAAAATTTCTTCAAGGAGATCGCCAACATGCGATGGGCCAACTAGTATTAATAAAGTTAATATCAAGATTTCCTTATTCTATGGTGCAACTAATTTCAAACAGCTTTCCATGTTTTCAATTTATTACACAATACATGACAATAATGTTTAACCTTGTTCATGCAATATGGTAACATTAATGACTAACACAAAAATGGCTTTATCAAGAGATAACTTGTAAAGTTATCATTTATCAAGGTCATTTTTTTTTAGTTTCATAGCCCAGAGCTTAATAATATCGTTTTTTGCTAGATTCACTTAGAATGAATGAATGAGGGCCCAGAAGTTCCAATCCGGCCTATACTTAAGTGCTTATTACCTTTGAGCAAAATGATAATTCTAACCTAACCGTTCTATGCCTTCACTTGCTATGAATGCAACATGAGCAGCCTGAGACATAGAGTGGTTAGGTTAAAATCAGCATGGTCATTGGCATAGTTTTCCTCAAACTCTTTAGCCTATTGTATTTGTCATTTATAAATAAACTTCTGGTATTTCCGCAAAAGAATGAAGTGAAGATCAACACAAATCCTTCATGGTCAGACAGGTGCGGCAATATGGAGGAAGGGCATTGTAATGAGTGTAACTTTCTTGTTCTCAATCATCCCTCTGGTCTGCAGCCAGTTGTTATAATTCCGCTTTCACTTGATTTCAGTTTTGTTGAGATGGTCCAACCCTGTTGTTATTTACTGAGTAGGAGGTACCGAACTCCATTCTCTCGGGGAACAGTCTATAGGATCGCTAATTGAAATACTACACCTGATGAGCAAAAATGCCACATTGCCACAATTTGAGATTGCGTTGAAGATGAATCATCCCCAGTTGCCCAGAGCTATGATGGATAAAATTATGGACTTTTATTGTCCAGCTACATAGCGTCGTTCTACAGGACACTCAGAATTATGTTCAATAGAAAAGGAATATATGTGAGTTATTTCACATTTTTAAGAGACCGAAGTAACCAAGCTATCCAATGAGCTCATTATAAACAACAAATTCCACAGACCCTTTACGGGTTGAGTTAGAGGGCCTTCAGTTTTAACTCTGCCCTTAATAAAGACAATTTATCCATCAAATAATTAAGTCCAAGATCACCATACAAGGCAAACAAATGGTACTTAGTCAAACCTGTTTTCACAAATTCGTTAAATCATTCCTTTGGCTAATCAATTGATAATGATCTCAATGATCAATTGGTAACGATCTCACCAATACACTGAAAATAGAAGGATAACCAGCTAGATCCAACCTGATCAGTGGGGGAAAATTCAATTCATCAATTCCAAAGCATGTAGCAATGCAAGATGAACCTCCAGTGATGTATAATTCTGATTATTTTTTAATAAAATGCTCAGCTAATAAAAAACTTGATCTTAATAATCTCTGGATTCTCATCTAATTTTATTGATTACACTGGAGGTATCCCAATCACATATATTGACAACAGTAACAAATTCAATGGATACTAATAACAAAAAATCATGTCCCCTCAGGGATTTTTCAATATCTCAGTAGAAAAAGGTCCTGGTTTGGACCCCGGTGGTGGCATTATTTTCTCGTTAACATTTTTCATTGAATGTTCACAAACACATTTGTTAATGATACAATTACTAAGCATTCAAAAGCAATAATTACAGAACTACAACCCTGATGCTGAAGTATAAAAATAGAAATTTTACAAATAATGATAAAAAAATGCTCAAATAGTTGCATAAGCATTTCATAAACTCTTCAACTGTGAGGAACCAAATACCTGTTTACCATCTACAAAAAACCAACCCTATAAGACTTGTGCCGTGCGCTTGAACCACATATTCTTAATTATTCGTTAATCGATTGGTCGATATCAGTTTGATATATTCAAAAGAGATCATATGGGAATAATTAAATGAATAATAAGATATAAGAATGGTAGTATTTATTAATAAAAATAACTTGCACATACAAAGCCGAATTCAAAACTCCAAAACACACAACGCTTTCCACCACAACTTTGAAGATCAGCTTGTCAGTTAGCGTGACGGGAAACAGGAAAGGAAGAGTTCTGGGCATCCAACCTAACACCAACAGCATAGAGAAACAGTTTGAAAATGGATGTTACTGAATAACAAATTTGACAGGATTCAATTTTGTAGATATAAAAATTTCTACCAAATTAATATCTTTAAACTCAAAAATATTATTTATTACTACCAATGTACTACTACTGCTGGAAGATGTGCCCAGTCTCTCACCTTATGGGGCTTTACATCTGACCCATCCTGTGAATGTGGTGAGATCCAGACAATGGAGCATTTGGTGTCCAACTGCCCCCTGTTCCCATGTGAGGGAGGATTGCAGGAGGTGCATGCACAGTGGCGGCGCTAAGGATTTGGGGGCCCCCCCGCGAGAATTTTTGTGGGGCCCCTTTGTACAGTATTTTTTTTACACCTTTTTTACATTTCTACCTATCGTACACCTATATGAAAACCAACATATGGAGTATGGTTTTTTATTGAAAAAGTGTAGTGTAGTTTACGGCATCACATCATAGAATTTAAGCATTTTGTGTTCAATTTCATAATAATAGGAATTATCTCTTCTTATGTATTTATTTTTTTTCAAATCATACCACCACCACCAATGAAAACTTTAAAAAATATGTAGAAGCAAACTCACCCGTTTTCCAAACACTACAAAGAGTGAACTGTAGAAGTGTTCTGGTAGTTAACAGTTCTCTCCACCTTCACAATTTTTCAACATGTTTATGATTTTTCTTCTATTGGTCATGAGTTCCTGAATATGTTACACAAATTTATCCTAAATAACTAAACTCATCTATCTAACATCTAACAAAGTTTATTCTTTCAGTTTGCCCAAGCATAATCTTCTCTTTTTTACAGCTAAGAACTTTTCAACTATTTCGTTTATATTAATATTTTTAGTTTCATCATGTTCAATGCTTAATAAAGCCAAGTCACTCAACCGAACTTGATTCATGGTATTCCTCAAATATGACTTGATCAATTTAAGTTTAGAAAAACTTCTCTCGGCTGTAGCTGTTGTGATGGGTAGAGTCAAATAAAGCTGCAATGCTGTAGTTAAGTCAGGAAGGCAACTCATAAGGCAGCTATTATCTTCAACCAGTAAATTCATCATTTCTAAAATCCTGAAAAGTCTTTTCTTGTCGCTTTTAACGCGTCACAATAACAATAGGAAAGGAGCCAACTACTGACAATTTGTATTTCATTACCTATTTTTAGATGGAGACTGATCTATTCATATAATATATAGTGATAGTAGCTATGTAAATAGATATAATATTTAGAACTTATTTAATAATTTTACTTTTGCTACACTCTATGGTTCTTGATTTACATAAAAAAAAATTATATTAAAACTCTTCATTATTTTTCCTCCTTCGTTAAAGGCCCCTTCGGGGCCCCCATCGGCCGGGGGCCCCCCCGCGCCGCGGGGTCCGCGGGGCCCTTATCGCCGCCACTGTGCATGCAGCAAGTGAGGTGGGACTGAAATGGATTGAAGGAGTATTGAAAAGATTAAATGTTTAATGCATGTTCAATGTGTTATTTTAAATTATGACAAGTCACTACTGACGCTTCTATTTTGTTTTTCGTACTTTGTGTTGGCCCATAAAGGCATAAGCTTATATATACTACTACTGCAGACGAGCATCTACATTGATGAGCGGCATCAACCTCTAGGAGGCATTGCATCAGCCGCTTCATGAGCAATGCTTATGTAGTGACGTCGATTGGGCTGCTCCTGCGCGTTGGGCAGCTAAGTAACGACGAGTCGTCTTAACGGGAGAAGCTGCACGAGATAGACCAATGCAAACCCAGTGCGCAGTGCCACCTAGTACTAGTAAATGTGTTGTTGCCGTTATTAGGTGGCACTGGCTGTCGGAGCCCGCGACCATACAATATTACGAATATATTGTAATACGGTGTTGAAGATCTTCTTTTTCCTGCTGGTTGAATAACACACAAATATAACTTTGATACGTCTGCTTTCCATTTTTTATTTTGTGTTAATTATGATAATTATAAGCTATTTCAAAATAATGCATCATTCTTTTGCAGTTCAGAAACGAAGTTGAATTCCGATCGAAAACTTATAACGGTGACATTCTTTTTCCACGACATATAATTATTGGAAATCTATTAATGGAATATTATATAATTTATAATATACATATTATATAAATCTCATTAATGGAAAACTCAATCATGGTTCAAGAAATGAGTTGGATGAATGGATAGTCTCGAATAATGATGAAATTGTCAATTTCATTTTCAACTGATTTTTGTCTATCTGTCTATCTTATATATTATGTATCCTACATATCATGTTCTAAATTTTTCTTATCTTTCTCCTGATTTTGTTGATTCCCCATCATCAATATTCCATCAATAGTAAATAAATTCATGAAAAATCTTTACTGTACTTGCTGGTACTAAAATTAATATACTTGCTGGTATTAAAATAAGTATTATGCTGTTATCTTCTTTACATCTGTAATAACTATATATTACTCTTTTCTAAAACTATAAATAATATTATCCTCTACAAGTCTATGAATATTATCTTTCCTTGAATTTATTATCCACATTCATTTTTCTTTTAGTTTTCATTTTCATGCTTTTCGCACTCATTGCTAGCGCTCAATCTATTGCATATATTCTGCTCTGGCAATGCCTGGAAAAAGTTTATTTTCTTCTTATGATTTATCATGTTTTCATTCTATTCTTTGTATTACTTTGTTCTTTATTTAGTTATTTCTTCTACTGTATAACATTTTTTTTATAATTACACGTTTTTTTAGCTTCCATATTTATAATAAGAATTGTTTTTATTTCTTCAAATTGTATCTATGTTTATCATGTAGGAACTTTTGTGTCTGCTGAGAATTGTATTATCAGGCAAATAAACTTTTTTGACTTTATATTATCGCGGCGGGTATATGAGACTGTAGAAATGGAGTATAAAAAAATGCGGAAGCAATTCAATATCCAAATTTCTTTCGAAAAGTTGAAGTTAAACATTTTGACGTGTAAATGCGTAAACACATAACAGCCGAACTGTCAAAATAAAATGTAGACTTCGCTTTGCTGTCAATAATATACTACTACTATACTACAATAAAATTAATACTAGTATTCTCACCTTTAGTAGTATTCTCACTTTTGATTCAATTCATTAAAAGCGTTTTAATATGAAACTTGAAATACTTTAGAAATGTAGGTATTTTATTTACGAAACTCTGAGTTCTCTTAATTTGAAACAATTGCGGTTCTATGAATACGTTTGTGTCCTATGATAATGGAAAAATACAAATATTCTAATAATAAGTCTCAAGGAATAGTTTTCTGTTAGTATAATTGTTTCCTCAATGGAATCCATTGCACCATCAGGTACAAGGCTATTCTTGGACACTAATCTGATTAAATTTTGGTATTTTTCCATTTTTATAGATCGAACCAGAACATTAGGCTTATCATTTAAAAAATAAAAATTACTTAGTTTCGAAGTCAAAGTCTGACTGCCAGTTGCACAAAAGAAAAGAAAATTTAATCTCGGTAAGATGACGTCATCTTACAGAGCTAGATAGGGAAGTTGTTCCATTGGATCCATTAAATGACGTTTTCTTACCGGGATTAAATTTCCTTTTCTTTTGTGCAACTGGCAGTGAGTCTTGAAAACTGATTGTTGAGTATCAAACTGCTTTTTGGACACCATTTCATAGTCAATCACTATATTTACACCTGGTCTAGCATGCGGCGTAGCATTCGTTTTTGGTAGTAGCATGCTGCATCGAAAGACGATCGACAATATTAAGCAGGAAACCCATTGGCCCGGCACCGGCGGCGACCGATGCTTACCGGCAACATTGCTTTGCGTTGTTTTCATTGAACAGCAACCCACTATATCTGTCCGTCACCGGCGGCGGCCGGCGGCGACAGAAGCATTCAGGCACCGGCGGCGGCCGGCGGCGACAGAAGCTCTTGGGGGCATTCTTGCCGGGCAGCCTGTCCGGCATTTCTCTAGTCGATGCCAGTATTGCAAGGGTTCTGCGTGAACGGTACAATGAGTTCTTTATGTGTCGCAGTGTGTGTTGAAGAAGAAAAGAGTCAGAAACGAAGGAAGCAGTTAATAAAAATAAAAATTAATTAAAAATAAAATAATAAAAATAAAATAAATTAAATAAAAATAAAATAGAAATAGAATAGAATAAAATAAGATAAAAAAATAAAAAATGAAATAAAAATAAAAATAAAATGAAATAAAATAAAATAAAAATATAATAAAAATTAAAAAAAATAAAATAAAAATTAGTTAAAAATAAATAAAATTAATTATTAATTGATAAAAATAATTTCATGTTACTTTTTCAATTTAATTTGAGCCAATAACAAAAATTTTCCATGAGATCGAAATTATTTCGCTGGATCGCCTTTTGTGACTTCATGTCACCTTTTAATCGCCAGTTATCTCATCCAGAACTCAATAAATTTTATCACATCACAAAATCATGTTTTATTTGTTATTGGTTCAGTTAAGTATTGATTAGTAAGTAAAATAGTGACGATTAAATTATTAAATAGCTGTTTCGAAAATACTGCAGATAAATAAGTCACATTGATCTCAAATCTTACTAATCAATACTTACCTGAACCAATAACAAATTAAAACATGATTTTGTGATGTACCGTAATAAAAGTTATTGAGTTCTGGACGAGATAGCAGGCATGACAGGTGACATGAAGTCACAAAAGGCGATCCAGTGATAGAATTTCGATGTCATGGATTATTTTTGTTATTGGTTCAAATTAAATTGAAATAGTAACATGACATTATTTTTATTAATCAATAATTAATTAGATAAATTTTATTTTTAATTAATTGTTTTTTATTTTAATTTAATTTATTTTTAACTAGTTTTTATTTCAATTTTTAATTATAAAAATAAATTTTTATTTTTATTTTTAATTTATTTCAATTTTATTTTTTATTTTTATTTTTAATTCAATTTTGTTTTTAATTAATTATTATTTTTATTAATTGCTTTCTCAGTTTCTGTCTCTTTTCTTCTTCAGCACACACCGCGACTATCACAAATAACTCCTCATCTGACGAACTCTCCATTGCAACTGCTGCATTTCTTCTGTCAGCTCCAGTTTCTGCCGGAGCTATGCCGGGCTAGTGGGTTATTGTTGTAAATTGCCGGTTATCGCCGGTCGCCGCCGGTGCCGGGCTAGTGGGTTTCCTGCTTTAAACAGTTTGTAGTGATGTTGGTGTGAGGCCCGGTCTCCACTTGCGAATTTCAGCCGCACGATTTTTCTGTCGTAAAAATTGAAACACATGGTTATGGAAACTCCTGTGAAAAACCATGCAAATCATTCTATTTTGTCTGAGACACATCTATCGGATTTCGCAATGAGTCAGCTGGAAATGTATCAGCATGCATCCACTACGACAATTTTGATGAGCTTACATTGAATCAGCTGTGTGATATATGTGAAATCGCAAGTTGAGACTGGGCCTTGCACTCACACAAACCGTGTGTTTTGGTTGTCTCTGCTTTCCGTGAACAGACTATAGAGCTCATGTGGGCATCACCCTTAGAAAAAAACGCTTTCACACCTATGTTGCCGGAATCTTTTTAGGATAGACATTGTCAGATTAAAACACTGTATTACAATAAAATTTTATTTCATAATATTAAGGAAACCACTAATAAACAGAAGACAAAATACATGACGTTTTGTAATGTACAAATATATACTATGGCAGTTGGAAATAGGTACTGCTAATCATGGCAAAACTATGATGTTCACTTGCTTTGCAGAATGAGAATCAACACACACGATGAGCTGTCAATGCGGAATTTGTGACATGTTTTGGCATCTGAAATGAAAAATAACAAAATAAATTAACAAATTGTGTATTTATTAGTGCTAGACTGTGATATTAGTGCTAGAATTGGTAGGCCAAGATGGCGGACTTGCTCTACACTTCCAATATATGGGGAACATACTAGGTAACTGAATCTCCTCTTCATTCCTAAGGCCCGCTCTCTACTTGTTATTCCTAGTCGCACAATTTTTCTATCGTAGAAATATAACACATTGCCTATAGTTAGAGTAAATGATTTTTCAGAATCATATAAAGAATATATCTTAGGCCCCAGTTATACTGGCGCTGACAGCGCGGCGTTGCCAACGACAGAATCAAATGTTTTATATTCGCTCAATGCAAATATAGCGTTTGAATAAAATTTGAATTTGAATTTGAAATTTGAATATAGGCGTCGATAGCGCTAGTATAATTTGCAACATGAAAGTTCCATTTACCTGCTGAGCCGGCGTTGTCAACGCCGCACTATCAGCGTCAGTATAACTTGGGCCATATGAGCTTCACTCTAACTAGAAGCAAAGAATTCAATTTTTATGACAGAAAAATGATGCGACTAGAAATTGCAAGTGGAGAGCGGGCCTAACTACATGAAAAAAAAAACAATTTTTAAAGTAAACAATGATCAAGTATATGTGAATATAAGCACTTTTTTTACTTGCTGGCCACCAGGGAACGTTCGCAAAGGGAAAATTACACAGTTACAAGGGACTGTGTAACATGTGACACATTTTATTAGACTGTGGTGTTCAATCAGTGAGTTTCGATCCAGTTCACCAACAGATGTCGCTGTTTCCATGACCTATTAAATTGTGAATGTTAACTGTTTTACAATAGTTTTAATAGTATAAAATCAATTTTGATTTTCCTACAACAGGAATACTAAGAAACATTTCGACCAAAACCAATTTAAAACATTTTTACATAATATAGAAACAGCGACATCTGTAGGCAAAACCAGCGAACTAGATCAAATATAAATATAAATAAATATAAATTCAATTTGATAAAATATGTATACAAGAGGCCTTTAGATTTTCCTGTTGCTCCTGACCATGGTCACTCAACTCGTGGCCAGATCAGGGAGAATGTGATAGAGCCAAGATGCTTGACTGAGGCTGCCGCTGGCCATGCTGCTTTTAGAGGTCCCCGTCTTTTCAATGCTTTGCCTTTTGATATTTCTAGGCAATCCTCTTATTTTTTGTTTGTAAAGAGACTGAGAACATATTTAATGTCATTAAGGTGAATTAGTATCTATTTAATTACGGTAGGCCTATCTATATTTTGTTTATCTAAATTTTACATAAAATGTTGTTATTAGTTTGTAAATTTATGTTTAAGTTGAAATATGTAATGGTGATTGTAATTTATTTCAATTTGTAATTTATTTTTGAGATTTATTATCTTTTCCTTTTTTTGATTAATTTTTGTTATTTATGAGACGAACCATTCCTCCACGCAGGCTCTGCCTAAAGAGGAATGCACTCGAGATTTTTTCTTTCTGTATATTGTGAACATTGTGTTTTTTGAGTGAATAAAGTTTGAAAGTTTGATAGATCGACCCTTTTGCCTCTTTCGCCGCATTTGCCTCCCGCACTGTTCACGCGCCCCATTACATGTGTTGGCCGCATAATTCACTTCAAGTATAGTTGCAGATTATTTTTTGTAAAGTGAATAAATACTAGTTATCTTAACTGTCAAATTTAATACCGTAAACACATACATCTTGTGATCTTGAGAAACGACCAGAAAAGCACATTGTATTCTCAAAGTTTATTTATTACGCCTTAGGTCGCATTCACAGTGCGTGCGGCAATAGCGGCGACTCTCGATCGAGTTTGCAGGTCTTGTCTACAGATATTGCTGTTTCTATACTCTATTAAATGTGACCTGTTTCACAATTAGTTTGAATAGCATAAGATGAATATTGTTTTGCTTACAACAGCTGAACATCACAAAACATTTTGAATAAAACCAATTTACAAACATTTATATTATATGAATAATTTTGTATCGCATCCTCTGAGACGCTATTTATATTGTTCTGGAGACCTTCGTAATGACGAACATTTACTGACCAATAGCTGTGAAAATTCATATGTTATCTGGTATAGCTCAGTTGGTAGAGCAGTCTCCGCGAAAGAGAAAGGGCCCGGGTTCGATCCCCGGTGCCGGTAAAATCTTTTGGACAGTAGCATTCATCAAATTTTCACAACTATTGGTTCTGTTGTCAATGTTCGTCATTACGAAGGTCTCCAGAACAATTAATAGCGCCTCAGAGCATTCGCTACAAAATTATTCATATATTTTGTTGTATGGTAATTTTTAATTACAATTGAAATAACTCCATTTCTATGCCTGATCTATATATAGTATGGAAACAGCGAAATCAGTAGGCAAAACGTGCAAACTCGATCGAAAGTAGCCGCATTTGCCGCACGCGCTGTGAACGAGACCTTATTAGTCCAGGCAATGAAGGAAAAATAGCGGAAATAATTCATGTATTAGCCAAATTTGGTACAGTTGTAGGGGAAGGTTCCTAAAACAACATACTAAAAGTACTGACCGGTGGGGGTAGTGCTAAGGGGGGTAGGGGGGTCAAAAGGTCCCTTTTCTGCTTTTTTTTGTAAATAACTCAAAAATGTTGTTATATGTAAAATTAATCTAGCTACGTATAATTACAAAAAAGATCCTACGGTATGGTTTTTTGCTAGGATTGATATCAGTGGAGATATACAGGGTTATAAGTATAAGTAATTCGGTTTTTGTGATACCAGGTTCAAAACCGCACCATTATTTTATAATCACTCTGTATTTTCAGATTAAAAAACAGCATAACCAATCGTGAGGCATTAGGAACAGCTGTAGTTTAGCGCATAAAAATCATTGAACTCCTTCTGTTAGGTTAGGTTGTAGAATATAGCAAAAACATTAGAACGACGCTACTGCGCAAATTGAAATTAATTAAGTATGTAAGAAAAAACTGTTTGAAATTACGAATGAGTAGAATAAAAAACATCAAAAGTAAGTGATTCGGTTTTTGTTTAATCCGTGTTTGAAACTTCACCATTCATTTAAGGATAACCCTGTATAATTATCTCCACTAGTATTAATCCTAGCAAAAAAGCATGAGATCTTTTTGGTAGATAATTATATGAAGATTAATTTTACATATAACAACATTTTTGCTGGAGGCCATAGTTTTTGAGTTATTTACAAAAAAAGCTAAAAAGGGACCTTATCTCCACCCCCACCGGTCAGTACTTTTAGCATGTTGTTTTCGGAACCTTCCCCTACAACTGTACCAAATTTGGCTTATACATGAAATATTTCCGCTATTTGGTCTTTTTTGTCTTCTTTGCCTGGACTATATGAGTAATTTTGTGATATGCGGATTCCACCATTTAGTATATTTAAGTTTTTGTTCAAAATACCATGATTTGATAGGTTGATATTGAAAAGGAAGCTCACCTGGTACTGTACATGATGCATTGTTCACCAGCCATAAACTAGCTTGACCCAGCAGCAAGTTTCAACGACAGCTCAATCAGCAGCTGGTGTTATTCTCTGAAAAAAGTAAAAATACCTAACTTAATTATTATATTCTAGACCTGCTAACTTACAACTTTATATTTATGTCAATACCTGGTAACATGCATATTTTGGGAGTATCTCACATCGTCTAGATTTCAGATCGTCTAGGTGCTATTTTAAAACGAATCTGGAGTATGTGAGACGGCTGGAAATATCATGCGCTGATCGTCTCAGATCGTCTAGTATTCACATCGACTAGCGTCTCACTTCCTCTATATTTCATATCGACTAGGTTCCATAGCAGCCAGGCCGGTACAGTCAGCTACCGACTAAAATAGAGCCCGCCAGCTGTAATCACACGTTCTAATTATTCCATATCGTTTCACAATGCCATTTCACTATCTGAATTCCAACAAAAAAAAATAATTTTGGTACACTTGACAAATGGTATTACGTGATCCCAACAATGCAAAAAAACATCAATTTAAAGCAGTCGTTCAGCTTTTAAAATGTTTCAAAAATTTTGAAATGTGAACTGAAAAAAACTCTAATAGAGAATTTTTCCCATTTTCATGGAAAGTTTTAAAAGTGGGAAAGTTGTAGATAGAGATCTTATCTTGAGTTTATATTTCAAACTTTTATCTCTATAAGCTGAACCTTCTTCTCTTTGAATTAGGAGCAGAGTTTACAAGTTGGATAAATAAAACTAAGCACTTAGTTCCTTTCAAGTTGTTTAACGATTTAGTTTTTCTTCTACAGTTATTCACTGTTATTCTTTCAATGTTATTAATTGCTATAGTGCTATATTTACAAAGTTTCATTTTGATGTACAGTATACAACGTTTTCAATATAGGCCTACAGCAATATTTAGCTTAATTTATAACAGAAATATACAATGCCGTGGATAATTACTATCCTACAGCCTACACTGGATAAATATACTGCAAATACTTTCAATAACTTACAATAAGAATAACTATTTATGTTATAATAACTTACAATTAAGGGAAAGGCTCCGTTGAGCCTGTCTTTGGTTAGAGTCAGTTAGAGACATTATATTCTATATCATATGTCAGAATTGAATTACGTTGATTTCAGCTCTAACTGAAAATCATAAATTCAAATCGATTTTTCAAATACGAGTAGCTTTGGATAAACTCTACATAAAGAAATATTTCTTATTGATTTCATAATTCCTAATTCATGCTCTTTATTTTTTATTAATCTATCCATATTGCAGGAATATTTGTCTATCAAGTCTCATTTTTAATTATTTTTGAACATGCAGGGTTTTCTTCTCAAAAAATTTCACGAATTATGGAAGCTGTATGTACATAAATCATTTGATTTCAAAATCAATAGACATTGGAAATTGTGTTTTTACTATCATTGCCATAATGAATATCTATATCATGTCTTAACACGAAAATGTCGCAAATTTTGTCCAGTTTTTTTTATGGACATGTACTCCATTTTTGTGAAATTCAAATTCGAGTTCTCTCGAAAACTGATTTTTAGCAGTTTTTTGCGGAGGATAGTATCCACAAAAGTTTAAAGCTTGTGCGTGTGTAATGTGATTGATGTTGATGAAAGATGAGAGAACCTACAGTCTCAGCTACAAAGGTAAATGGCTGTAAACAATATCAGAGCAGCTGGAAAAGTTGAAAACAGTCAAACGGTCACCGTTTTAACCGCTGTCACGAGTATTACGTGACTTATCTTCTATTGCTAGGAAGACCCAACGATTTCTATACATAAATATTTATGTAGTCCCATAGAAATCGTTGAGTAGAACACGTTAGAAATCATAGAACCATCCACTACTCAAAAATAAGTTCTTGATATGAGTCGGTAGTGTTTTCAAGTGAATTTTTTTCATTTACCATTCAAGGAATTTTGAGTGGACCGGACCCCCGGAATGGAGAAGTCTCGGTACACAGGCTAGACAAGTAGGACAAGGATTCATGATGAATCATTCTGTACAAGCAAGCACAAGTTCCCTATCTTCTTTGTCTAAATCCAAAAACTATTGTAGGCTACATGTTTTTCTGGATTGTACAGCGATGTGCAATGATGAAAAATTATTATAGAAGCACAATAGCCTATAATCAGCTCATAATTATTATGTCTGAATTTAAGCCAGTATGATTTTTTACCAAGAGTTTTGGTGAATTTTTTAATAAATGAAATGTTTGTAGAATCCTGTTTCTGCTAGATTGTGTTCATATGAAGGAAGACTCGAAATGAAAACCCTCAAATCGAATTCAACATATTGAGTAGGTATTTGAATAAAGTATGTATTTAATGAAAAATCGTAACTTTTTATTTCTCCTGTGTTATTGATGAATTGGTAGCCCTTCTACAGTTTCACTCTGATACAGCGTCAATAATATTGACAATAAATGATGTTATAACTAAGTCATACTGTTTTATTTTGTTTTACGGAATCACAGTGAGCTCTATATAACTTTCATTGAACTGAATATTGAGACCATGGAAAATTGACAGTTGATAAGGCCCCCACCGACCCCGTTGCGCAAAGGTAACGAACAAGTAAAAAGGAACAAACTGTTTTGATAACTTTTTTATGAGTTTGTGATACAGTATTTCAGTGGATCTCAATGATAGAAAAAATGAAGGATGTAGTTTTATTCAAGTGAATCAAAAACCTAGGTAGCATGAGTAAAATCCTATTTCATTAAGTGAGCAATTTCTGTATCTGTATACCGTATTTATATCCAAAATTTAAGATTAGCACAACATTTGTGAGTCAGAAATGATTTCAAATGCAAAATGAAATTGGTTTTGTCCAATGTTTTTCTATGAAACACAGCCTCCCTGAGCGGAGCTCGGTTCATTTCTTCCATTTAATAATGATGTTATTCTATGGTGGAAATTTTCCATATATAATGTGATTAAGTTATAATAATACAGTACTAGAAATATTTTTCTGCCACTCTAGAATGTCTTTTTTATTGGGTGAAAGGTTGAAATACATACATTTCACAGCTAATAAAGAGAACTTCCTCAATTTCGAGTATTTTAGATAAATGGGCTAGTGTGTGGCCACGAATCTGGAATCTGAATTTCTTCCTTTTTTGTGCGATTTAGGTTCGGGTGGAAAGGATGAGTCATACATAAAGTTTGTAGAATTATTTATATAAAAATGGCTAGTCTCGATACGGCAATATTTGTTTAGTGTCGCCGGGCTGTCGCGCCGGTAATTGCTTATTTCCTGTCTAGTTCATCCCCTCTCTCTCAAATACTGTTTTTCAATCTCATACCAAAATTTAGCATCAGTTTCTGCTGCTAGTACAGCAATAAGGCTGTGCAGGCAATTGTGAGTCTGTGAATTATTGACAAAAATATTTTCCCCACCAATCCAAGAAATGTCGAAATGGGCTATTGTAATTTATTTTGAATCTTTATGAAAGTATAAGAATGTTTCATATCAATTCAAGGGTAGCCCTAACCAATTTGAGCAAGAAAGGTCCCAGGATGGGGGGGGGGATAAAATTGCGTTTATCTACTGGAAGAGACATAAGGGCGTAGCTGGTCTCCCCAGATCCCGATCCCTTTCCCCTTGGCGATGGACAGTTTCCAAGTTATCAAATCGAGTTTAAAACCAGTTGAAATTTATTTCAAATTGGTTATCGATTTAAAAAAATCAACACTTCCCTGCTCACGACTGTTTTCCCTGATGATTGGAAATTCTCAATTGTTATCCCCTTGAACGAAGTTCCTAATCCTATTTCTCTTTCTGATTATAGGTCTATTAGTATCTCCTAGTGCTTACCAAAGTTTTAGAAATTCTTGTTCATGACCAGATGAGTAAGTTCATTGCTAGATAAGGTTTGATCAGTGACTTTCAGTCTGGTTTTAGAGAGGGACTTAGTACCCTTCTGAGAGTCACTGATGATATTCGTAGGGCATTGGATGGGTAAGAGTTCAATCTGATCATTCTAGTTGACCTCAGTAAAGCCTATGACTACATTTTTCACCCCATTCTATTTTATAGATTAGTAAATATGAGCGTCTCTTATTTCACTATCCCTCCACGGTCCCGATCCCTACCTCCTTGGCGATGACTCAAGTACAGTTTTCACAGTTATCAAGCACTATTAACTTTAACCCGTGAAATGAGTTAAAATAGGAGGATTTTAAGTCTAGAAACGATCAAAATGTGGCTATAGATAGGTTACTTTTTCGGAGGGAGGGCCCCTGGACCCCCTTTTGAGCATGAGAGCCACATATTTTTCATCATAATTGTGAAAAGACAGCTTTGAGATATGGGCCTACTGTGAAGGTAGACTATAGAGTTTGTCTGTCACAATTAAGGGCAGGCTTATCGGAACCGTTCACCAAGTTATAGTATTGTGTTCGAATTCACTTCTTTTATCTTTTGTGACATACATTCATATGATAATTTATTACTTTGATAAAAGCATTGTAATTCAACAAGAAACATATTTTTAGAATGAATTTAAGTGGCGAGTCTTGGAATGAAGAATGAAAGATAATATCTGATTGAGGTAGTACATTATCATTGTTGTTAGTGAGGGGGGGAGGGCTAGTTTGTACCCCCCTCACTAGAAATTTCTGGTCACGCTTACGGGCGGTGGGAAAGAGAGGGTGGAGGGGAATTTTCGCAAAAAAGGTCAGCAAAAACTCATTCATGACCACCCCCCCCCCTCAAATTTAGAGCTGGGACCACCCTTGTATAAGATAAGAAGTCACTCATCTCAAGTGTTGAGGTAGTGTAGTGATAGCTGCTTCCAGTTCTTTGTCACTTTCAAAATATATCCTGCCAAAAAGTCCTTCAGTTTATATGTGAAGCATGTTTGTCAAAAAGACTTGGTTTTTTCAAATTTCAAAACGGGTATTACTTTCCGGATGCCTAAGTATATTGAACAGCATTTAAAGAAATTTGAAGGACTCTATACAGCAATTTGACAATACGTTTTAACTCTTTCATTTGATGGAAATAAGATCATAGAAGCTTTAACACTGATAAACCTATTCATATTTCATGAATGTTTTAGTCATATTGATCATTTAATTTAACCTTTTTCATTGTTTCAAGCTCGATTTATGCAATGAACTTTTGAAAATTCCAAATAAGTAGGTTGTAACTCATGATTTGTGATTTAGGCTACATTGAAATGATGATGATGTGAATTGGATTGATTAGGAATAAACAGAAGAAACAATTCAGTATACTTGTGATTTATTGAAACAAAGTTAAAAGGAATAGCAGATATTGAAATAACTACACAGTAGTTATTTTCAAACAGTTTGTTTCTCATAATTTTTACAAAAATAATCTATTTTGTTCAGTTTGATCAATTGAGCAATTTATTGATATGCTGTAGTTATATTTTTAAAAGAACTGCCATGAGTATTCCGTCAGGAGGATGGTCTTGGAATAAAATTTTGTGTATTACTAGGCTAATTTATACAAGAAATTTCAAGAACTTCAATAGAGAATTCTTGTTATTGGACCCTATCATCAGAGTTGTTAACAATTCATTAAGAAATCAATCTTCTACCTTGTATTAATTAATTGAGATTGGGACACTTATTATATTGGACCTTATCATTAGAGTTGTAATCAAATCATTGACAAATAATTATTTTGTACAATGACATTTGTAATGTTTCTGTTTTTTTATGTGGCAATAAATTCAATTCAATTCAAATCAATCTATCAGCTTGTTTTATGCTAATTGAGACAGAAGTGATGGGAAATACTGAATCATATCTTATGGCGAAATTGAACGCCACTGTGCTGGGCGTAGCGAGAGGAGTCCACTTTAATTGGAACCGAGCATACTAGACGAAGTGAGAACTGGACGGTTTGAAAACTAGACGCTCTGCGACAGCGTAACGCAAGAAACTAGAGGGTCTGCAATCTAGACCACCTGACACAGAGAACTAGATGGTTTGAAAACTGGACGCTGTGACATACTAGACGCTCTGCGACACTAGACGGTCCGAAATACACCCCATATTTTAATGTAGGTACCTAATTTTAAAAATCCGTTCTTAAAACGCGTTCTCCAAATGAACATAAACAAACTCTTTTGGGCTAGTGGTTTTGAGGCTCGGTGTTCAATCAATGAGTGATCCAGGCGTAAGTTAAACTTATAACGTGAAGCTCTTTTCCTGTTGTCTTATGCAAAAACTATAATGAGAAAAGAAAGAAAAGATGATAGGTAACCTGTGATACTCAATATTCTAACCGATCTACACTCCTCAGACACCTAAAATAAGATGGGCTAAGGCTACTTAAACAAAACTCTATTAGGGAAACTGACAATGCACATTGATTACATTGATATTGGTCTTGTTTAATCACTATTGAAGATCTTGTATTCTTGTGTTTATCTTCAGATTGGCTAATAACAAACTTTTATTCCTAGGAGCCTTCTGTAGGCCAATAAAGACATCAAAAGATTCTAACAATCTCACTTTCATTATTTTCTTCATTGCAGATTGAAAAGTGTTTGAGCCGTAAAATGATTCAGTGGGTTATTCAATATCTGAGAATACCTAATTAGTGTTCTAATCAGGGCTCCACTATTGTAGGTACTATATCTGAGTATGAATCAGGACGAACAGAAATTATTTTCAGAAGCTAATTCATTAATTTCCTCGATGTCAAAAGCATCTACGGTTTTATTAAATAATATCTGTTTTTAAGGTTTAATTTCAGATCAATTAGTATGTTAATCTTACCTGGTACAGTGATGAATAATTAATCATATTCATCATATTCAATCATGGGCCTATCTTCTTGTGTGATTACCATTCTCGTTTTACAGCTTAACCTCCAAAAATCGAAATCCATCCACTGATAAATTAATTTAAATAATTAATGCATTTTCACTAAAATAATACGACATAACCAAAAAGTAAAAGCTGAAACATGGCCGTCCCTCTCTAGTGACAGAAACTAGACGTATCTCAAGATGGCTGTGGCTGAAACTAAAGCTGGACATTCACGTTCCAACTTGCAGTACCACTTGCAGTACTGCTATAAATGGTCGATTACATTGGGATAGTTACTCGCTAAGCGAGTAGCGAGTAGGACGTTACTAACCGACCGTGCTACAGCAGCTCAGCATACCAAGCCAAATTATATTAAAAATTTAATTTCCAGAATCACCCTCATACTATGGAATTTCAAAGACAATAAACAATATTGCAACACAAAATTAAAATATGAAGTTTACCAACAATTATTCAATAAAATTTCATCAAAACAATCTACAATATATCTCATCTGAACTGTTATGCTGGCAGCCTGCATGATTAAATGGCGGCTTTGGCCACAATAATATTGTATTTTGGTGTCCGCTACTCTGCCAGCGAGTATCAAAGTGGCCAAATTCAAAGTTGAGAGCTTGTCCACTTTGAATTTGGTCACATTTGATACTCGCTGGCAGAGTAGCAAACACCAAAATACAATATTATTGTGGCCAAAGCCGCCATTTAATCATGCAGGCTGCCAGCATAACAGTTCAGATGAGATATATTGTAGATTGTTTTGATGAAATTTTATTGAATAGTTGTCGGTAAACTTCATATTTTAATTTTGTGTTGCAATATTGTTTATTGTCTTTGAAATTCCATAGTATGAGGGTGATTCTGGAAATTAAATTTTTAATATAATTTGGCTTGGTATGCTGAGCTGCTGTAGCACGGTCGGTTAGTAACGTCCTACTCGCTACTAGCTTAGCGAGTAACTATCCCAATGTAATCGACCATTTATAGCAGTACTGCAAGTGGTACTGCAAGTTGGAACGTGAATGCCCAGCTTAAGGAGGATCAAATTCTAGAAGGCTGTACCGCTAGGTTTGCCATGGTGTGGCATAGGGACCTTCTCTATTTAGGTAAACTGAGTAACGACGTCATTGTTCATCCAACAAAGGTGGCCCTGAGGAGCCGCTCCGATGGACGAATCGCTATTTTCAAAATATACAGTAGCCTGTGACTGCTTGACGTGTGACGTCACGAGTCATCACAATCAACATTGTGTACGTTCTGGGATCATTTTCGGTGCACCGGTAGCTAGCATGAACCGGTACACCGAGACATGAGCTTCACGTCCCTTGGGAACTTCAGATAGTTTGTTGTTTCGTAACCCACGGGATTTTGTCCCGTGGGTTACGGTTGTTTCCGGTCTGGCCTGCACCGGTGCAGGTTTCATGCACCGTACAAAAAGGTCGATCCACGAACTGTGAACCAGTAACCAGAGGGCTCTCATTGGTCGAAAAATAAAAGCGTCTGCTTTGTCTCTGAATTCGTATGCTATTATTTTTTGTAAATAGCATATAGTTCATTCTGAAATGGCTTCCAAGTAGTATGACCAGGTTTATTCTTTCAATTAAGTTATGTAACTTATGACGTTCATGAAACAGGAAATTCATGCTTTTTATAGCCTCCAATAATTAACAGTCTGAAACAGTAAACTGCCAAGTGCATGTATTCATGATTAAGGACTCTTAACATTTTAATGGGCATTGAACAATATTCAGAATAACCAAATTCATTCTTTAATAATAAAAACAATAATTACTCTAATAATACCCTGCAGTGGTTTTATTTTATTTGCGCAGCTAGTACAACATATTTGGACTTAAACATAACATGAAGTTATGTTTAATTTAAAGCATGATGTTGTGTTTAATTTAATAACATGAAATGCCCAAGTTTCAACAGACTGATGGAGCCTGTTGGTCCATTTATAACATCATTTATTTATCATCCACGCAACAGTTTGAGTCATTGCTAGGGCTCATGTGGGCATTATCGGCACAAAAAATTCCAACATTTATAGAAATAGTTTGAAATTTCAAACAGCCAAGTAAAAGTTCCAATAATCTATAATCAACTGTTGTTTGTATGCAGTAATTTGGCAATAACATCAAAGGATCAATCATTTCCTGAGCTGCAGTTAACAAAATTTACAATTGCAATTCCACTTTTTCTATTTAAAAATTGAACATAGCATTTTATTTATTATATTAAACGAGCAATTTCTGTATGTATGCCCAAAGGATCTCAAAAACGGCTCCAAAACGGCTTTGATGACATTACATAATAAGGGGCTTTTTGGTGCAAAAGAACTATGCGCTAGGTCTCATTCCTTTAAAAGCCCACTGAAGGACACAAAAAGGAGAAATCATTCTATCTTTGAAGGAGCAGCTGATGGAAAAAGCAATTTTATTCAGATGGTTGGTTCTGTTGCAACGTTATTCATACTGCCTGGAACGCGAAAACTTACGCCCATACCGTGTAGTCGGAGCCTTGCAGTTATGTAGGAAAAAATATCTGAAGAATCAAAGCTCACACGATTTTTCGCCAGTTTTTCTACTTCTTTGGTAATTACAAAACTTAACTTTTTTAATTACTTTGGTTCATCAAGAGAAAAGGCAATCTCGGACGTTTTTCTCTACATTCTATCAAGGAATTACAATGAATTTCATTTTATTATTATCTGCATGTATAAGAAGCAACACATAATTATGTTATAGTTATAGCCACACTTCAATACGCGCTTCTTTATTCTGCAAACAGTAGACAGTGAGAGTGAGTTGACACCGTATGAATGTGCGTTATTTATTTCACTGAATTTCAACCATAAATTGGCAGGAACTGTTTTCTATAAACAAGGAACCAAGCAAGTTTTTGTAGACACAGTGACAGATTGAATTGAAAAATAAATTAAAAATTATAAAAATGTCAGGCACGTGAAGCATTAACCCCCGAGCGGAGCAAAGTGTATTTTGGTATTTGTTCAATAACATTTTGATCAAACACGAAGCAGTTCGTCATGGAACAAGAAATCCAGGTATTCAAACACGAAGATTTTAAGTGTCGTTACTATAACAATCATTTATTATTTGAAAACCAAAATTTCAATCGGCCGCCAGCATTTTGGATACAAGTATCGTAGAAAATGTTTATTTATGTAATTTTTCTTGTTTTAAAGAGACCTTTAGAATGATGTCACACAATTTGTGCTCCCAATTAAAATATTTGAGTTAAAACCCCTTCGCCACCCCTGAGAAGGGGTAGAAATTCAAAATAAAGAGTAGTTGACCAATAACTTATCCTGCAAGTTACAGTATTTTAGCTGAAACAATTTCCAATTTATTTAGGGGTTCCCATACATATGGACCATTCTGTATGCTGTTCAAGAATGACCCTTGTGCTAATAATGCAGGTGTTTCAGTTGCGAGAAGGATACACCTTGGTATGGGTTGTAACCATAGAACTATAAACTTGGAATGCTGACTGAATGCATCGAACTGCGAGCCGGCTGTCTCACTGCTTCCCCCACCAAAGCGCAGTGCTCGCACCAGCACTGACTGAACTACGTACTGTAAAACTAATACGCTCTGCCAGAGTAATTCAATTTCATAGTCTCATAGATAATGTGAAACATCATTAGAACATTTTGAATAAACATGATTTGAATTGTCAGTTGAAGAAGGTTTCACTATATGTTTCAAATACTTTCTATCTATCCCAATGAATTTATAAAAAAAAGGTTATTTTGAGAAAAATTCGAAATACAATGATTTTTCGTGCCTTTTTCAATGATATACCTGATATGAATTCATCGAAATAGATAGAACAATATTTGAAACATGTAGTGGAACCTTATTATTATTATTACCGGCGATTCAAATAACTTTTATTAGAAATTTATAGGAAAAAGGTTGAATTTGAGAAAAATATGAATTACAATGATTATTCGTGCCTTTTTCAATGATACCTTATGAATTCATCGAAATAGATGATGGAACCTTATTATTATTATTATTATTATTATTATTATTATTATTACGGCGATTCAATTAACAACTTATCAACCTGCTCCTTTTATAAGGAAGTTTCAAACAGGTGCAAGTTTACATGAATTTTGAAATAGAATGTTTAAAACAATATCATTGTTAGTAATTGAATATTAATGAAATAAGATATGAATATTACAATGAAACTAAAAATTGTTACATGCATTGAAAGAAGTAGGCTACACTTTATATTTATACATTTTTGATGTATTGGACGATATTGTGTATTAATCAGAAATTGGTTTATTTTACAATATTTTATAGGCCTAAACAATTTTTCATTTTATAATAAGTAGTATTTATTCTATTTAACAGGTGAGGTGTTCTTAAATAAGATAAGTTGCAATAATAATAATAATTTATTTCCGCAAATAAAAAACAAAGAAAAAAATAATACATGATAAAAAATAATATTGATTATAAAACAAACAATTTTTAGGAGAGAAACCAAGAAGTTACAAAGAAGAATTACTTAGTTCAACTTAAATAATTATCATGTACAAGAAATAAAATGTTACAAAAAATATCTGCTGAAATAATACTACATACAAATAATTTCATTGTGAAATTATGTGTGCATACAGGATCCAACAAAGATGTCAAAGGAGCTATTCATATTTACCGTATAGCCTACTGTATTAAAATGCAATATCATGAAAGTATTTATAAATACAATATTTTTTAAATCTAAATTCAATATCAATAAACATATTCTGAGCTCTAAATAAAAGACAAAATTGTCACTGAACTGAAACTGATCGTAAAAATTATAAACCAACAACACCATTCTTTTTCACGTTAAAAAAATCTAGTGTAACAAAGCAAAAAAAAAAACAATGTTTTTTGGTTTTTAGATAGTTTTTCACATGTTGTAAAGACTGACTCTGCCAGCTATATTTTTGACTTGACATAATAATTATTCTTTAGTATGTCATATACCGTATTAACTTAAATAGTTTAATTGATTGTTGTTATCCAGTTATACTTTCGCAAACTGCTGTGTAACATTATAATTAATCGTAAAGTTTTATTTAAAAAAAACTCACTTAATATCCCAGAATAACATTTTGGATAATTCAATAATAACATGGGATAACATTTAGTCTATCTATGTACTGAACTAATTGGAGAAGAATGATCTTTATAAGGATAGCAATAATAATAGCGCCAGATTTGTAAACAATGATACGAATAACAAACGTAGAGTGTCATATTGGTAGGTAGGTTGATAGGTAGATTTACCTATCTGCAGATAATCAAGATTGCTTCGTAATGAAGTTTTTGCAGCCATAGGCTACACAGTATGCTGGCATTCTTCTTTTTCGTTGCCAGTACAATAAAATAAATAAATTCTCAATAATCAAATCTCAAAACTTGTCAAATAATGTTGAATATCAATGCAAAATCACCATGAGCTGTAGCTGTCTACATAGCTGGAGTGCAGAAATAAGTGTCGTTTGCACTGCACTGTGGTGGGGGAAACGGAACATCGGCCGGCTCGCTTCTAGCTTCCAAACACCGCTTGAGTTAGCATTCCAAGTTTATAGTTCTATGGTTGTAACGCGTTGTTCTTTATGCAGCTATTTATTGATGTCTTTTCACTCTCATCAACTGACGCTTTTTTCCTTGGAAACATTGCAGGGGCATTTCTTTTACATCTTACATTAAGTTTTGTTCCAGTCATTATCGTAAAATTTGCAATAGAACTATTTTTAAAAACTTTTCTATTAGTTTATTCTACTTGAATTCCTTCATCAATTTTACAACCTCATAAAAAAGTTGCAAAAATCTAATTAATTTTTATGCAGGAACCTGCTTAATGTTTCCGTAAAAATTTACCTAAACATCATCGTATGTCACGTGATTATAAATAAAACCAAGCACATTGGAGCACCTTTGATCTAAACAGTATATGTTCTCCCAAGGTTTAGACAATTTTTTATTTGGTTTGAGACCGGATTCATTGAGATATTTTTTGTTTTAGACCGGATTTATTTGGTCTTTCCTGTATATGTTCAATCAGATAGAGATAAGCTGCGTTCTCGTAGGTCCTGTTTGTAACGGTGACCGATTAGATTGGCCAGCAAAAAAGGACACTGTTCTCTGCTGTAAAATCACTTCCCGTTGGTTCGGAACCCACCTAAAACTGTAGGTCCAACTCATCAATCATCATCATCATCCAACTCATTACCCACGCACAGGTCTCAGACCTATGTGGGCTTCATCCTCAAAAAAGAATATTTTTTTCGGGAATATCCATCTTCACTATGCAAATAGATATTCCTGATGTTTTCCATGCCGAAATACTTGATAAAAAGTATCCAACCTGACTCCGGCCGCCTCTTAAGTTCCCAGAGAACTGGCACTGTATTCTTAATAAAGTAATAAAAAGTTTACTCACATTATCATCAGGAGTGCACGGTTAACCCTTTGTCAGCTGACAAATCATCTTTTAAATGACGAAAGTGCACTCAAAATCAAAAATATCAATCCCTTGTTACAACTTCCTTCTCAAAAGAACAGATACAAAAAAACATATATATAAAAAAAAGCTTCCTATTATTAAAAGGCAAAACAAAATTTCTACTTACAAAAAAGAACAAGTCGTTTTGTCTGTAAGTAGAAGAGCAACAAATTTTAATTTTTATCAATATTACACTCACGCACACACACACTTTCACCTGCAAATGGGAATCATTCTAGGCTAAATCAATAAAATTCTTCTAAGTTTGAATCACATCAAAATCACTACACCTTTCACAAATCGGTTCATTACTTGGGCATAAGTCACAATTTACAGATTTTTTATTTTTTTTTTTATAAATGTCATTAAAATTAGTCTTGAAGACTAACCATTAACTTTTCATTCACTTCTTAAATTTAACAAGTTAGTTCGAAGTTACTGACAATTGAAAAAACTGACAAATTTACTTAAACAGAATTTATTAATTTCGAATTCCTTTAATTGCTATCAGTTTATACTGAAGACTTCCGCAATGGCGGATATTGACAACAGTATTTAATAGCTGATGGAAATCGATGAATGCTACTGTACAAAAACATCAGTCACCACCGGGAATCGAACCACGGACCTCCCAATTGCCGGTCGGGCGCCTTAACCACTAGACCATGGAGACCTTTCTGCACAGCAGCATTCATTTTTAACTTGGCCATATCGGCTCGTATCTCACAAGTTATTTCGAAGTTACTGACAATTGAACTAACTGACAAATTTAATTAAACAGAATTTATTAATTTCGAATTCCTTTAATTGCTATCAGTTTATACTGAAGACTTCCGCAATGGCGGATATTGACAACAGTATTTAATAGCTGATGGAAATCGATGAATGCTACTGTACAAAAATATCAGTCACCACCGGGAATCGAACCACGGACCTCCCAATTGCCGGTCGGGCGCCTTAACCACTAGACCATGGAGACCTTTCTGCACAGCAGCATTCATTTTTAACTTGGCCATATCGGCTCGTATCTCACAAGTTAGTTCGAAGTTACTGACAATTGAACAAACTGACAAATTTAAATAATTGATTCAACTTCAGTTCATCCACTGATGACTTGAGTATTTATAGAGAGTTACTAATATAAAAAAATCCTATTGCACATAAAATTTTCTAATCCCTAATCACTAATTCAAAAGGCTCTATCCTCTTCAGCCTTCTTGTAATTTCCTGGTTATCAAGCAGCTGAGTTGCCTCAGGGTTGACATGATGGTGAAGTCTTGATTCATGACGGGCAGCAAATCGACTTATCTCGCTCGATACATAATATGTATGGAATATTTATGTATATATTTAAAATTAATTAATTTTAAATTGAATATTTAAAATTTTATTCCATATTATGGAATATGTAGATCCCTGTGCAGGTCACTGTTTACAGATTGATCAAGTATGGATAACATTTAGTATATATAGGTAACCTACATAATAGATTTACAATAGTATAGTACAATAATAAATAACAGTAAATTGATACAGTGGTGTCAGTGTAGATATAATAGTAGATTTTTACAGTATGAATGTCGACTCGAAATTTTCAGAACATGTCCAAGTCTTCAAGTGTCAGACTTGACAGCCATTTCTTCAGTTTTAATTTGAACAGCTTTAAAGAAGTAATTCTCCTGATAACAATAGGAAGCAAATGATAATATTTGTATCCTAAAAATACAAAACACTTTTTATACCTTGAACAATAAGGCCTGGGTGCTCTGAAAAGTTCCCTTGTACTCTGCCGTGTTACCAGTTCCCCCAATGGATGTGTTTCATGCACAATATTCATTTCTCGGTTCCCACTCATTTTAAAGAACAATGACAGCACTTTAAAAAAATACAAATGCCCTCCTCAAGGGCAAAACTTTCAGAATTCTAAAATAAGGGTAAAGAATCAAGGGCGGATCCAGCAGGGGGGCGCGCGCCCCCCCCCCCTTGAGGTGGTGTGAAAATATATTTTATGGTTAATACTAGTGAAGAATGATACATCTTTACATATTTTATACATCTACTAAGTAATCCAACTGATTCTAAACTGTTATTTTCCTTTAACATCCTTTTATAATAATCTAATTTGTATTGGTGATAGTGATGTTATGGTAGATATCTAGAATTAATAAGACTACTGTAAAATAACATTGTCATTAGTCCTATTTATTTAAAAAATGTAGACATGTTTTTCCATTTGATATCCCCTCACCAGGGCTGGATTTAAAAATATGCCCCGGACAAGAGGAATAAAATGCTTGGGGGGGGGGGGGGGGAGGAGCGCATAATTTATCCGCAATTTTTTATGATTTATTAGAAGAAAATTTAAGTTTTGTATATTAACATTACTTTAATTTGAATGATTCACTATGCATAGTTGTAGGTTGTATGATGTAGTGCCTATATGTATAACTAACTGTAAGTGCATAATGAGTACCAATGATTTTTATTTGTAAAGTTACACACGTTTTAAAAATCGATTAATTTCTATGTATTCATTGTTCATGTAACATCACAGTGGCGTAGCTATAAGGGAATCAGGTGGATAGATCCTCCAGAGATAAAATAAATTTTCAAATTTTAAGAAGCCTTTAGAGACAACATTTGAAGAAAGAAGATGTCTGAAATCGGTAAAAATGTGGTATTAGATTGATTATTTTTTAATAAAAAACCGATTCAATAAAATGTTCCTTAAAAAATTAATAATAAAGAGCAACCCAAACTCTCCTTTTAGACGAAATTTTCAAGTATCAGGAAAGTACTGTACCAGAATCAGAAAAGGCAAGAGATCAAAAAGAGCAGAAATTTTCAAATTTGAAAGAAATTTTCAAAGAGCATAAATACCTGCATTTAATTGTTCTACTGAAACAATGAGGGCCCGGATCACACTTGACAATAATGCAAGAGCTTGATGAAATTTACTTTGACACATAACGTGGGTTGAATTTTCAAAATAGATTAATTTATATCTAGAATCGCTTGAATGTGGTTTCAGGGAAATTGTTTCATTCTCAAAAAGTTACAGCGGGTATCCCAAAACCCATTTCAAGTAAAATTTCTAAGCACGGTGCCATATTTGTACGGAATCTCAACTCAGGAAAGATGAATGATCAAACCTAGGGAATGGGAATAGTTTCAAGTAAGCCGGCACTTATTTTCTTACTGAAGTAATAAAGGTCCGGATCACCCATTGACAATGATACAAGAGCTAGATGAAATTTATTTTAACGTGGCCTGGTGTTTTGTGCTTATTATTTTAAAACATACTTAAACTTCATGCTTGACTACTATTAATTTCAAATACATAAATAATATACCTAAAAGATAGCAATGTTAATTACGATTATAAACTTGCATTAAACGTATTTACATTTTTGTGAGTACTAGCGCATGCGTCTCAAGACCCGAGTACTTTCTTCACCAAACAGAGAATACATAGGCCTAATTCCTTTCGCTCTGTGTACTCTATGTAGTGTACTCTGTACAGCAGTCTCTATTCTCTATTCGCTGAGAATAGGACTCAGGTCCTTAAACGCATCTGATACTACTTACAGAAGTTAAGTGCTGGTGTAAAATGCAAGTTCGTATTGTCATTGACATCAATAGTAGGTACGGTACAAACAGTTCATGTACGAATGAAAACCACTGAGGAAATAAAAAAAAATATATATATATATTATATCCCTTCTTACTAGCTCTATCCCCTTGAATAAATTTTTTTGTGCAGAGTATTCCATACCACCCCCCCCCCCTTACAAAAATCCTAGGGTGCGCCCCCCCTTACAAAAATCCTGGATCCGCCCCTGGTAAGAATGAATCCTTATCTGTACACCACAAATGACACGTATTACAGCTTTTTGTAGAATTACAAGAGTGACAAGCATATGTTGACAACTCATCCTGATAACGTGTTAAAAACTTATTACTCAACTGAGATTGTACAATTGTTGATCTGACTTGTATACTCCTTAACTGGAGTCTCCAAGACGTAATCTATCAAAGATACAGTGCCAGTTTAATAGAAACATTCTAAATAAAGAGATTTGTAAATAATTGTTAACACACATGAGCGGAATAAGCTCTGTTGCATGAGCAGAGCCCAATTAAAATATTGTACTATGTGCAAAAAGTTTACAATGTTACTTTTTTGGAATGTTAAAACATTATATTACAGAATGTTACAATAATGTTATTTTTTAAAAACATCACTTTCTGCAATGTTCCGTTTCAAGTAATATTACTTTTTATGTAATGTTCCTTTTTAATATAAGTTTTCATGTAATGTTACTGTTTATGATTTGATGTAGTTCCACATCGCTTTTACAGTTTATATTTAAAAATAAATAATTTTTGAAAATTAACTTTACTAGCGAGTTGAACACTTTTTTATTGCTGATGATGCCCACATGAGTCAGAGACTTGTGCGTGGGCAATGAGGTGAATGATTACACATAAATTCCTGACGGAGGAGCGGGATTCGAACCCACGACCGCTTAAACGACAGCAAGCTGAAGTTGCGACGCCCCAACCAACTGCGCTAAGCGGCCCGCCAATTATGGTACTAGTGTGATGGCCATTTCGCATTGTAAGAATGCTTCCTCAGACATGGCTGGAGGCCTGTTAATATTAGAGGCAATGCTGTGGCGGGGGGGGGGGAAACCTCGGGTCCCAACCCCTCCCATCAGCACTAGATAGAATTCACTTTGATCCACAATGTGAGTAAAAATAGAAGTATGTATGTATAGAAACGCTCTAATTGACGCTGGCGAACCACGCCTTGAGAAATTTCTGGCCACGCTTTTGGGTAGAGCGGAAATCTCGCAAAAAAGGGTAGAAAAAACTTTCATGACCCCTTCACAAAATTTTGAGCTGGGACCACCCTTGGTTGTACTTCCTGAAAAATTCTAGAACGAGCGCCTAATTTCAATTGACTAGGTACAGTATTTTTGAACGAGCGAAGCGAGTTCTTCCTTTTGGCTCGAGGCGTTGTGTGTTTGTTCCACGATAACATTCGAACGCCTTTATCAATCAACTTCAAATTTGAAACACAGATTCTTGGTATCTTTAGACAGGTCAAGCTCGTTGGCCAATAAAATTAACAGACTCCTTCATCCTTTTAGAGGCGAAACAAAAGGATAGGTTCTCAGCTCTTCATTAATATATCTATATATTACTAAATATAGAAAATAGTTGTTTTCACCATATGGAATTCGCAATAGATTTCAAAGTATATTTTGAATTCCTGGATTTCTTGTTCCATGACGAACTGCGTTGTTAATATTAACTTTTCATGTGAAATTTAACGACATGCAGTCAAATTTTTGACTGCATGTCGTTAAATTTCACATGAAAAGTTAGTATATTTTGAGTTATCAGCTGTAGGTGAATAAATGTGATCATGGTTTTTATAGAAGCTCTATCAGCTGATATACTAATTTCATTTCCCTGATAAAATATGAATGAATAACAGCTGTTTTTTATGTGGTAAATATATCTACTCTATAGATACACTAAATTCATTGCCCTGATATATAGGTCCCAACGAACCCATAAGACCAATAGAAGGGGCGTATGCACTAGCGTAGCATACAGGAGGTGAAGCCGTCTGCCATCCATGTAGTGGATAGAAAGACGAAATCGTGTTTTCAAGAGCAGAAAATTTCAATGCGCGCTCTCCAAATAAACTGCAGTTTAACACACTTAGGATTAAGATATAACTTTCAAACTTGGCATGAGTATAGACAATTAGTTTCTGAAGATAACAGTGGCATTATAAAAGTTAATAGTTACCTCTATAAATTTTAATTAGTTGTTTAAAGTTATAATTTTTGTCCGAGTTTCAAACATGACATAAAAAAGTGAGTCGGCTACCAAAATTTTCATCTTTTGGGTAGAGATGTGATCAAAGCGAGAAAATTGTACAGAAATAACTGAATTTTTTTTTCATGATTTTTATTTTAAAATACGACCTATACTTTGGATACAATGTTAGGTTGAAGTGCGATCGGGATGGCGCGCTGTCGTCAGCCGGCTTGTGCATCCAGAACCACAAAGCCAATTCATCACTTATTTCTTGTGTTTGATTCAATACTTCCTTGAAGGTTTATTATTGTAATGTAATAATATTATAGTTAGATTGTTTTTAGGAAATTATTGATTAAATTAGTCTAACCTTCAATTCTTTCCATTATGAACGCAAATGAACAAGATCCAAATAGGAAAATGTTTATTAGAATAATTTTTTATTTCATTTTATTAATCATATGTTGAGCATTATATCCTGTACAATATAAACATGAGCCAATATTCTTAAAATATAAAGTCATCTCCATTAAAATACATAATACATACAATATAACTCAGTTTTAATATGAGTTATTATAGAAATAAATGTCACAACTTTTTTAATTTCTCTACTATGCTGTTACACAATGAAATTATAAAATGAAAATTCATCTTCAAAGTCATGTAACTAAATTGAATCGTATAAATCAATGACTACAAAACGTTGAACGTTAACTTACTTTATCTAATGGGGAAATAGCCTATTGTGAAGACCCTACTTTCGCTATCCAGAATGATATAACTTCTATATGGGCGCCAACCAGATCAACTTTGGGTTGATAAAAAAAAGTATTCTTCAAGCACTCGTGAAGACACTAAGTATTGTGCTATGTGTTAGAGAAAGAGACTATTCTATTTATAGAAATTATGAGTGAGAATGTCAAACAACATTAAGATTATTAATTATTATTGTTGTGACTAGACAGGGATAACAAAAGACAATAATTGTGATAGTGTTTTTGTGATGTCTTTTATGATCGCTGTGACTAGATTTGCAAAGTAAATACATTATCCAGCTCAATTCAGCTTTTTGTTTTCTCTTTCTCCTACTGTTCTATTTCATGTTAAGTAAAAGGATGTGGCAGTCAAATGACAGATATTAATGATATAATGACGGATATAATATAGGAAGGTATGTGAAAAAATGTCACTCCATTAGAAAATTAACTATTTTTCGAGTAAAGTTTGAGTAATCCTTGTTAACAAAATTCATCACAGAATGCCTCTACTCACAATTAAAATTTCAGAATTAGATCAACTGAGAAATGACATTTCTATAATTTATCCGTCTCAAGAATGAGCAATTCATATTATGAAGAAACAGGCTGGCGATGTAACGCGTGCCGTACTGGTAATAGCAAAAACCGGCTTATCAAGCGCTCGCCACTTGGGGAGTCATCCCTGCGCCGCCATATTTGTAGTGGACGAGCGCCTAACAAGTGGCTTCACCTCGGCGACAAGAAGCCCCTTCTATTGGTCTTATGTGTTCGCTGATAGGTCCATAGGCGTAACGAGGGGGGGGGTTTTGGGGGTCGTAACCCCCCCATTGCTTGGAAGAAATTTAAAAAAATTGTTAAAAACAATTAGAAAAAGTAAAAATTGATTATTTATTTAATTTGAAGCTAATGTAAAGGAACCTGTAGCTGACACCTCCTTAGTAAGTCAATTCATGAATATTATCTATTAACTTTGGAACTATTCTCTGAATTAATATAAAAAATTCAGAATATGTCTTTTTTATCTATTTTTTCTTCAT
The DNA here is from genome assembly GCA_948455865.1 of Conomelus anceps. Classification (NCBI taxonomy): domain Eukaryota; kingdom Metazoa; phylum Arthropoda; class Insecta; order Hemiptera; family Delphacidae; genus Conomelus; species Conomelus anceps. The sequence goes on along the minus strand of OX418218.1, from coordinate 8,309,311 downwards.
AATTATATCTTTGTATAGTATATAATTATAACTGTCATTAGTTCATAGCAGCAGTATTTTAGTTCTATTTTATAAGACATTGTTATTGTCTTTTCTTATTTACTGTATAATTTCTGATGTCGAGAGACAAACCATTCCTCCACACAGGCTATAGCCTAATGAGGAACACACTTGAAATTTTTATTGTATTCTATGTTTTTAATATTTTTATTCAAGTGAATAAATTATTTGAATTTGAAAAAAAATTCATTCAAGTAATTTAAAGTGCTAATTGAAATTGGAATAAATTTCGATTTTTAAATCACTTGTCATCTATACGAATAGCTGACACCCCTATTTTTGTCACCTCCAGTAGCTGATATACGTATCAGGTAAGGAATGAGCTAATTTGATTTCATATATATCAAATGGTAATCATACATATAAAACATATACTAGCCTACACATACTGGAGATATCAACAATAATTACAAATAAAATTTCAGACATGGTCCTCAGTGGCTGACATACCATGTCAGCTAATGTGAATGTGCTGAAAAATATACTTAATACGTTGACATCCCCCCAATTAACATAGAATATGAAAATCATCCCCTAATAGGTGAACTCAGGGTGGTATAATCAACATAATATATTCAAGCTCTAGAATTCTAAGCATTAGTCAATTTTAAATAATGATTATTTTGACAGTACTTTGAGATTTTCAAACACTCTTACTTCGATATTTCCTAAAGAATTCCACCTAGAAATAAAGGATTCTTGTCTGACAGCTTATACTCAAGTATTTTTCCCCGTCAAAAATGATGCCTAGCACATGACTCAATGGTACCAGTTTATGCACAAAATACCAGTTTAATTCTCAATGGTTTGAATTTCAAAACTACCCACTATGGCCTTAATAATAAGAAAAAATATAGAGATGTGTCAGCTCTTGGTTGGGGGGGGGGGGGGGGGGGGGGTCGTCAGCTTCTGGTTCCTCTACCCTACATGATTATTGCATAATATATATTATATCTATATTCTGAGATTTTTTGATGAGAGTAATATGTAAGAGTGGTTGACCGGGCGGGGGGGGGGGGGTAAACCCCCCCCCCCCCCCCATAAGTTAACTCTAGTTACGCCACTGTATAGGTCTATGAGCACGGTAGGTATTTTTTGTGGAAAATAAATCTGTGTATCAGAGGAACTTGAACTATTCAAGTGATAGATGGCTTGTGAATTTTATGTAAATCAGTATCTTCTAAACAGCCGTTTTTCGTTACTACCTTCCTCTAGGATAAGCTTCACAAATGAGTTTCCCTTTCCAAAATTAGTTGTTTGCAAGCGAGTTCTCCAGCCCGTTGGGCTCACTAGTATAGAAACTCTTTTACTATTGCCGGTACTACTGTTCTTTATCATACCAATTGATAGTAAAAAGTAAGGTGGTTCGAAAGTGTTTATTACGTATTTCGAATGTCTATCTTAACATAGCTCTGCGATCTTTTCAAATATGCTGCCCTGGTACAAAATCGGCCACTTTTAAAATGCAAATGTCAATCAGCTGTTTTTTTCTTTTTTATGAAATGAGGGGCAATTTTTACAAGATCTTTGAATGGATTGACGTCTTCATTTCTACTTCCTTGCCCTTAGATCCTTTTCCTGATTTGATTATCACTGATAGTGCAAATTATCGGGGCGCGTGGTCTCCTGCGGATTACAGTCAAACAAGACAGTTTTCAGCTATATTTCAAAGTCAGTTTCACATTAACTACGGTTTAACTGTTGTTTAACAATGGTTAACTACGCTATTTGCACAAGTCAGCAGTAACCGCGTGCCCAAGTATTTTGTGAAATCGGTATTTTTCAGAATCTTACCGTCAATTTACCTTAAATCATACAAATTTCATCCATAGCACAAATTAAATTGTTATGCAACAGACACCTGTGATTGGAATGGCCGTTTTCACACTGGACGACACGGTGTCGTGGGGGTTGATATCCAATGCTGCCAAATGGAACAGCTTCACACACAGCGACACGTGCTTTCCTTGACAGCATTAGTATTAGCGTCGTGTCGTGTCGTCGAATGTGAAAACGGCCATCTTTGATATCAGTGTTGAAAAATTATTAATAATTCAAATTTAAACGTATGGGATTTGAGTCGGTTTAGTTGACATTTTTCATCCACTACAAACACAAATGGTTTTTGCATTAGTTCAGTGTGTCTAGCAAATTGCATGAACTAAATTCAAGACTTTTCCCAGACTTCTTCTAAGACAAAGTTAAAATTTTTACGCGTTTTTAAACGTTGCAACTCGTTATATGAGACATAAAATAGTCTGATTATTCGTTCAAATTAACATCAACGCTTAAAATTGATTGTTTATGTACATTCAATAGTTATTTACTGAACTGTACTAAGTAAAATACCACCCTAAAGGAAACGAAAAACATTTCGTTGCATCATTGCACCCTTTATTATGCCAAAAAGTAGAATAAGCAGGAAGGGCTTACCAATACACATGATGAGGATACAGTATTTACTGTAGAAATTCTGCAGTCTATAAAAAAAATCTATACACTATATAAACTATTTACACTTTTCAACATAAATTTCATTTTACTTCAACTGTTTTCGCTTGATTTCTTCATCAAGCATAACGAGTTGCTCAATTGTTTTTTCCTTTTCTCCTCTTTCAAAGGTGGCTTTACTTTTCTCAGCAGCTATTTTTCCCGACAACTTTAAATTTCTAGGGTAATTCCCGTCTTTTCCATATCATTTCTATGCGAATTCCCCAATTTGCCGACATGCCCGACTGCTGGACACCCTGCAGTTAAATATTGTTAATAACTCGACTGACTCAAATCTCATACGTGATATATCCATATATCAATGAGGCATTTATTACGTGCTTCTAAGGACGATGATTTATGAAACCTTGAATATGATATGTAATGTCCCGTATTGATGAACCTACCTTGAGGCTACCTTGACCCAAGGGAGACTTGAAAAGCATTCAAGTCTTCCTTGGGATAAGAGTCCAGTTCCTAAATACGGGCCAAGGAATAGGAAGTAAGGAACATACCAATGAACAATAAATATAGTATCTATATATATACATATTTTTTATATTTTTCAATTTTAAAATAATCAATATATAATATTCATCCACTAGTCAACTTACAGAGTTCTTGTAAATTGGCATTTTCTTCTAGTGGAAATTATACAGAATAAGGTTCATATGTAATAATGTATTTTAGCCTAACCCGGTACGATTGCCGATACAATACAATAATTAATTTCCCCCCGTTTGTTACAATATACTTTTAAAATTATATATCAAATAACAACGTACAAAGTTCCAAGTCCGTACAAACATAATAATCAACAATCCATAATAAATGGTAGAAATCGGTTTCTGAAACAGTACCATGCTCGTGAAAAGAAGACCTGTGAGAAATATACATATATATGCAGACTTGTTGATTTCCCAATTGCTATATATAAGCGCAAGCGCGCAAACCTCAAGAATGCAACTCAAGAAAAATAGCAACAGATTAACCATACATACATTGTAATAGTAATAATAATAGCAATTATGAATAGCAATGATAATAATAATAATTTACAATCAATCATCAAGATTTACAACACTATGAAAGAAATATAGAGAATGTACACTATATCGAAACGAGATAATCAAAAGTATTACTCCCCATTCTTCACTCATTAATTTCACTAATATCTTTTTAAAACCTAAACTTGCAATTCAGTTTGATTTACATAATAAAAAATATAGTTTGTAATATATTCCTATATATTCGTAGGTTGTCTCATCAGGTTTAGTTTACGATGAGATAGTTAATTTGTTTTTATAATAATATATATGCTCATCATCACTCTGCATAGAGATAAAGAAGGAAGGCTGAATCAGCACACACAACATGGCGACAACCACAAAAAGAATATTAATTATAGACTTCAACAGAAAGCGTCAACAACATACTTTCCTTTTATAAAAGTTTTTTCATCATTTTTTAATAATATTCAATATATATATGTTTCGTCAGTTTGTTGCGCAGTATAAACGACGACTACAACGAAGACGATCAATAAATATATATATAAATAGTTCGAACAAATTAAGCCGGCGAAGACCTATTTTAATGTATATGTGCACAGTCTCTTTCTGAAATAATTAAGAATAGGCAATGTTCTCGCAAAACTAGACCATCATTATTATTTATATATTTTTCTAAGTGTCGACGAGCCCCACTAACACATACACACACACATACACACCCCTCACCCTAGCGACGACGTTAACGATTTAAGGTCCTCCCTCCCTGACACGTGGTGGAAGACCGACTCACACGCACGCACACCTACACTACGAAGACGACACTCTGTCGGATCAGTCTCATCAGGCCTCGAGCGGAGAGACTCTGAAACACCGCAAACAACTAAATTACACACAAAAGTGATTGATTGAAACACAAAATACATACAAGACGACGGTTTTGAAACGGTTGCAGTGCGAAAAGCCTCGGTTACTTTATTACGATTAAAGCCTCGTGATTAAGCCAGTGATTAAAGCCTCGGTTACGTAAAACCGGAACGCGGTTTTGGACTAAATGAACAGCGGACAGGACCTTATATAAACTTGATTTGCTTTCAAAATAATAATATACGATAATTTATTTGATAAATTAAACAGGGTGTTTCAGAACTCTCTACCAATACTTCTAGGCAGTGTTTCTGGAACACTAACAAAAGAAAATATCATAATAAAATGTTTCACAAAATTATCAATTTAATCCTGTTCAAAGATTTAAAATGGCCGCCATTTTGTTTTTTTATGTCGGAAATTTTGATTATTTTTTTTCAGATTGTTATAAAGCTGTATGCAAAATTTCAAAATTATACGTTCAATGGTGTTTGAATAAAAAATAATGCATGAAAAAAACAAAATGGCGGCTCCGTGAGTAACTAGGGACTTGAGAAAAAATTTATTATGTTATTTACTTTTGCTAGTGGTCCAGAAACACTGCCAAGAAGTATTGGAAGAGAGTTCCAAAACACCCTGAATATACCCTACTCATGTATATTCTCATAGTCTGCTTTCAACAATATGTTGAAAGTTAACCTATAAATTCCAACAAGACGCCATCTTGATCTGTCCAGCAAATTGGACATCCTACATTACTGAGACAACGGGATGGTAACCTACAACATTACAACAGTGGACACACCATCAAGATGGAGAGCTTCATCTTCAGCATGTTTCTGTTTTCATAATGTTAATAGGTCATCTTGCAGGACAGATCAAGAATCAAGGTGGCGTGTTGTGGGAAATTATAGGCTAACTTCCAACTTATTATTGAAAGCAATTATGTATGGAAAAAGATATATGAGTATAATAGCAAAAAGATAATATATATTATATAGACATAAAATTATCATATTATATTATTATAAACTCTATTTCAAAAGCAAATCTACTCTATATTTAGTAGTGTTTGCGGCCTTGTCCCCATTGTCCATTCAGACTAAATCCGCGTTCTTGGAAACCGAGGCTTTTGTGAAAAGGAAATGAAGAGGTAAAAAAGGATGGAGATGACTGGAGATTGATTGAAAGAGGGCCTGGAGGTATTTCTAGACAGGAAATGAAGGTATACAAAACTGTAAATACGGTAAGAACTGAAATTATGAAAAAAATTGTTTTTCTTTCTTTGGAGGGTGCATGAAGCTAACATAGGAGACCGGTGCATGGGCAATGAGTTCCAAATTGGAAGTGATTTTACAGCAGGTGAAGTCATTTTTCTGGCTAATCCAATCGGTCACCCTTACAAATAGGGCACAAGAGTTTGAAGCTCATCTTCATCTGATTGAACAGATCCCTGCTACGGCTCACTGCTGCCCCGAATGTGTTCAGTATATCCATTTTATATCCAACAATGTATGATTGAATCATTTAGGCCCATATTTATGAACATGACTTACATTGATCTAAACACAACTTATCTAAGAACGACTTGGAAAGGCTCTATTACATTGAATGTGGTCACAAGCTAGCCTAAAATTGTGTTGTATTATCAGGCACTAACAAACATATAATAAAATACATGAAAAGATGAAGATACTGCACTGCATGTAAATTTACTGTTACTGTTACGTAATTATTACCACATCAATATCTTTTAAATTATTATTTTCTGTTTTTGAATTTCAAAAATGATAGCATTTTAAAGCAGTGTAGTGAGCGCTACCTGCCAGCAGACCAAAGAAATTCATCCATTCTATTTCATCAAAAAAGGATTCTATCCTAGTGCCAAAAAAATGTATAAGCACGACTTGACTAAGTAAGGTTCATAATACGAACTTTAGTTTAAGCATGACTTATACTGAGTGAGTTTTTGAGCTGAAAAGTGAGGTTAAAAGCCGACCCAGTTATCCCTGCAACACTTATGTAGTGTAAAATAGAGTTGTTTAATGTAAATTATTAATGTTAAATTATTTATGAGGAGTCAGATCTTTGTTGTGGGAGCTGGGTTGGCACTTAGTTGTTCACTGGCTTTCATGTCATGAACCTGTAAGTGTAAGTAGGACTTATGGCCGCTAAGTCTTGACTTATCCAAAACGATCTTTGATAATTCACATTCATAAATATGGGCCTTAGTTTCAAGTTGCCTTTTATATTTGTAAATCAGAATCTCATGCTAACTATAAAGCCCGGCGTAAATGGGAACGCTACTGTGCTGCATTACTTTTTGAAATAAATAGCACTTTATTACAATAAAGCAATAAAGAATTTGAATTTGTATTCTCCATAAAAATTAACGCATTCCTATTTGCGCCCCTGACCTTATCATTTACTGGAAAATAAATTTTTCCAAATTCATGAGCGGCCCTTACATGATGACAGTATTGACAATATCAAGTCCATAATGTTAGAGTTTCAGTACTTTTGAGAGCCTTACTGACAGAATTACTTCATAATGCTAAAACTCCATAATGAATAATAAGACTTGAAGTTGTCACAACCACATTTATTGGAAACCATGAGATACTAGTTTCGGTTGTAACACCATTATCAATCTCAAACAGTTTGTTTGAGATTGATAATATGGTGTAACTGAAACTAGTATCTCACAGTTTTCAATAAATGTGGTTGTGACAACTTTGTCTTATTGTTCATTATGGATTTCTTCCACAATATCACATTTGCCACTACAAAGAAAACTCAATCAGCTGAACAGAATGGAATTTGTAAAAATGTGTTGGATTAATATAATTAAAGGCCGCTTTAGACGCTCAGAAATTTGAATAGACCTATCAGACGCCTTGTTCTTTGGTAAATTCAATTTATTGGTAAAGACTATCATGAACTCAATCAATAATACAGTTTTAAAAGCTGTGATCATACAGCACAGCACAAATCCAAACAGATTTTAATTTCATAGGTTGGACACCTGAGATTGGTATTACAGCTCTGCCCTACTCCGGTTTCAATTCATTTTTTCAGAAATGCCAATGAAGACTTCTTTTGTTCTGAATTTTTGACTTTCGCTAGATACCATATTAATCATTGATAGCCTAAAAGGTAAATGGGAACATCAGGAAAGCTGAAGATGAAATGAGCGTATTGTGCTAATTGTGTGAAAGGTGACCATTTAACGATTCCCAGTCCAAGTCAATTTGTGTCAAATAATCCAACATTTTGAATAACTTAATACGAAATTTCAATAATCTGCCACATAATAATCAGAAACTTACTACTTTAATGATGTATCATTTTATCCATGCCTTTATTATCCCAAGCTACTACTATCATACCATGCTGGATCATAGCATCACATTCAGTATATAGTGCGCTGTAATTCAGGTAATGATAGCTAAATTACAATGCAGCCAACAGAGCCAACTAAAGAATTTCAAATTCTGAGATCAGATGGGCATGAAATATAGTCTATAAATTATTTAAAAAATTCTATATAAATTGAATAATGGGAATACATCATATTATTATACAGTTTGGAGAGTAATTCGCTTTTTTCAATTATAAAATGCATGTATTAGGACTAGTATTGGCCGTTAATATTATGCTTGTTTTAGGTTATGTTGTGTTATAACAAGATGGCGCATATGCATGGATGATGGTGCTACTTTTATACATTTTATACTAGGTATGTGCTCCACCAATCAAAATGTATAAACCATACGAATATTTTGTACCAATCATATATGTTTTCACATAGCAGTTTGGTATAAAGGTAGTGCGGACAATGAACCATCATTCAAGTACTTCGTTTATGAAACCAGGGGTAAGAGCAATTTCATAGAGTTTTGAGCAGATGCGTTTCAAAATCGATAATTTAAAATTAAAATTGTTGTCTTAAAACTTCTATTGCTTGATTGTCGCATTCATAAAGAAAATTAAAATTCAAGAATACTAAAATTCATACTACTATATAAGTATTCAATATTAGAAAATTCAATTAAAAAATAAAAAAGCTATACATAGAAAATAGATTGTATAATAAAAATGCAAGTTAAAACAATAAACCATTTTAATACAAAATTAATAGTCAAAGATTGATTTAAAGAGTAAAACGCATGTTCAACAGATTCGTTCAGCCAGACACAGGATATAATGAAATTAGTAATTATATTCACTGGTTGAAATTTAGGAAATGAGCTCCATCAAATGGTATAAAAACGTTTGAAAATCAGAAAACTCTAAAACAAAACAATAGTTTGATTGATGAAATAGTAGTTAAATTAATAAAACATGTTCCACCATTGCACATATCAAGGAATAGCTGGAACCAAGAAATTAATACACAATAATTTATAGAAAAAAGATGTTTGAAAATGTCTTAGAACAAGAAAACAAAAATCTACAAAACATGCGAAATAAGATAGAAAATTATTCAAAAGTCAACTCATAAAAAAGAAGATCAAATGAACGTTAACAAAAACTATTCAAAAGACAAATTTGAATTTACAAAAAAATAAACAGTTTTGTATAAACGTCCAACTTTCTGCAAAATATTCTATCAATCAGAGCATGGAGTATGTCAATGCTGGAACTCATAACATAATTTTGTACAACTTTCACCGTCTTATGCTCTGTTTTACCATATTTTAGTCAATTTGAACAGAGGTTAAAGCATTTCCAGAAAAACATAACTACTTGTCAATACTTTGAATCCAAAAACAATAATCTCAATAATTTTAAGCAATTTCAACAACAATTTTAAACGGTTTTCGCCCAATTTTTACATACCACCAACTTTCAAAAACAGTCTTTTAATTGCAATATTCGTTTTGATATAATTTAATAAAGCAAATGATAATAATAGCAGACAATATTGTACAATAAACAAAGGTCTAAAAATAATAAAATTGAACTATCAAAACGTAAAGCAGTAAAATAGATATGAACCTAGTTATCTTGATTCAAAGATTAAATGCCTTTTTTTTAGCATGTAGACACGCCTCAAAAGTATGGATTCGAAAGTATAACAAGCAAAGTATCATGCTTTTTTTTCATGGGTCAAACGTATAACAAGCAAAGTGGTGTGCCTTATTCTAGCTTGAATCAAGTATATATATTGGGGAAATTTCTTGTGTCTTGTTCTAGCCTGAATCTAAGCATTGCGGAAATGTTTTGTTTACAATCTACTAGCTGACGCAGACAGAGAGCATGCTGTTTCTTCATTGCTTGCTTGCATGAATTCCTTTTGTCTAAAGTAGTAGTAGTGGTAATTGAACTGACCTCTGGCGAGAGAATCAGGAGTTTCCGTCAGAGTCTCCCTCGTTGAGCGAAGTGAAAAAGGAAACTAGCGACATGAGTGCAACACCCATGCCCTCCTCCACAGCATCTACTTCCTTCCAACTGATGAAAGACTCGCTACTGATTAGACTAGCATCCCACAGGTGACTGAATATGGTCAGCAATAGGCCTGGCAAAGCCACAACACAAACATTAGACATCTGGCATATAGGTTTTCACATAACTTAAGCCTCGTTTCGACTTGAACTAAGTTTGCAACAAGTTTCAAGCATGTTGTAAACAAGGTTCAAACAAGTTGGAAAACGTTTCAAACATGTTGAAAACAAGTTGCAAGAACACTGCCTGAAAAACCCCACAGTTTCCACTCTGCTACTTTCCAGATTCACATGAATTTATTTAGTTTGGCGTCTGCCTGGGCTATTGTTTACCTTCTAAAAATAGATTGAGTGCATTCCGTTCACAGGAAATGGCAGCAAAGTTATGTAGCCTATCTAACATATTTCTTGTTTGTAATATGAAATTGCAATATAATATGTATTTCATTTCATTTTTTATCCACTGAAAAACTAACAAAACATGAGATTTAGGAATTTTGAATTTTTCAAAAATGCTCCTGTATTTTACTTCAATTTGAAATTTTTCATAGCATAAAATTTAAGCACTTCATCAAATCATTTAATTTCATCAATTTACACACTTTTAAAATTAGAATAGTTTATAGAAACCATAAATTTCATGGCACAAGAAAAAATTGAGCTGGTCTGGAATCAGCAAAATTTGTACGGTAGGTCATCAAATATCTTAAAATTTCATGTTTTTGTACTGGATAACAAAAGATAAGAAAGCTGTGCGCTGCAGTCCACTGCTAGAACGTGTCAACATTGTGCAAAAGTTTCAGGCAAAGTTGCACCAGGGATCAGTTTGCAACAAATTTTGCTGCAAAACATGTTGAGCGTTTCGACTAGAAGTAGAATTGTTTACAAAATGTTTTCAACAAAATTTGTTCAAGTGGAAATGGGGATTTAGCAGCAAAGTCGATGTGTTCAGATGTAGCATGTCATGATGTCAGATGGTTCATGCTTGCTAAGCTTTATGAATACTACAGTAAACATATTGATGCTAGCTGTCCTCTGTCGACAAAACTCTAGCACTTGTGAATAAGTGTTTTAAGCCGGGTTTTCCTAGCTCCACACTTTTTGTGTAGTACACTGCGCACCAGTATTGCCAGACACAATCTAATGATTTTTTCAGGATGAAGCCCACATAGGTCTGAGACCTGTGTGTGGGTAATGAATTGGATGATGGTGATTTATGAGTTGGACCTACAGTTTTAGGTGTTCTGAACCACCAGGAAGTGATTTTACAGCAGAGAACGTCTTTTTTGCAGGCCAATATAATCGGTCACCGTTACAAACAGGACCAACGAGAACGCAGCTTATCTCTATCTGATTGAACAGATACAGACAGTTTCACGGTGCATGGCGTCTCGATGGAGCATGCGCGCTGAGCGCTTCCTCCCACTAGCGCTAGCGGTACAGTCAAGTTCAAATATTCTCCAAGTCCGCTACCGCTAAAAAGTCCAGCAGTGAGTGTATTGGACGCGACTGTACTTGACGGCTGGAGGGGAAACGTGGTGGGAAAGACTTTCTGTCTCTCTCGCACTGCCTCCCCTGCCACCAGCGAGACGCCAAGCACCGTGAAACTGTCTGTACCTGCTACGGCTCGCGGCTACCAGTTCCTTTAACTACTGAGAATAACACGACTTATAGAACAGCCTTAGCCCGAACAGGGCCTTAGGCTGTCCGCAACGTTTTTTGTCATATTTTTTCAAAAGTTTCTTGAATATTATAGGGTTTTGAAATGCTATCTATTGCTGTGAGAATTTTTTTTTACTTTATTTATTTCTTCATAGTAGAAATTTTTGGCCCATGCACAGGACTCAGACCTATGTGGGCTCCATCCTCCAAAAAAAAGGTTGAGAAAAAGATCTAGTAATTACAAGTGAAAAATAAGCCAACTTGTTACGGTCTAGGCCCGTATTTATAAACGTTCCCTCAGTTCCTCTTGACATGCCTATTTACATTTCAAGAGTCCTTCGAGTCAAGAGACACTGAAAGAAACTTCATAAGACTTGTAAATAACAAATGTTGGAGTCGGAAAAATATCACCCACAATGAAAAGTACAAACTATAGGGTGCGTAGGTTTTGAAAGGGTTTTTACTTTCAATCAATACATTCGTGTAATAACAATATTTCAATAATATTGAAAGTCGAAGATTACACATTAATGTTCTCTCATTATTCATAGCTTTTCCTCAGGAACATTCAGTCCACTACTTTCATATATTGCTAATCATTGAGCACATTTAATAGAGTTTATGGAAGTCAAGCGTTTTTAACTAGAAATACAGTTCAAATTTTTAAATTTTCTCAACAAAAATGTGAGTATGCACAGAGTATAGTCTAGTAGACTGAGTTTAAATTAAACTAAATTTAAATCCATAATCGAAAAAAAAAATCAATTTACCTGGAGGATGCTGCAATTTATTAACAAAAGCTGCCACAGATCTCAAGCATTGAACCTCGAGATCCTGCACATCGTAAGAACTTACATACTTTCTAATTAGATTTGAATGGTTTTTCAATAAGTTATCGGTGAATGGTTTTTTCGTAATATCTGGAATAAAAAGAAAATTATCATTCTTCTCTGAAAGTCAAAATTTTTCGAAAAAAAGAAAACATTTTTAATCTTTCAAATGACCAAGACAAAAAATGGAATAAAAACAATCTAGAAGCAAACATTACGAAATACATGTTAGTATTCTAAGAAATTAATTTGACATATAAGTTTACCAGGCACGAGTCGTTACAATATGCGTTAAATTCAAATTTTAAAAAACAATTTTTTGAGCCACAACAGACGACCAATATTTACAAAAAAAAAAAAGAAATACTTTAAAAAACCTGACTGCCAATATTTACAAGAAAACTACATTAAACCATGAATTGAATTTACAACAAAGTTAATATTAACTTTTTGTAGTAAATTTAACGACTTGCAATCAGTTTTAAATAATGAATATTTAATAAATGTACTCACACTTGGCCGAACGTTTTCTTGGCCTTGAAGATTCAATAACTCGAAAACGTTCTGAGTACATTTATTATATATTCACAATTTAAAAATGACTGAAAGTCGTTAAATTTCCAACAAAAAGTTAATATTAACAACACAGATCGTTATGGAACAAGAAATCAAAGAATTAAAATTGATCAACTAGACTTACACTTTAAAATGTATCTAATTTCTGTACAAAATATTTATTAGGGGATATTCAATCGATAACCTAAATGGAGTTGAGAGAAACAGTGAGTGAAGTTCAACTATCTATATTTAACATTTTTTTAAACAATTTCATAGTATTTTGATAGAGTAAGATTCAAATATGTAGCCAGAGAAAATAGATTCAACCGTTTCAATTGATTTAATAGTTACATCTTTTCTGAGGTGCAACGTATGATGGCACAAAAAAAGTCTCATTTGTGTCTTCTAGAGCTAGGATAAGCATCAACTAGTCTGACTGCCGGTAAGAAGTCTTTCAGTAGGCGAACTAGCTTCACTAGGTTCAAAGAATAACACAGTTGAACTCGGTTTTCAGGACGGGGATTTGGTCCAAATGTACAGCGGCTAGTATAATGCATTACAATATATAAACTAGATTTTTTCGAAATTTAGTTTATACTAATATAATATGAATAAGTATTCATCCTACTAATATGTACCCTACTAATATATTCATATATATTCTTCCATACATAATCTACTTTCAATAATAGGTTAGAAGTTAATAATTTCCAACAACATGATATCTTGAACTGTTCCACGAGTAGGTGAGACACCGGGTAACCTACAACATTACCACAGTGGACACATGCTCAAGATGAAAAGCGTGTTCCAAAGAAAATGTCTAGCGGTATAGATCACGAATCCAGATGGCGTTTGAAATTATATGTTAACTTCTAACCTATTATTTAAAGCAAATTAAAATAATATAAATGAATATAAAAGTAGGTTATATATAATCTAATATGCCGCACCCCTGTTCAAGAATTGTGGCTAAAAAATCCACTTTTTAGTCATATGCATCATGAGACTCCTTACAGACGCTTCTATAGTATTTTAACCCAAAATCCAATATTTCAAGCGACTATAAGAAATCTCATGATTCAGAGAACTCAAAATATAAATTTTCTTTTTTTAAAGTTACGATAGTCTTGAACTGGTGTGATATCATCATATTATAAACTATATTAAGAAAGCAAAATTTATAGTAATTGCTATAATATCCAGCCCTAACCTCTGTACGGGAATGCGTCAAGGTGTCACCCCCTCAAACCCACCCCTTTTGAAACCAGTTTTTAGGTGACAGTTTGACGTGTGTCGTCGCCGTCTAATTGTCACCTTTATAAGGAGGTGGATAGTTGTCGGGGTGACACCTTGTAGCGAGTGTGCAAGGTGACAGTTTGTTGTGTACAGTGTCGACAAACTGTCACCTGGGATTCAGTAGGTGACAAGTTGTCGTGGTGACACCTTGACGACGACCCCTCTGTACAAATCCACGTCTAGGAAACCAAGGCTTCAAGACATAATATTATAGAGTGCTCTCATTTGCTGAATATTTCCACAATTATTTCAGTCCACTACTTTCATATAATGTACTTAATCATAGAGCACTATATTTAGTTGATAAAACAGAAGGTTCTTATTCAGCTTGAAGACAATGTTTCACTTCTAAATAAATTTGATGATGAAAATATAAACGGCGACAACTTACCAACCGAAACTTCACAGATAGCTGTTATCAAGGCACTTATAAAAGCTGGCTTCTGTATATCTTCACCTACATTCGACTAAAAAAAAATAATTAAATTAATAGTTAAATAATTAAATTAGTAAGAAAATAATAATTTTCACATCTGATTACATATTAATGTAACACTAGGCTCTCATTGAAAATGCTATCCACACATATATTCAGTCCACTACTTTCATATTGTTAATCATTGAGCACATTTAATATAGATGGCGTTCAAACGGCGACATCTACAGCTATAATTTTCATATCAATGTAGACTAATGATAGACTAGTTGTTAGAGCTGCTCCAAGCTCTCAAGCAATTAATATCGTTCCAGCATTTTTTGTATCTTTAGTATTTCTTTCCCTAGCGACCCATCAGTGGTTGAGTTCATGGGAGCCTAACCGGTGGCATCTGATTGGTCTAGTCAAATTTTTCAACGTCTATAAATTTGAATAGACCAATCAGACGCCACCGGCAACATTTACCGGTTACCGGTAAGGCTCCCATGAACTCAATCATTGTTGTTAAGCTGGTGCTGCGACTGTATGACATCATAACTTTTTCAAATTGCATGCTACTCGCGATCTGCGCAGTGTGTGGCTTCAAGAGGAACATTTACTTTACAAATAAAACTTATTATTCAAAACCTTTTTTTGGCATGTTTGTGAAAACTTTAGAAATTTTCATAGTGTGAAAAATATCTCACATTTTCTGGAGTTTAGCTGTGAGAGAAATTGGGAATAAAATTAAACAAGGATGACAGTTTGTCAATTAGACGTTTTTATTGAAGTACTGGTCTCGTTTTTAGCTTTACTCGTCGCAATTCAACAAGTAAAGCCAAGAAACCGACCCAGTGCTCCAAAAAGAACTGACAAACGTGTAATTGACTCATTTCACGCTTGTTTGATTTCAAAATGAAGTTCGATAACATAACTCAAAAATCAATAAATTAGAGATATACAATCAACAGCCTAACATAGATTTTTTCAGCGAATGTCATGCAACTTTCAATAAAATTTCAAAAATACTTTCAGCATAATTATAAATTAAATTTTTCCTACAGTTGGCGCGACAAAGTAAAAGAGTGCAGGAAGCAGCTGTTTTGCGTACTACAGTGCGTTCATTAAGTCGCGCATATCCAATTAACACGTCTGTAAATAGTAGGTTTTTTATATTTGTCCTAGTGGCTACCGCAAAATAGCACCACTGGTAATATAAACAACAGATGTAAAGCCCATTATTGTGTGTACAGTACAACAGGTCTGCAGTATTGTTTAGATTACGATAAGGTAAACATGTCATTTTCCCAAGAGCAAGGAGTGTTCCTTCTTGAACAGTATTTAACGCCTCCAGATTTTTTCCTGTAGAGTTATCTTAAAGGAAGGGTTTATAAAAATAGGCCTCATACACTCAAAATGAACAATATGAACTCACAATGAACATTACAAGGAGAATAACAATATTAGTGTAGGCGTACTCCACAGTGTCAACAAACGTGGTAAAACGAATTCATGCATGCATTAATGAACAAGGCAGCCATTTTGAACAAATGCCATAAGACGTTGGAAATGAGTATATATGTTAGTATATATGTTTATAAAATTTATTACAATAAAAAAAATTATACAAAATAAAATACATTACTTCACAACCTTAAGGATGTGCCCGACTTAATGAACGCACTGTATAATGATTGCAAAAATAGCCTCTTTGTAAGATAATAATATTATGCAAAGTCATAATGATTGCAAAAATAGCCTCTTTGTAAGATAATAATATTATGCAAAGTCACACCAGCTGATTCAAACATTTTGAAAGCAATGTGAATTTCAATTCAGAACCGAACAACAATAAACACGCATTCTAGGTGTGATGAAGTGGGTAAGTTATCCGAATTTTTGGTAAGTTAAATTTAACGTAAAATATTCGCAATCATAGATAAAATATTCTATGCAACGATTGTATTTTGAGATGTTTAGGACACCAGTGTTCTAACTTAAATCTCACTTGTGACTTAAAAGCAGCCATAATACAATCGTTGCAATAAATGAATAATATAATTATTGTACGGGTCTGTCACACTTACTTCTATCCAATCGCAAATCTCTTCGTACTTCATATTATCGCTTTTCAGGAAACCAACAAGCTTAGTTTGCACCTCATTCATTGACATACGACTGCTAGTCGGAGCCTCACTCCTAGTCGACGACAGAAATTGTAGAATCTGTAAAACAATTGTACAATTATTACAAAAAAATAGATCTACATTCTTCAATTTACAGCCCAACATAAGTAAAGAGAATTCTTGTAACCTAATTAATAATTTTAAAAAATGTCATAAATTATCATTACTGAGCTCTCATTGATAACTTTTCCACATTTATGTTCAGTCCACTACTTTCATAATATTAATCATTGAGCACAGTAACAATTTAAATCAAGGTGAAACAGCATTCATGGATCTTGGTTTCATTAACATTTCTTTCAGAACATAAAATACAAAGATTTGATAGGAAATTTTGATTAAACAACCAAATTCATAACATTTTTTTCATGTGCGTTCAATTTAAAATTATATTTAAAAAAAAAATAGTTTATGGATTTTACTTTTGTATAATATTGAGTTTCAGTTATTGTATTCTAATATTTTTCTTTTTTTTTGCATGTCTTGTAGCCTATATGTACGTTTTGTATTTTATAAATAAAATTTCAATAAATTGAAAATGTCAATGGTTGATCTATATAGATTGACAGACTACTCCAATATGTTGATTTGATTTCTATTCCATTATTGGTATTATTATTGGAATATTCTAATATTAGACTATAATATTCTAATATTAGACTCCAGCTGTAAATTTTACTTGCATTAAATAACAATTACAATATAAAGTTCAGAAATACTTCAGCAATATAGTTCAGAAATATAAATTGTTTGCTTTATTCTCTTTTAACCAGACAGGTTAGTCATATTATTGTTTATTAATTGATAATTATTTATAATCGTGATGTTTATTCCTGAGCTGTAAAATGTATAAATTGATACATAAATTGAATGTATAGAATTGCTCAGTGTTATTTAGATTTAAAGATAACTTAGAAATAAGTTTCAACTATTTGACAAGTCCTTATACCCCTTTGAGAGGTCATTGGACGCTATATCTATCTATCTATTATTTAATAGACAATATTTCTGTTTGTAACAGAATATGAGAAATGAGAGTTCTTTCTGTGATCCTTCTCAATACAAACGCCGAAAAAACAAGACTATTCATTAAATCTAAACTTTAAGAAGAGAAGAAAATCTATTACTGTAAGGTATTCTCTGTATATGGAAATATAAATTGTTTGCTTTATTCTCTTTTAACCAGACAGGTTAGTCATATTATTGTTTATTAATTGATAATTATTTATAAATTGAAATGTTTATAATTTTTGTCTTTCTATAAATATTGTATGATAATGAGCTCGCAGCTAGCGCGCAAGTTTCTCTGCTGGCTATGCCATATTAGACTCATAACGTATGTAAATTGAATTTTTGTAATGTTTGGTGAATAAAAATATTATTATTCACAACTTAATTCAGTAGTAGCCAACTAAGTCTTATAACAACATACAAGTGGAAAAATCCCTGTAAAATTCAGTTCAACCAAGGATATTAATAATGATAAACAATGATCGATTATACTAGATAATAAACATCCGTTATCTGTCGTCGAAACTCTAACGCTGGATAAAAGGGATTCAAGGAAGGCGAAGAATAGAAGAGGAAGAAGATGAATAGGGAGAAGATGAAGGAAAAAAGAGAAAGCGAAGATAAGGAAGGAGAAGGTGGAGGAGTAAAACAGAAAAAGCAGAAATAAGAGAAAAATACTGGAGTTCTGGAGTAGAAAAAATAGTAAAAGGAGAAAGAAGAGAAAAAGAAGATGAAAAATAAGAGAGAAGACGAAGAAAAAGAAAGCAAAAAGATGAGAGAGAGAGAGAGAGAGAGAAGATGAAGGAGAAAACTAGAAGAAAGAGGGGGAAGAGAAGAATAAGCAGGGGAAGAAGAAAAAATAAAAGAAGTTATAAAACAAAATACACTATCAAATTAAAATTTAAAGAAGTTCTGTCAGGCTCTAGATATTCCGATACAATTTAATCGGGCAGCCTGCTAGTATATAATAATTAATTTACATATTCATAACACAAACCCAATTCGGGAAACAAATAAAATGCTGTCCTGTAAAACAAATCGAACAGATTTATTCGCTTCAATAGAGAAAACACAATTATTTAACTAACCTTCTGATCATTGGCATCGTTTGCATCAAAACCAAAGTCTGACGGCTCCACATTAGACGATATCCATTTATTTTTCACCCATTCATTGCTCTGAAAATGAAAAAGGTTTAATATGAATTCAACAAACAAAAATCCCCTACTCTGTATAGAAGAAAATTATGGAATGAATTAACAATATCAAAGTGAAGTACAAATAAATAGATATAATTTATAAATAATTTCTATAATTATTGAAAGGCACAATTATTCAATTATGTTCAATTTAACATACTTGTGATTGTGTCTTTTATATAAAATGATGTAAATTTGATCAACATAAATTCACAATAAGTCCTGAATTTAAAATTTTATAATAATGTTAATAACTCTTCTCTTGAACTATAGCTAACCATTCACAATCCAGTTTGGAGTTTCTACGTATTTTCTAGTAGATAATTTATGGTAGCGGTCACAAAATTACGAAATTGTAAAGGATGAGTGAAATTGCAAACTTGTCTGTTGCTTTGGCTCATGACAAATTGGCGATCATCTATATCAGCACCATAGTGACGAATCATAGCTGCTATATGAGTTTCATGCATCGAACCCATTTTACAAAACTGATGAGACTTTTGAAAAAAAGATTAATAGAAAATGAGAAATCGGGTTTCTAGGTGCTCTGAATTAAGATTAGAGGAAGTTTTGTGCCAAATTCAGAAATCGTTGCCGTTTTAGACTGACACACACACACCGAACTCCATTGCCATCATCGAGACTATGAGCACAGATAAAATGCAATAAAAATTTAGTACTCTGTACCAAATATCCATTTCCAGACTTCGATGGCTCCTGCACATTGGTACTTGTCATGAAGGGAGCATAAAGTCAGAAAAGTGTAGCCGACGCCATCTTGTGCGGCTATCCGGCGGCTTTACTCCACTATAGATATACATCAATTTGTTGATGTAGTTCTACCATGACTATCTTCAAAGACGGCCTCCACTCTACACTTTGTTTTTGGTTAAAGCCAGCCATAATTATGAGAAGTAAATCGTTTTCCACTAGTACTATTACTTTTATTGGCTTTTTATGGTAGAGAGAGAGACCCTTTATGGGTAGTTCCACCTCGCCTCGCCGTTCACCCATGTTATAGGAACATGGTGATCACTTCTTTTTTTCGGAGGATGAAGCCCACATAGGTCTGAGACCTGTGCGTGGGTAATGAATAGGATGATGGTGATTGATGAGTTGGGCCTAGTTTTAGGTGGGTTCCGAACCACCCGCAAGTGATTTTACAGCAGAGAAGTCTTTTTTGCTGGCCAATCCAATTGGTCACCCTTACAAAGAGCGCCCAGGAGTTTCGTAGCTTATCTCTGATTGAACAGATACCTGCTACGGCACTCGGCTAGTTTTAAGAGATGTTTTTCAACTGAGGTTATGATATCGTCCAAAACTGGAAAATGTCCGAATTTTTCAAAATGAGGAATTTTCAAATAAACCCCTTCCTCACACATATTCACAATTTAGTCACCAAACTCGAAATCCAAAAAAGTAATAGACGTTAAGCATTTAAATTTCAACACTAATTTGGAGACAAAAATGTTTACAACAAATAGTTTGTTCATGAATCTTGTAAAAAAGAAGTTAGATTGAATTTTATTAGTTTGAAATTCGCGGTGATATAGTCACACCCCATTTCTTGCCCCCTACCAGTTACACTTTTACAACATAGGCGGTATCCGTTATGCTCCCTCCTCTTTCTGATAATCCATGGTATTCGAAGTACATACAGTTGAGTCCACAATATTATTCATTCAATTTCCAATAGTTACAATGCATTCAACTTCTCAGTAAGTAAACAGAAAGTTGGAATTTTCTACTCACAAATTCTTTAATCAAAGATGTGATAATGTTTGCCATCATCGCCTTCATATAAATATCAGCAGCAGTCTCTTTAAGTCTTTTACACATATCAGCCAGATGACGAAAAGACAGCATCGAGGATTGGACAAGAGGCACTGAAAAGTTGAACACAATAACACACAAGAGTTACTACTCGAATAAACACTATCAAATAAAACAACAAAATTTGTAAATTTGAAAAAATGTCAGTCCTGTTGAGCTTGTTAATCCCTCATGGATCAATCTGGTTAACAGTTTTATCATCACGTTTAAACCATAAAATTGTGAAGAGAAAGATCAGAATTTTCTGACAGCTATCAAGTTGTAGGTATAGAGGGCATTATAGGTCCAAAAGTTCAATTCGAGAAAATATCAGTTAATTAAAAAAAATCAGTCCTGTTGAGCTTGTTATTCCCTCATGGATGAATCTGGACAACAGTTTTATCATCATGTTTGAAGCACAAAATGGCTAACAGAAATTTTTTGCTGTTTTGCTATTAGCTACAAAGATTGAAATATTTGATAAATTTGAAAAAAAGTCAGTTAATTTAAAAAAATCAGTCCTGTTGAGCTTATTATTCCCTCATGGATGAGTCTGGTCAACAGTTTTATCATCATGTTTTTAAAGCAATTATTTAAATTTCTAACATTTTCTGGATTTTTGTAAGAAAAAAAATGAAGAATCAAATCACGTAATGACAGTTGCATGAAAGAAGTTTCTATGATACAGTATCTCACTATTAATTGATTATTCTAAATTTGTCTAATACGATAAAGAGCATAACTAAAAAAAATAAAAATCTTACACAACGATAAACAAACACCTCCTTCACTTTCATTCTTCTATATGAAGCTCCCGTGCTCAGATTTGTGAAAAGTTCAAAGATTTTCAACCTTACTACATTTATGGTACCTATAATGGCATTATAAAATACAAATTATCAAGTTAAACTATTTCATTGAAAATAGAATACATACTTTTGCATGTATACTAATACACATACTTTTGTGTAAATATCTAAATGGTTCCAGAGAAATAAATTTCGAAAATATTACTGGAGAAAATACATTCTACATTATCCAACGAAATTGAAATCATTGAAAATCAATATTATTCAAATAACATACCTATAACTTCAGAAAAATACTGAAAGACTTTCGGACTATCAATCCATGCTTCACTTTCTACAGCGAAATCTAGGTATTCGTTAAATCTGAAAGCAAAATACATTGCAATATTAAACCAGGACAGCAGCAATAATATTTTCATTAAAAAAGCAATTGATCACAGAATAACAAAGTTCACAGTCTTTTCAACACTATTACGTATAAAACAACTATTCCTGGTTATTCCAAGTGTTTTATAGTTATCAGTTGTTAAGAGATCAGTTTATCCCCAGTTAATTTCAGGATTCAACTTTCTCAACGGTTCCAGAAGACAGACATAAACTTTTCACAAGTTTTATACAGATTTGTTTAAACAGTTCGTAGTTCATGTACTGATTACAGTGAATTTGGAAGCAGAACCAAAGTTCTGAGGTGAACATCATCATTTTTTCACTTGTCTACAGAACTGTTTAATATATATTATATTATATTATTGCAACAAAACGTTATAAATTGTCAATCAGGAATCTGCATGTATATATTTTGTGCATAGCTCATTTTAACTTACTGCGAGATAAATCTTCCTATAATCTATCTTGCGAACAAGAAACTAAATTTTTCCATTCTTTTGACCAGACCGTCACAATTTTCCATCTTCTCAAACTCATCTCAAAACCATTTTTTAAATTTAAATAATAGGGTATCTATTCCTACTTTAAACCAAAAAATTTGCAGATTTTCAATAAAAAAAGAAAATCCAATTTATTCCATCACAAACAAATAAAATTAACTTTTTTGTTACTTTATCAATCTATATACTGTATATCAATTATGATCTCTATTACCTACCTACAATGTCACATTATACAGTAATTATAAATAATAAATATCTGAACAAACTTGTACAAAATTGTATGTACCATAGGCATAATAAATGCGTTAGTAATGTTAACAATTTGGGGATTTAAATTACTGCCATGTTCAAACTGTTATTAAACTTGACGAAATCAAGATAACAAATACTGTATACTGTAATAGAATTAGTTGAATGCCTCGGAACTTTACCAGTAACTGGTAAATGCTAACGGTGGCGTCTGATTGGTGAATTTAAAATTTTCAACATCTATGAATTTTTTGAGTAGCCCAATCAGAAGCCACCGGTAACATTTACCCATTACCGGTAAAGCTCCCAGGAACTCGACCATTGTAAAACTTTTAGAGACAGACTCCAATAAATAATCTTTACAATCAACTTACACTGTTAGCACGAGAGGATCCGCTGTTAGAATTTCTCCTTTAATTAATTCAACTAATAGTTTTCCTAATCCCTGGAAAGCTTTCGATTTGGATTCTAGCGAATATTCCAACATTTGCTTTACCAAATTCATTTTATCCACAGGATTTGTGAATATACCCACACACTGCAGAGCTTCCTGAAAAACGAATACAAAAAACGTTCTGATGAGAAAAAAGCATGTCCGTTATCGATTTTTACATGTGCTATTAATTTGGTTTGCTTGAAAATTAGTAACTTCAACGGACTAGTATTGATTCAAAAACGAATTAATATAAAATTAAATACAGAAGGTTTCATACATAAACTCAAGCTGTCACTCTCATCAGTAAGTTAGTGTTGCTACAGCGATGCACTAAATGCAACTTCAGAGAGAAGATTAGACAAATCATCATTGAGAATGAATAGCTTGGTAGGTCATATAATAAAAACCAATTACTGAATGAAAACTTCAAATAAAACCTTGACAGTAAGTCAACAATCTTTCTTCTGTCAGTTCTTCTCTCCTGAATCTATGTATGCAGAGAGAGAGAGAGAGAGAGAGAGAGAGAGAGAGAGAGAGAGAGAGAGAGAGGGAGGGAGTAAAAAGTGCGAGAGAGAGTGTGTTATCTCTACTATGCCGTACACGCTTTCACCGTTTGAGGGATCACTGAACAACGCGCGACCTCAAACATATTGTATGATTCGTTAAATATTTAAGATTAGTGTATTATTACTTGAATAATACTATTTAGGATTAGTATTTGATTATCGACTGTGTTTTTCATGACATTGAAGTTTATAATCCATTTTTGTATATTAATTTTAAAAATGCCTGACATTGTTTTATGCTTTTCAGCCTGCTGACAATAAAAATGTATTTATTTAATTATTTACTGTAGTCTACACCAAATTTGGACACAGAATGGCGAATTTGTACCAGGTTACCAAATTACCCAATCAGAAGCGAGGCGTCCGATGACCATTTTGCCTATATGAAGTCACTGTAGTACAACAAACTAATTGTTTTAGAATGGAGCCCATGCAGGACTGAGATCGGTGTGCGGGTAATGAGTTAGACATACAGTTTTAGATGGGTTCCAAACAACCGGAAATTTATCCGGATTGTCCAGAATTTAGTTCTACAGACGTTCACTCACCTCGACATTTTTGTTGAGAATGAACTCTTCGAGGGTGGCGATGGCCGTCCGCCTGATCTCCTTGTCGGGCGTCGGCGGCGGGTTATTGGTAGAGGGGGTGGGTGCTGAGGAGGCGGGGGGCGGAGCGGGGGCGGCGCTAGGCGTCGGCGTGTGGTCGCGCGACGATGGCTGCGATAGTTGCGGTCGACGCTGTGACGAAGATCGCCTTTCCGTATCTAAACATCACAAATGATAAAATAATTATTATACATAACTAAATGAGAAATAAATTAATTGATAATGTCACCATAAAACAGCTCTATACTGAGGAGCAAGTGGTAATAGTATATTACGATACAAGTGCGGAAAATGGTGTTTACCATACGAATATGATAAGTTTAATACACGAGACGAAGTCGAGTGCGGTATTATCATACGAGTATGGTAAACATCTTCCCGGACGAGTTACGTGCGATATTTTTCGTCATACTAGTCTAAAATATAAAAATAAATAAACGTTGAGCAAGTACAACAAGCATCATCTAACGTACCCCCAAAATTATTGATCTCTATTTATTTCCTTCATGAAACAGTAACAAGGGTACAGTTATAAAGTAAACTAAGAAGAAAGTCCCCCACATGGGCATCAGCCTGTGTATGGAGACCGAGTTCTATCCTATCATATCAAGAAAGCATATTACAGTCTTATTAAACTTATTCTATGTTTACAAAACCTGACTAATAATATAATAACACTATAGAGGAAATAATTTAAAAAACAATAATATTGAAGAACCCACTATGACAGCTATCAGTATAAAGAGGTGATACTGAAATGCCATAAAAATGCAAAAACTATTAAATGAAATACAAAAAATCATGTTTTATCACAGTAGTAAAAAAATAATCCATCACAGTAGTAAAATACTAGAAATTCATCTCAGATCAGCTGTTTTTACAAATTCGGGATCAGCTGGAATGCGGTAATATCCATTACCGCACTGAAATAGGATGCGATAATGAAAATCAGCTGTTCTTTCTGTAGACATTGAACAGCTCGATTCGATGCTCGGTAAAGTGAGAATATGTAAAAGTATGACGAAAAGTGCTTTATGCTTGCTGACGTCATAGCTTCACTTTCCTCTCGCCAGTGTTGCCAACCTTCCATTCTACGATTCTCGTACATGAAGTCCAAAATTGTTGCATTTTTACGGCCACATCTTCAGAATGAATGCAAATCATCTTACCAAGCACATATTTTTGTCTTCTTCAGAATAAGACAAAATGAAACTGGTTTAAACAAGTACAACTTGACTTAGATAAATTAGATATTACTGAAAATATAATGGAAGAATACTGAATATCTGAGAAAGTTGGTGAAGGATGAAAATATAGACGATTTCAAGAAAAACCTAGAGCTAGAAGGGGAACTGTAGTGTCTTAAGAGAGAAGAAAGGCAACATCGGAGAGAATCAGAGAGAGAGAGAGAGAGAGAGAGAGAGAGAGAGAGAGAGAGTAAGAGAGAGAGAGAGTATTGGCGAAAGCGAAGGAACATCCACAAAAGAAGAATAATTGATTTAAGGTACCCCAAAGTGAGTGATACGCAAAAAATATCAAGAAGTGCTAAATTTATATATTATTTATCCATCCCACTACAAAAAATTATGTATTAGGGTGGATAGCCGTTCAATTTGATGTATAATTTTGAAGTTACTAAATATACTTAATTTGTTCCCAATAATTCGGGGCATTTTAAAATGAAAATAAATAATGAGAACCATAGAACCAGATAAAATACAAATAAATATGAATGCTATGTTTCAGATCTAACATCATTATGAGATCGTAAGCAGCTTATTTACATTGCTCCAAAGATAATAAATATCTTCCCATCAGAATAAATAAATAAATACTTTATTTCCAATCAATAATTAATTAAAACTATAAAACAATATAATATATATTAGCAAACTAAATGGGAATCTAATAACTATAAAACTGCAATTTTTGAGAAATAATTTTTGGAAATTACCCTACTCAACTATGGTTTACCCATGTTCTAGAGTGGGGGGGGGGGGGGGGGTTAGTGCGGAATTATTAGGTAAGTGAGCTCACATGTTGTTTGAGATGATTATTTCCAAGTTTTGCCTTCCTGTATTTAATATCCATTTGTGGACTGCAGATTTGAATCTTGTTTCAGATGCTGTGCTCTTGATGTTTTCAGGAAGCAGGTTGTACAATTTGGGAGCTAAATGGTTGAAGTGTCTCTGGTATAAGGCTTTCCTTGCTACATTCGCAATAAGAAGGTGCCTGTTTCTTGTATTGTGGCTATGGTTTCTGTTTTCAAAGTGTGCTGTGTTCCTGTGTATTCTCTGGATTATTTCTTTAGAGTAGAGTTGTCTTGGATCCATCACACCAAACTCGTAGAATAGTTGGTCTGATGGGTAACGTGGCGGATTTCTTCTTATAACTTTTATGATGAGTTTCTGAACTTTTATGAGGGGGTCAATGTGGGTGTAGCTCGTTCCACCCCAACCCACGATTCCATAGGTTAGTAGAGATTGAACTATAGAAAAGTAGACCATCCTCAGACACTTCGGATTGACTAGTGATCTCAGCATTTTGAATTTGTAAATTGTTCTCCTTAATTTTTTGCATAGCTCATCTATGTGTTTATCCCAGCGTAGAAAAGAATCCACTGTCACTCCAAGGTATTTCTGAAACTGTTTCCTGCAAACTGTGTATGAAGAATTATTCAAGCTGTTATTTATTATTAAATTATTCTCAGTTGGTTGTCCATGCTGTGTAGCAGAGAAGGTCAAAAAGTATGTCTTTCCATAGTTAAGTGTAAGAAGATTTTCATCAAGCCAGTGAGACACTTTTTTTAGACCGGTTTCAGCCTTCTTCCAAGTCACATCCCAAGATGCTCCAGAAAACAGAAGAACCGTGTCATCTGCAAAACTGGTTACTTCTCCATCAATTTGCATATCGCATAATGGGTTTATGTACAATAGGAATAAGACTGGTCCCAGAACCGTTCCTTGTGGGACGCCACATTCCACTATCAGCTTGCTGCTTGTGTGCCCATTTACCCTAACAGACTGTTCGATCTGTCAAATAGCTCCTAAATAAATTCCATGGAAGTCCTCTAATACCATAGTTATAAAGTCTGGATAGTAGCATTTTATGCTTACAAAATATCCTTCCACAATAATTGCCTAATCAAAAACAAGAAGTTGAATTTGCAGAAACTTTTATTTTTATTTGAATATTTTATAATTACTCCAGATTTAGACTTGTATGGCCCAAAGTATGGAGGGGTGACTTAGATGGCCATTATTTTATTCTAGTTATATTTTTAATTTTTTTCTTTAATTTATTGTGTTAGTGCGGTGCATGTATGGTTTTGTTATTTTCGTTGATGACTATTCTAATATATGAGCAACATTATTAATAATTATGCTCCTACTCCCACAGGAGAAAAATTCATCTTATGCCAGTGGTTTCATCACATGATATTAAAATGTTGTCTTGTCTTATAATTGACTTACAATTGTATTTCTAAATTGAATTGAAGTAGGGGGCCTCTAGATACTTAGTTGAAACATACCCTCTTTGTTGTCAAGTGTGGGTCGCTCCTTCTCCATTGAGGGCGAATGCGATATCCGGCCTCCGCCGCCCGACTTGAACGTCATGGACGGCCCCTTGCGCTCGTCGCTACCGCGCTCTCTGGTCAACGCCTCGTACTTGTTGGATGACGTCACTATCGACTTCTGTTCGCCGCCCATCGACGACGACTTGGCCGCGCTGGCGCCGAGCCTCCACTGGCCGAACGCGTTCGACGAGCCCAGCGTCAATTGGCGCGGCTCCTCAGCCTTAATACAATACAATAAACAATCAATAAATTGTAAACAAAATATACGGATATTATTGCATGTTTCCAAAAAATAAAAAAACAAATTGACTGTAGAAAAACTGCGTAGCTAGGTAATTTGTTTTTCAGGCTAAGCTTATTAAATTTAACATAATAATAAAAAACTAATAATAATAATAATATATAATAATGAATAACTTTGTATATACACTACAGTAATGATGACACAGTGATGATGTTATATAAAAGTTATATATTTTTCGTTGTAAAAATGTTGAAAATTGGTGAATAAATTTGATTTGTTATAAAGAATAATACAGACGATGCGAACAAGGATTTTTCCTTTTGCTGGTGTCTTTGCCACTTCCTACCTACTATAAAATTTGTGTGATAAATAGGACTATTTTAGTTCTCTACCTACTATGAAATTTGTGTGATAAATAATTGATAATTATATTACCTATAATAGGGCCACAGACAAAAGAACCTTCGCGCATTGTATCACTGTAGTTACCACTCCCCCACAGCTTTATTGCCCTCTCACTCACTTGCTCGACCGATGACATCATACTGGAGCGTTCTTTTCAATTCGTACATTATTAGTACCGATGTTCACTGCAG
This sequence comes from Conomelus anceps, assembly GCA_948455865.1. Lineage (NCBI taxonomy): Eukaryota > Metazoa > Arthropoda > Insecta > Hemiptera > Delphacidae > Conomelus > Conomelus anceps. Next base: position 8,280,493 of record OX418218.1, on the reverse strand, counting down.
GACAGCCAAGCGTTGACTGACCCCCTCCACTACTCTAGTGAGCGAGTGAGATAAACTGCATAACGTGCTCTCTCTCTCTCTCTGCGCAGTAGAGTTCATATTTTGAAGGCTCTTTTGTCTGTGGTTGGATTATAGCTAATTTTGTTTTGTATAAGTTTTGGTGTGGTAGTTTGTAATAATTTTAGGCAAATAAATAAATTCACTATATCACACATTTGAATGAATTCATTCATTTATTCAAATGTGTGATTGTTATTATTATCCTGACCGTTATTCTTTCTGCTCTCTATGTAACTTTATAACTATATATAACTTTATACAATTTTATGTTTTCCTATACTATAATATAAATACAGAGTGATCATCTTTGATCAAATTTGGAAAAAAATTAGTTTTTTGATGTATGGAAAAAATAAATTGGGATTGGGTTGAAAACAATAGATTATCAAGTTTTAAATAATGCAATCAATTTTCACTACTGTATGAGTGTAATGAGATGGAGACAATATGCAATACTATTAAGCAGCTATCACTCTCATCAGTAAGTTAGTGTTGCTACAGCGATGCACTAAATGCAACTTCAGAGAGAAGATTAGACAAAACATCATTCAGAATGAATAGCTTGATAATAAGTCCATTATAAGTATATTAAACATCATCGATTGTTCTTATTCTACAGTACTCGAACTTATTCGAAATTATTTGTTTAGATGGTTGGTTGTGACCTAGAGTGTATGCTTTCCATTATGAAGAAGTTATAAGGATTCTATTTTTAGCCTATGCTTTTTTCATTATTGAATAATAATAATGGACACAAGTTCGAAGCTGAAGAAAATGTTAAATTTCTGTATTCGATTGGCAAAGGAAGACAACTGAACATGTTAGAAGCTTTGGAGATAACTAGGTTGGTAAAAAACGATTCCAATATTACTTTAAATGACCAAATTTATTTTAACCAATTAAATACAACTACCTTGGTTTCATCATAATGCCAGCCTACATTTAAAAAACAGTTCTTGCGTTCATTTCTCAGTTGACCGTGACTACATTTCAGTTAGCTTTTATTTTTTAGTTTTAATTTTATAAAATTCTAGCCTTATTACGTATTTTCTTCTATGTTGCTTTCTTGATGTTCACGGTGTTCAGTTATTGATTTGACTCGTATTTTTGCTTGTTACTCCTCCCACCAGGGGGCGTGACTTGACAGCCAATCAAAACGTCCGATGAAGGTCAGACTCTTTCCCGCTTAGCCAATAGTATTAATCCATGTTCAATATATATTAAGCTTCTCTGTACTTTAGTTTTAGTATGATTGAGATTGATAATGGTGTAACAACCGAAACTAGTTTCTCAAAGTTTTAATAAATGTGGTTGTGACAATTTCGTCTTATTATTCATTATGGATACCTTCCACAATATCACTTTCGCCACTACAAAGAAAGTTTTTCATTATTGTTTAGTTTTATGATATTAGTACATGAATGACGATGTTCAACTGTACTGCATTATTTTAAGATTGTGAGCCAGCCAGGTCACACGATATTATTATTTTTTTGTGTTAAATAAAACTATAATTTATTGAGAATGAATAGCTTGATAAGTCTTGGAAATAAACAAGGGGATTCATTAACTGGATTCAATGATTTCATTGCAGATATAAAAAATTGTGATACAATACACTACGGGGAACTACGTCTGTAGTTCCGAATAAATAGTTTTGGAAAACTTCAACAAATCTAATCCTTTTACTGCTGCTGCTTTTGCTGATGATTCCCACATGAGTCCGAGACTTGTGCATGGTTAATGAGGTGAATGATAGCACATAAGATGCCAGACGGAGGAGCGGGACTCGAACCCACCACCGCTGAAGCGACAGCAAGCTGAAGTTGCGACGTCTCAACCAACTGCGCTGAGCGGTCCGACAAACTTTTTTACTTCCTTTTACTTTTTTTTCATTGAAAACCAAATGTATTGCGTTATACGAAAATGAATGAGAAAAAATAAACTGAATTTAATAAGGAATGTCACAAAAATAATAAGGAACTGGCTGTTGTTTGCAGTTACCTTTAATGTGACAACAAACTTAATCATAGAAGGGAAATATCGTGAAGTATACTAGCTATCAAACGATCAATGATCAGTTAAGAAATGCATAATCACCGAGTAGAGATCATCACCCAATGCTCTGATAATTGGGTATCATCATTTCATTGATCGGGAAATAGAATTACAAAAATAATCAAAACCCAAATATAGTACACCAATAACAAATTTATATAATTATATAAAAATGAATGACAATGATCAGATAAGAAAGATATAATCACTGAGGAGAAATCATCACCCAATGCTCTGATATTGGGTATCATCATTTCATTGATCGGGAAATCGAATTACAAAAATAATCAAACCCAAATATAGTACACCGATAAAAAATTATTTATAAATGAATGTCAATGATCAGATAAGAAAGATATAATCACTGAGGAGAAATCATCACCCAATGCTCTGATAAATGAGTATCATCATTTCATTGATCGGAGAATCGTATTACAAAAATAATTAAACTCAAATATAGTACACCAATAACAAATCTATATATATAAATGAATGTCAATGATCAGTTAAGAAATGCATAATCACCGAGTAGAGATCATCACCCAATGCTCTGATAATTGAGTATCATCATTTCATTGATCGGGGAATCGAATTACAAAAATAATCAAACCCAAATACAGTACACCAATAACAAATTATTTATAAATGAATGTCAATGATCAGATAAGAAAGATATAATCACTGAGGAGAAATCATCACCCAATGCTCTGATATTGGGTATCATCATTTCATTGATTTAAGAATCAAATTCAATCAATATTTACAATCAACCAGTTCTTCTACAAACAATAAACTTCAATGCGGAAGTCTGGTTCTTTACAAAATAGTAAGAAAATTAATAATAATCATTCATTATTCCTAAAGGAATAATAAATAAGAATTTATTCTAATATTCAACATAACCAATTCGTCTGGTTCAGGTTGGGCTGAGACCGGCGTCAGACAAGTCAAGTGGATGAAAATGCAAGACACTATTCTAGCAAAAGATACACAATATGCATTTGTCCCTTGGAAAAGTTAATTTTCTAAAAGTATCACAAAACATTCAAAAAACTATGTTAAGCTGTAAAAAAATCAATTAAAAATACTTTCAACCATAGTTTGTTTTCAAATACATTATCATTATTTGAAGTATTTTCACTACGTATATTTAAACTCATTTTATTTGTTTGGCATTTATAAGTTTTTGTACTTTTTAAAATGATGCACAATGTATCATATCGGTACTGGTTGAGTGTCAAGAATGGACGAATCTTTGTCCAAACTTCGCCATTTCATGTAATTGCACCGCTTAGATTGTCATTACTGTAGTTAATATCATTAAGATCATACGATTGAAATCATTGTACATAATATTTTGCCCTATAAAAATAGTTATTTATGTATTAAGAGCGTGAAGCGCGACTTTATCGCTCGAGCCAGTAATTTTGCGAGAGCGATAAAGAAGCTTCACGCGCGAATTGCATACAATATTTTTCCTAAAACTGCAGTTCTGGATTCCAACACAATAAAAGCTTGTAGTTTGTAACATCACAGACCATGCGCGGATTTGGTTAGCGTACGCCATTGTTGAGGTTATGTGAATTTCACGGATTCCGTGATCCACCAATGAGAAGGCATCAAAATCAAAACAGAAGCGTAAAGAGGCATTTTACAATTGGTTTTCAGTACATAATGAACTAATTTACGAGCAGTTGTAGGAAAAAGCATTAATTGAGTTTACTATAGTATCTATGTGATGTTGATAGTTTTGTTTTTAACAATTCATATGCAAAATTCTCCTTTTTGTAACGCTTTTTGATTATTATCAATATTTTCAGCCTTTCTAAATCGGCGTTTTTTGTGCGACTCCCATCAGCGGGTAAAGATATTTTTCTATATTTTTGCTAGTAGTTCCTGAATAATGAAAGATTTGTTTTTCTATACATTGTATAATTAATATGTATTTTCTAGTAACATGTAGCCTACATCAAGTCAATCAAGAATTTGAAATAATAATTTTAGATACCTGCCGAGTAATTAAAAGTTTTGATTTTTTTCTTTACATTGCGTAATTATTATGTAGTTTAATTAGTATGGATTTCAATACAATTAAGAATTTAAATTTGAAATAAATAAGAATTGTAGGCACCTGTTGTTTGAGCATAGTCAGTCGGTAGGATTCCATGAGGTACTGGGGCTGCCGCATGTTTTTGCCGCTTCCAACGCTCTGCCAGCCGCCATCTTTGTCGTCGTTCTGATTCATGCTGCGGTTCCGTCCGCCGCCACCGCCTCTCCTGTCATCTCCCCCAAATCCTCCCCCTCCACCGCCTCCACCGCTCCTCATGTCCTGTTTACGGTGCGATTGCAACGAGATGGACATCTCCATCGATTCACGGTTCGCCTCGCGCTGAATCTGGTCCATTGTCTTGGGATTGTTTTCGTCACGTCGCGGCACCCAATTGTTCTGCTTCAGATCAATCACGTCCTGTAGCATGAAGCGCACGCGCGACGACAGCTTAGAGTTGTCGCGCTTCTGCGACAGATCCTTCATCGCTGCAAAGTACGTGTCCAGCGATGTCAGCTCCTTGAAGAAAAAACACATATTCCATAAATAACAGGCTGGTTAAAGTCAGATTGTTTATTTATATTTGTTTTGGTATTTCTATTAATATTGTATTATAATGAACTCGCATATACATTATTCATTTATTCATAAACGTATGTACGTTGAATTTTTGTAATATTTGGCGAATAAAAATATTATATTAAATGAACACAATTAATAGCCAGATAAGTTAGAACAATTTTAAACTATGCCCATAGTTCTGAATTTCTTGATCTCAAATCTTTTTAATTGCTTAAAGAAAAAAGGGAAGGAAAAATAAAAGGACAAGATGAAATATTCTATTTTTAAAGAAAATGATAGGAGAAATGCTATTAACATTATAGAGTGCTCTGAATTATTGGAATAATTGTACGATCGTATCAAAAATGCCGTAGATTAACAGTTAGATATACCATAAACTACGGAAGGCGTCCAAGTTTATTGAAAATCATATATATTTTTAGAAATATAAGAAATTCAGGGTTGTATGCACAATAAGCGTTTAAACTGGGTTTAATCTAAACTTCGCTTACCGTGAACGACAGTTTAAACTTGAGTCTGCATGCCCAATAGAAATGAAAGGAACGTTTAGTTTAAAAGGCCTTTTAGAAGAACGGTGATGAGTTGGCTAACCTGACTTCCCATAAGTGCAAGCAAAATATTGAATTTACAGATGTTTGTTCTTTACCTGAACACGCTAGGAGAAAGTTATTAAAAATGAAAAAAATAGTACAGTCTTGTTGGATAGTTTGTTAGTTTTCAGTCTATAGTCTTTTATTATTTCTAGAACTATATTAGCGGTATGTTGTGTAGATGAAATCAGTTAAAAACTCAACTTCATCATATTTGAAAAAATGATCTGTCCTCATATGAATATACGTGGCCATCGTCTTTCCATAGCATCTATTAATTAAAACTATAATTCTAATAAATTAGAGACTAGTATTACTGAGGAAATAATATTACACTATAGAATATAGTGTAATTATAAACTACATCATGTGATATGTGAAACAATATTGATAAATAATTACTTCACTTCGCTTGGTACCAGAAACCTAGGTTAGGACTACAATCGCTTATTAAACGTCTCTCGCTGGTTTAAACCACCAAATCTGGACGTTTACGCTAAACTAGGTTAAAGAGTTGAGATCGTATTGAGCATACGAATCTCCAGTTTACACCATCTACATGCTAAACTCAGTTTAAACGCTTATTGTGCATACGGGCCTTAGCATGTAAAAGATAGGTGAAATCGTGAAGAGACACGGATGACGTCACTGTATCAGCTGGGCTCGACGGATAGGCTGAGATGCGCATGAACAAGACGTTGTCTTTTAATTACCTTGAGTAAAACTACATTAAAAACAAACCTCCAAATAACGAAATTTAAAAATAATTTTTATAGTGTCCCTCGCCATCGAAATCTTGCCAAGACACCTACTCATAAACGATTTTTTCCCTGTTTCATTGACAGAGTTTAAACTGTAATTTCAAGATAATGAAGAGAAATAGTACAAAACCTCAAGCAATGTAAAAAAGAAATAAAAAAAACACACACACAAACAGGGTAGAACATGATATAGATGATCATTTGCAGCTATGCGAAAATCGAATTGCATTAAGATTCTAGAAAAATTATTAAGAAATTGAAAATTTAAGGGCATTTTCAAATTAAATTGCCGGCTCAGCCCGGCTTTCCTGTGCAACCCACTCAATTTCAAATTCACAGTCTGTGGGTATTAGAAAATTCAAAAGAAACCATAGAGCCATACTTACTTTTTGCTTTTCTAATCTCGCAGCTTCGTTTATTTTGATTGTGGCATTTTCCAACTTTTTACCAATTGTGGTCAATAATTTACAAAGACATTCTAACGGTTCTTCTTCGTGCTTTTGTAGAAGCTCATTTATACATCTATGCATAATTGGTGCTGTTAACATATCTAATATATATAATTCGCCGATAAACCTGGAAAAGAAAAATCAACACATTAGAAATGATTATCAACTTTTAATGATCGATATAATTAATAACTTTACAATGATGGAGACAAATGAATTTAATCATCACAGACGGATGATAAAAGCTGGAGAAAATAAAAGTTGGTTAATATTTCACTTTACATAAACCAAAAAAAAAAAATTGAACTTTTGAAAAGCAATTGTTGAAAACTAGTTATCCCTAGGGATAAGCTACTGGTAACTAAAAATTTTTTCTGAAAATGAAGACCACATAGGTCGAGATCTGTGCATGGGTAATGAGTTGGATGGTGGTGATTAATGGTTGGCTTTTATTGATTGATAGATAGATAGATTTTATTCTCAAAAGAAAAATAGCAATATACAATGTTTTTTTTCCTTATCTACAGAAAAGCTATGTTCAATCCAAAAAAATACAATTCTTAAAAAAAAAAACAATTTAAAATTTCAAAAAAAAAATTAATAAATAAACAAAGAGAAAATACAATCTAGCACACAAGATGCAACCTGTGGACCGCTGGAGGGAGTCTATAAAATAAACCTATTTTAAATGAAAGAGATAGAAGAAAAGAAGAAAAACTAAAAAAGAAACATTATTAATGTAATATTGTCTACATTGGTGGGGAGACCCTCCTTCCACCTCGCCGTTTGAGCTATGTTATGGAGAACAAGGTGGATCTAGTTTTAGGTGGGTTCCGAACCACCGGGAAGTGATTTTACACCAGAGATTAGTCTTTTAGCTCAAATGATACTGACCTAACATTTCCTACAGATTTTTTTCGTATCCTCCTCTCTTCTTCTTCATAGCTCAACTGTAATTCTCTCTTCTTCTCCTGAAATAGAAAAAAAATGCAAAATGTATAGACAGCAAAGACAATAAACTTTCTAGTTCAACTTGAACATAACCTAAAGTATGAATTTTCAGTTGAAAATTTGTAGAGAAATCAGTGCCTGTTGTATCTCTACTTGTGTTTTGTGTAATGAAAAAATAAATAAATAATGAAAATTATTCCTTCCTAAACAATCACAATAATTTTCAAAATGAAATGCAGGAATTCTTTTGGCCACATTTTCCAGTATTCATGACACAAAAATAAAATAATATGAAAGATTATTCCCCTGAGGAAGCCCACATAGGTCTGAGACCTGTGCGTCGGTAATGAGTTGGATGTTGGTGATTGATGAGTTGCACTTACAGTATTAGGTGAGTTTCGAACCACTGGAAAGTGTTTTTACAGTAGAAAACAGACAATAGTTGATTCATTCAAATGAATAATGCCTATCAAGAAAATAACACATCGGTAACGAAACTTCCAATTGCTATGATTTGAATCCATTTGCATTCCTCATTTTCAAGAGCTAAAATGTTCAAGTTAATTAATTGATAAGTCCAGTTTTCAGAATTCTAATCGATCAACTTCGTTAAAGATAAAATCCATTACAGTAAACCATTCAATCTATTTTTATATAACCACATTGGAAATGAACAACGCTTTACAGCCCAAAACTGTTCCTTTCATAAAACTTCAACTCAGGAAAAATCATGGGAGGTTATGTTGCTATGCTAGTCTCACTAATAATAATAAAATTGTAATTTAATTATTTTAATTAATTGAAAAGTAATTACTTGATGTAATAATCATCGACAAACATAATACGATAAAGTTGAAAAGAGACCGAACTAAATAACACTGCTGGGTGATGAAAATAAACATAACATAATCTTATAACCTTGATCATTATCACAATCTCAAGCATACAATTTACCGAATGTTACTATATTACTAATAGGAAGAATTGTTCATAATTTATAACATTTCTTTACATTTAAATTTAAGAAATTATCAATAAAATTCACAATAACTAAGACTACTATTTTAATTTACTGTTATACTTCACGGTAATGTCTTGGATTGACGAATAGGTAATAAATTAATCACTAGTACTTACATGGTCTGTACATTCGTCGATTTCTTTCAGCCTTTTCGCGCTGCAAAGTTCGGCATTCTTGTTACTTTCGAATTCGAACTGACACCTCATAATCAACGATTTCCTGAAAACCACTTTCTTTTCGTTTTCACCATTCTTATCATTTTTCTCACTAGTACTGTCTTTCACTTCCATATTCGACACCAATTTACACATGCCCGCGTATGCCTTGGAATAGCCTGGCTCAGCGATAGCCTGAAATAATAAGAAAAGAAAAATCATGTTAACAACTATGTAAAACGACCAACAAACTAAATTTACGAATACTAGCTATTTGTACTACGATGAAAATCATTCTAAATTATTTTCAAATAATCATTTATGTTCAACTTACATCAGTGTTTACAACACTTTTTGTACACATACCAATAATATAGCGTCAACCATGGTTAAAAACGTACAGAATTTTATATTAGCTGATTTTATTGGGATAAAAAATTGAAATAGAGAAGGTAAAGTATTTATCAGGAACTGGTTGAAGTCTATAAAACATGTTTTTTTTTTAAAGCGGATGATGCCCACATGAGTCTGGAGAAATGTGCGCGGGTAATGAGGTGAATGGGTGAGAAACATCCATTGCTGAATGAGATTCGAACTCAAGGCTGCAGAAAACGAAGCCATCTAGAGCATCTCATCACAGAAAAGCGCTCCAATCAACTGCGCTACCAGAGCCGCAAAATCATTTACAATAATACCATAAATAGCAAAGAGAAATGGAAATGGGAGACGTCAATGATTAAAACCCAATTTACCTGTAATAAACAGCAATAAACTAAGAACATGCATCAATGAAACAATCTAATTCCCTGTTTTATTTTAATAATAGCATTTATGAATCTTTGCTTATCTATTTGTTACTGTCTCAATATTTGTAAACCAAAAACCATTAGTACAATCGAAAGAATTAAAATAGAATTCGAAATGTATCATCATCTACATTGATTCAACAATTGCTATTAATTTCTGGATTTCTTGTTCCATGATGAACTACGTTGTTAATATTAAGTTTTTAAGTGAATTCAACGACTTTCAGTCAAATTTTCAAGAATAAGTAGAATTTACTTACTCTGAAAATGGATCTTAAATATTAGAAAACGTTCGGCCTACAGAGTAAGTAAATTCTACTTAATGAAAATTTGACTGCAAGTCGTTGAATTCACTTAAAAAGTTAATGCTATTAATTGCAATATCCTTGAACTATTTCCTTCATTAATATAAGCACTAAGTTTCAATAGCATATGTCGTATGGGGCAATTAATTGTGGGACAAGTTATAATATCTATTGACTTTAAACAAGTGACTTTAAATAGAGACTAAAGTTACTATAGTTCCACAAGTGAAATATGGAACAACACATAGTATATTATACCAGTTTATTCCATGCATTGTGTTTGAAAAGGAAAGGACTGGGTTCGAACCCCGACGCTGACACAAGTGATAGCTTTCATTAATCGATTTCCCTAGCTATTTGGTACTGTTGACTACATACGAGCTAGTGGAAGTCTTCAATAAAATAATTTATGCCATACTTAAAACCGATAATCGAGATTTGAATAATTGCAAAACTGATACTACTCATTTCCAACATAAATATAATTTGCATGCATTTATCAGGGAAAATGGGTTCGAAGGAACATTTTAAACAACAAGAATGCAGTATATAATACATATAAAACTTACCTTGTCAAACACAAGATTAATTACGCCATTCATCCTTTCAGGAGTATCGATAGGCAATTTTCTAACTTGACTGACTAGTGTATCGAACTTTTGAGGTGTCAATTTGTTCAAAATTGATCGCACCTTCTTGTAAAGCTCCTGTAAACAAAGAATACATGATGATAATGATAATAATTATTATTACTTCAATATGAAAAAAAAAACAAGTGTTGAAACCCCTCAATTGAAAATCATATCGAAGCTATGGTTAGAAAATAACAAGACTATAAGTACTGAACACAATTAATGTAGTAATTGAAAAATTCAGCTACAACCAAGCATCAATACTCCTACCACTTAATACTACTAGTATCAAAAAATCGGAAATGCTTTCAATCTAAAAATAACCAGCAATCAAAATTTCTAGCACGCATAGACACTTATTGTTTTATTGAAAGAATATATATATTTTTTAATTGCTGATGATGCCCACATAAGTGTAGAGACATGTGCGTGGGTAATGAGGTGAATGATGAGAAACATCCATGGCTGAATGGGATTCGAATCCAAGGCTGCAGGAAACTAAGCCAGCTATAGCCTTATCTTATCTCAGACAAGCGCTCCAACCAACTGCGCTACCAGAGTCGCCTAAATTACACCAGCTGGGCAAATTTGTTAAAAAAATCAGCAGATGACTTTCAAAGTGTGACGACTGTAAAACCAGAGCGCATTCTCAATAACTGTCACGAACTAGTACTTGAAATTGCTGCAAAATGTTATTCAAGTTTATAGTTTACGTTTAGGTGCTTGCAATCTTGGTGTTTACAATACGTTTATTAAAAGTAAAACACATTAAATATTATTAACTTATAGCATCACAACGTTTTCTAAATCACTTTGCTATTCAAAAGGAATGCATATTTCAAATTTATATAAAAGGAATCATTTTCGTGAGACTGAGGTTCAACAGAATTTGGATTAAATAATTTACTAAAAAAGCTGTATAAAAATGAGCACCGAAATAATTATTATTGCTGAGAACATTTTGAATTGTATATTTGTGTTTAAAAGCCAAATGGATTAATGTATCTATGGTTTCTACAGGCTTGTTTCTTTTGAATAAATTTTTTTTTTTTTTTTTTTGGAATCAAAAAAATACACTCGAAGTAACGAGACCAACTGAGTAAGCAGAGAAAGAGCTCCATGTCAATGATTATGGCGAATCGGGTCTCACAAGACGTCTAATCATATAGAAGAACTTCAATAAATATATCTTCCAACTTGATACATACCTGAGTCTTCTTATCCTCTTCAGTCACATCCTTAGCTTCTTTTAATCTAGTAGGCTTCCACGCATTCTCAGAATCTTTCAGTCTCTTGTCTTCCCTGAGAGATGTCGATAAGTGAACGGCTTTGGTCGGCTTAGCACCCTTATTTCCTTGCTGGCTATTTCTTTTCGGCAATGACTAAACAAACAATGAAAGTTCATCATTAGCGAAAAGTTTTGTTTATAAATTTGAACGACGTTTGATAAATAAGCATTCAGAAACGAGGAATTCCATAAATATTTCAACAGTAATTTCTGTAGGAATCATGTCATCATGCGCTCAAGATATTTAAATAGTAAAGTCTTTTCAATATAATTGTAATATATAATAATAAAAATAATAATAATAATAAATTGTAATCAATCAATAATACAAAGCACAACATTTTCTGTGTAAGCAAGCATTCAGAAACGAGGAATTCCATGTATGTTTCAACAATAAATATTTCTGTTGGAATAGTGTCATCATGTGCTCACAATTTATTGAAATTGAGAATTTCACGATAATATCGACCATAAATTTAATCTTCTTTCTATCTATAAAAGGATGATACCCTGACTCACTCATCAACGCAGAGCCAAAACTACTAGGCCTATGAACTTGAAATTTCGTATGAACAATCCTTATAGGATTTCACCGTGCAATAAGAAAGGATTTATCAAAATTCGCAATTTTAGGGGTGTTTTTAGGGGGTTAAAGTTTTGCCTATGCAAAACACGGGTACATGGCTAGCTAGCTTACTGGGATCTTTTAATCATATGGAAAATAATTTGAAATTTTTCGATCTGCTGCACACGCTGTGTCGATGGAATCAGAACCAGAATCTTGCTTTATTTCTCTTTTACAATTTTGTAGCCATATAAATACATTAAATTGAGAAGTCAACATTTTCTTCACATGGGCTTATTGCCTGTGTGTGAAGAAGAGTCCGGACTGGCACTTCATCATAGCATACATACAAAATAAGAAATGATATCGCACCCAATGCAATAAAAGCAAGAACCTACAGTTGAACGTAAATAATTACAAGATAAAAAAAACTCCTAAGGAAGCCATAAAACTTCCTTTTCAGAAGGATCCTCCCGCCATCGAACACGCAGCACAACCACGACCCGACACAAATGCATAAAAAATAGATAAGATACCATATATGATCACACTTTAAGGAAAGAAAAACCAAAATGAATGAAACAATGAAAATGGCTCTGACACATAAAGCTCTTAAAACGGATTGGACTCCAATACTTGAAGTAAAGCAGCAATGGGCTCAAACAAAAAACCACCAATAATTTTAAAATGCACGTTAATCCCATATAATAGAATAGCGCTTAGAACATTTAGGAACACTAAACTGTACAACATTAGTTAAGAAAATTTACAGATGAACAAATATATGAAATAATAACAACCATAATAAGAATAGTACATTATTATATTAAAGGCAAGCCACCGACCAAAATGCTGCTATTCAAGGGATTCACAGCCTTCACAGAACATAATTGGCATGACAATAATAACAATTCCATTATTAACAGGGATCAACAAGAGAAGGCAACAATGTATGCATCAATAAGAAATTCACAACACATAAATAGAACGCAAAGGATCCTCAGATCTCTCTCCACCAAACCAAAACAACCATGAGAACAATCGATTTTTATAAGTGAACCTACTAATTGGATAGTTTTCAAAATCAAAAAACATTGCAGGCATATTGAAACATAGTCTATGAACAATATAGAGTGGATCACGAGTAGCTGCTGTAGTCGTTAATCTTGGTACCCTCACATTTCTGGTTGAATTACGAGTGAAGTGATTATGGGTATGTCTGTTTATAATGCTCCCCTGCCCTTTAAATGTATGTAAGAGTAAAGCTTTGATGAACAGCTGACGAACATCCAAAACTCTGAATTCCCTAAACAGCTGATCAGAAGGGTAACGGAGGGGCCTACCAGTTGCTGCCTTCATGGTGGCTTTCTGTACAACCAAAATAGGGCTCAAAGTTGTTATGAAAGCTCCACCCCTAACAACTATGCCAATTTGCAAAAGTGATTGTACATAGGCATGGTATGCCATCCTCACCTCAGGGAAATTAAGAATAGCATTCAGTTTCCTGAACACATAGATATATTTCCTGAGCCTTTGTTTCAAACTATTAATGTGTGTGGTCCACCTCAAGTTACTATCCATCACAGCTCCTAAATACTTGTGTTCAGTGACTCGATCCAACTCTCCACAGCCACAGCCTTGATCCCCATTCCGTGCACATGTGTGAAGCCTGACAGACAGCCCAAGTTGAGCGCTATTGTCATCATTCCTGAGGTGAATAGGCATTATTTTAGTTTTATCTAAGTTCAAGGTCAGTGAGTTTTGGTCACACCACTTCTTCAAACATTGCAGTCCTTCTCCAGACTTCTGATAAACATTTTCCCATGTGTTATCCTCAAACAAGATAGCTGCATCGTCAGCAAACAAAAATATTCTCCCATCGACTCTTACCCTTGAAATATTATTTATATACACTAAAAACAAAAGTGGACCAAGAGTGCTCCCCTGGACAACTCCATAGTCAACCGATTCAAGGGAGCTCGCAATGTTTGAAATTCTGACCGTCTGATTACGATTGCCCAGGTAACTCCTAAACCAATTCAAGGAGCAATCTCGAACCCCCACATATTCCAGTTTCTTGAACAGGATATTTCTATCAACCGAGTCAAACGCCTTGGCCAAGTCCAAGAAGGCAGCCAAGATGCGCTTACCCTCTGAAATACTACTGAAGGCTGCTGTGGTAATGTCGAATAAAGCATCATTCACCCCAACACCCTCTCTGAACCCATATTGTTCAGCAACTATAATTTTATGAGTCTCTAAAAAGACATTCAGTTGCCCCCTCACCACTTTTTCCAGTACTTTGGAGAACACAGAAAGGAGTGATATGGGTCTGTAGTTGGAGTACAGAAGATTATCTCCTCCCTTGTAGAGTGGAACAACCGTCGCTATCTTGAAAACTTCGGGAAATATGCCCTCCCTCAAACTATTATTTATTATATGCGTCATAGGCTTTATAAAATATTTAGCCTTAACCTTGAATAGCGTAGCTGAAACTCCATCGTATCCTGGTGCTGAGCCTCCTTTCATGTGGCTTATAATTGACTCAACTTCAGATTCTTCCACCAACTGAAATTTGAAGCAGTGAGGGTTGGAAAAATGTTCATCATCAACCATCTGCTCTCCACTGGAGTCTAGAGCATTGGCGAGGTTATATCCTACTCCAGAATAATAAGTATTGAAGTCACATGCAACTCTTTTTATACTATTTACATCATAATCTTCACCTTGGACAAAATCTTTGATTGGGAAATTGTTGGGATTTCTACCCCTACCAGCCAGTTCGTTAATTATTTTCCATAAACCATTAGGATTATTAAAATTATTTTCTATAAGATCGCCATAATATTGTTTTTTAGTTAGGTGAATCAAGTTAGAAAGTCCATTTCTATAATCCTTGTAATAATTTTTCAGATTGGTATTGAATGGTTGTCTTTTTAGCAAACTACTTAATCTATCCCTCTCACGTATGGAACATACAAGAGCTGGCGTTATCCACGGTTTTATTCTTTTTAGTTTGCTATTAGGTTTGTGTGGAAAGTATTTAGCATCATTCAAGTGCTGTTCAACCACCTGCATGAACCTATCAGCACTCACATTTGTATCTACCTCTGAAATCACACTACGCCATATTTCCTTTTCAATTGACTCTGCGAACACTATAGTGAAAGAAGGAAAATTAACTATATCTCATTCTCTCTCTCTCTCAATATTTGACAATGAGTTAAAACTAAAGCACTGTTATTGCTGTATATTATACTTAGAATATTGCATCTCTAAAAAATCAATAAATCAGTCTCTTGATTAGTTACTGGCTGGACCCAATGCTACAGTACCAATTATTAGCTCTTGTAGATGTCCAACATTCAAAACACGTACACGATTTTCATCTTTCTTCAACTTTATGAAAATATTAGTCCCTGATAGCCAAGCAGCAGCTATTACACCATCCTTAACTGCTTTTTAAGCGTGAAATAGTGTAGACTTATTTTCAATTGTAAGATGACAGTTTATAAATACCTTCGAGCTCTCAGGAAAAAACTGATGAATATCGGAAGCTTTCAGGTTAGCCTTCCTACCTGCATTTAGCCAAGCTTCCTTTTTTTGACGAGAGATGAACTTGACTACAATAGACGAAAACCCAGTTTTCCTGTTTTTGGGTAGACGTTGTGCTACAGAAACATCAGATTTATCATATTCCAACTGGAGACAGTCGGCTATTCGGGCAAGTAATGCGTAGACGTCCTCCTCTTCAGTCTCTGGTACCCCCAGAATTTCTATGTAGGATTTTCTCGTATATTGCTGGATGCCGTTTATTTGCTCCTCCATTAATTTGATGGATTTCTTCAAGCAACCATTCTCCCTCCTGAGAGAATCACACTCCGTTTTTACCTCCTCGAAGTTGCGTGTCACCCCCTTAAAAGACTTAGAGCATCCAATCTAAGTCGTAAGTTGTTAGCTACCATAGTTATTTCTATTTTAAGTTCAGTTTTTAAATCCCGTATCGCACTTAGCAGCACTGAATCCCCTTCGGACAACACTTTATTAGATGAACCGAAGTTTCGTGTCACCCCCTTAAAAGAATTAGTTAGAACATCCAATTTAAATCCTAAGCTGTTAGCAAACATAATTATTTCTATTTCAAGTTCAGTTTTTAAATCCCGTATCGCACTTAGCAGCACTGAATCCCCTTCGGACAACACTTTATTAGATGAACTGAACGGCTTACTAATTTTATTTGTGACACATGAGTCGCATTTCCACGCATCTTTTGAGACAGCACTCATTTTTCGAAGTTTATCTATTTCACCTATACGAGTGCAAACTCCATGGAAGACTTTAGCACAGACAGAACATTTAATCGATGGACAAGCTATTTGTGTGCTTTGCAAATCATCATTCACCTAACCTTCTGAACTTGCCGGCCAAACAGTTTAAAGGAACAGCTGATAGAAGTCAACAGTCTTTAATCATATGGCAGGCCCCTTAGCGGCGTTATTTACGCTGTCTGGAACGCAAAAACTTTGCATGTAGGATACCGTGCAGTCGAAGCCTTGCAGTATGAAGGAAACATATGACTGGGTATGATGAAATGTAATTATGTCGGGTTGATGACATCTGTTAACCAATGCAGCTAGAAATTTGAAATGTAATTCTCAGTAGGAGGTGGCGAATAATAAAATAAAAAACCTAGCTTCTACCCTAATAGTCGTGGAAGGTTTAAATTTGAAATGTTCATTGAGAGGTGGTGAGTAAGGTCTTACTGTGTAAGAAAACAACGAAGGAAGCCTCTCTGATCAGCTGGAAGAGCCCTAGGACTAACTTCTTCCCTAATAGTCCTAGAAGGTTGAGATTTGAAATGTAACCACAGTGGGAGGTGACAAATAATAAAATCAAGAATTTTTATGAGAACGCAGCAACGTGCGTCGGGCCAGCTAGTTAAATATACATCTACCTTTAAATGTAAAACAGAATTTATTGGAATACTTCTGTTCAAATAGAAAGAACATTGGCGTGTAGTCATTTGAAACCTTATGTGAGTAAATTATTTTTTGAGGATGAAGCCCACATAGGTCTGAGACCTGTGCGTGGGTAATTAGTTGGATGATGGCGATTGATGAGTTGAATGATGGCTATCGATGGGTTGGACCTACAGTTTTAGGTGGGATCCGAATCACCAGGAAGTGATTTTACAGCAGAGAACAGTGTATTTTTTTCTGGACAATCTAACCGGTCAACCTAACAAAGAGTGCCTAGGAGAACGCAGCTTATCTCTATCTGATTGAACAGATACCAGCTACGGCTCACGGCTATCACTTCCTTAATCTGAATTCCGCTTACAGATAGATATCATCTATTTTCAAACAATCCAAATAAAAATTCAAAGTCAGAGTAATTGAAATTTTATTAGTTAATGACTACTAATTGAACGATAAGGTTATCATTCAATTAAAAATAAAAACATTTTCCACTATCACTGCTTTGAATGACCGGCATTCTGCTTGTACTGGTTTCTGCATTATGATAAAAAATTATGATGGCCCGATATGAAAAAAGCAACCGGAATGTAGACTGATTCAACTTGCTATCTGTTCCACACATATATTTTCTCAATATATTATTTAGTTCTATAAATAGACCATGAATAAGTAAGTAGATCTCAATCAGAGAAAAGCAATTTTATCCAGGACAGCAGCAGTGCTTTCATTTCTTACACGGAGCAAACGACACTCAGTGAGATAATCCAATTGCCTTAGGAAAAACGAAATCATATCAAGTTTTCTAAAATACTGAAGAAGTTATTTTCAATTTTGTAGTAAATTGCACAGCCTCAATTGTTTTGTTTTATGTAAAATCAATAAATGAAAAATACGAAAATAATAAATAAATAAATAAATAAGTAAAGTAAAGTAAATTCGTATGGCTTTTCGTGGTGGAGAGACCCTTACAGGTAATAAATAAGTCTAATAACGAATAAGAAGTGTTCGTTCACAGATTATGAATGGCAAGTACAGTAATATATTATGTGATTTTATGTCATTATGATACAAAATAAACAAAAAACTATTGAATTGGGGGCTATAGATATGTTGAAATCTAAAATTAAAAGAATTTAATTTTTTGTAAATTATGTTCGGTTTTATTGTATTTCATTAAGTTTATAACTTTGTATGATTGTTGTTGTTGATCCCTTACGATGATGGAATAGCCCGCATTAAAAAAGAAGGCCCAATCTACCCAATATTATTAGATTGAATGGCCTTATTAGTGGCCTTCCTTTTTCCCCTTTCAAATACCCTTTAAATGGAAGCAAATTTGAAAAATCATTACACATACATTACTGGACATTCCTAAAAAGGAACACCCATGCAAAATCTCATAGACTTTGGTCCAGAAGTTTAGCAGAAAATTTGTTAAATACAAAACGGTCGACTTGAAACGGAGACCTCACTTCGGTCAATTATATATGTGGTACACTATAAAATAAAATAACAGCTGTAGTTCAGCAAACATAAACTAACAGACCTTCAAGTTTTTCAACTAAATTTAATATTTTCACTCTTTTTCGGTCATTCCCAACAGTGCTAAAATTATCATTTATAGTTTTTATAATCAAATATTGGTTATCATTTTTAAAAAGAAATCGTTAGCGTAACGTACTAAAGTGTTGTAGCCTACTGTGTCAAGTGGATTGAAGGTTATGTTATTTGGAAATTCTGACTTTTTAGTTTGTTCAAAATTAGTATTTACTTGTATTAAATCAATATATGGCACCTCCTGAAAAACCTACTGGTTTAGGAGGACCTTTGTTGTAATGATACTGTAAATAAATTGACTGATTGGTTATTACTTTAGAAATAGATAATTTTTGTCGTTTTGATTCAAAATAAGGAAAAACAAACATCCTCTTACATACAGATTCAATGACACATCATCAAACTATATGATAAAGAATTTAATTTTTTGAGTAATTATGTTGGGCCTTTTTGTTGTTTGTAACTTTGTATGATTGTTGTTGTTGTTGTTGTTGTTGTTGGTGCGTGACGTGCCGCCTATTCATGCAAAAGATAAATAAATGAATACTGTAGTGGTGTACGTACCCCACGCATACTGCTAGACTTGAAGAAGTTTGGCGCAAAGTCATGCGTGCCACCGCGGCTCGGCTGCGAGTAGCTGATTTGATTAGAGAATTTATTCCTATTGGGAGGCTCCAATTGCACAATGTCAATGTTGGGCAGATTGTCTGGCTTCTTGGTGGCCTGCGGATCGTTCTGCAGACCCATCAGAAATTCGCGGTCGTACTTCTTCTTGCCCTCCGGGTTCAGCGGGCTCCATTGGTCTGCACAATCACAAATAGGTTAAATCCAAAACATAGATTAAAATTACATATGAATATAACAAAAGTTAGCAATCAGCAACGAGGAATTCCAAAATATGTTTCAACATAAATCTCTGTTGGATTAGTGTCATCATTTGCTAAATAAAACAATAATATAAAAATACAGCGAGCTTTCAATACCGGAAATGGATAAATTTCAATTCATCAGATTGAGATTTTTAAAATGAATTCAATATAGCGATAGATTTTGTGAAGTTCTTCTATACATCAAGAAGGAAAATATCAAACGGAAAGGAGTTAACTTCCCTTTCCCATTTCACATTTTATGAATAGATTAATTAATTCTAGTCACTTTACGGTAGTTTTGACAATATTATCTATATCTAATATTTCTGCCTAAATACATATTCTTAACCTTCCTCAGTAATAAATAATGTTCGATCCTAGTATAATCATAGTATTAGCTTAGTGAATAGAATTCAATTGAAATATTGAATGTCGACGATAGACTCAGTCACCACACCGTCATAAGTTAAAGACCGTGTAATCTTATCATAGAATTTGACAAACAACCCTTAAGGGTCTTCTCATCAATAAAATACATTCATAATCATTATTATTATTATTTTTTTTTTAATGGCATATATCTCCATTTTACTGGGTAAGAGGATGGCATTGGCTAATTTAGCAAAATGACACCCTTTCTATTTTGGAATATTTAGGAAGCTCCTTACTATTGATGTTGTGCACAATATGACAGCTTTATGCATTAAATTTGCACCCACACAGGCAGTCTCAACTTTTCATCGTCTCAGGCAGCTCTTTTGGTATTACAGCTGTAGCTGATATTATCAAAGGCATAATTGTCACTCTCTCTTGCCTCCACAAGTCTTTTATCTCCTCTGCCAAAAGGAGATATTTGAGCAGTTTCTCATCACTGTATCGCTTTCTGTTTTGTGTGTTTGGTATGCCTATGTCTATTAGTATTGTTTTTATTATTACAAACTATCAACTATTAGTAATTTTGTAAAATCATCTATTGAAAAATATATCATATTGCACTTAGCAGCTGAAGCCGTTCATTAATAACTCATCTCTATCCTGTTTAGTCATAAACAATCATAGAGCCATGTGTTTTCACCCTAAAGGTAGATACCCACTAGACCGTACCATACTTGGACCGTGCTGACCCGAGCCGACATATGCAAAATAATATTTCTTGTATTCATATGTATTGAAGTAATCCCGCTAGACCGTTCCGTCACCGGCAAACACATGACCGTGTCAAACTCGAAAATGGCTGACTAGTGCCCGTATTTACGAACTTCCTTCAGCGTCCCTTGAAATGGCTACATGAATAAGTTACATTTCAAGAGTCCCTCGAGTAAAGAAACAATGAAGGAAAGTTCATTATCATTATTCAATTCAGTAATTTAACTAACATACAACCAATGTGAATACAACAGACTATTGCCTAAAATTGCTTTTCACAAAATTTCAAAGTAGGATCAAAATTTATTAGGTCTGTTTCACTTGAAGCACAGTAATTGGCGGACCGCTTAGCTTGCTGTCGTTTAAGTGGTCGTGGGTTCGAATCCCGCTCCACCGTCAGGCAATTATGTGTAATCATTCACCTCATTACCCACGCACAAGTCTCAGACTCATTTGGGCATCATCGACAATAAAAAAATTCACCAGTCTTAAAAAACTAATATTAATTTTCATTTCACTTTTAACAAAGCAATATTACAGTCAAAAAAAGTGAATATTTTGAATTTTGAGCCAAAAATCTCAACTAGTTACCACAGTTGCATTTTTTTTTTTTTTTTTTTTTTTGGAGGATGAAGCCCACATAGTTCTGAGACCTGTGCGTGGGTAATGAGTTGGATGATGGTGATTGATGAGTTGGACCTTCTGTTTTAGGTGGGTTCCGAACCACCGGGAAGTGATTTTACAGCAGAGAAGTGTCTTTTTTGCTAACCAATCTAATCGGTCACCGTTACAAACAGGACCTACGAGAACGCAGCTTATCTCTATTTGATTGGACAGATACCTGCTACGGCTCACGGCTATCATCACATATTTTGACTGGCATGACACGTGATGCCGGCACACCCCGTAGCAACCGCGTTTGGGCCATGCAATTCCTCAAACAAAACTAGCTCTTTGTTTGTCATGCCCGTTGCATAAGTTAAGTTTGTACGTTCTAGGTGTGCACACTAGTGATCAGAACGTTCTTCGCCAGGCCTGAAACGGTCGTTGTATGGTACGGTCTAGTGTGTTTCTACCTTAATATTGATTAGAAAATAAGTATTGCAATTGCAGTAGCTTACCTTCTTTGTATTTGTGCTTGAGCACAGGCTGTTGTGGCTGGGCAGGTGTGGACTGTGTCTTGTCAATGATGGGCAGAGCAGTGGTGGTGTTGTTGTTGTCGCCCTGTTCGCCAGCTGTCTGCTGTTTCGACAGCGCTGACACTTTGATATTCTCCTCGTTCTTAGCCGCCACCAACTTCTCTTGCAAATCATCCTAAGCAAACAAATGTACACAAGTATTATTAAAATTTCAAAGTCAAGTGTATATACACATCCATATATGTATTGCAAAGTCAAGTATTCTTACAAAACTATAATAATTATCAAATTATTTGGCAAATCATCCTATCTTCCAACAGTTTTTATAGTTGGGTTTTCACTTATTTATAGTGACAAAATTACAATGAATATGAAGGAGCAAAAGACACATTTGTCCAACACACAGTTGTCCAAAACATTGAGATTAACAGACTAGACATTTGGATTTGCTAAAAAAAACTTCACTCTAAGAATAACAAAATGATCCTTTTTCACTTAACGACACATTTATTTTAGATGAAATTTCAGTCATTAAAAGTGCAAATATTTATTGAGACAAAATTACAATAAAGTGTAATCTATTTTAGGCTTTTTAGTAAGTAGCCTGCTGCTCAACGTCACTGAGATGTCTGGCTATAGATCTTTTAGAAGCGGTGTTAAACTTTTTATGAGAAAAGCTAGTCTGATTTTAACTCTGCTGAAATTATAAAATTGTTTATATTTTTCTCACGATTTAATAAAGCCAAAAGAATCATAGTAATTTAATGATAGTAAAAAAAGTCAAATTTTGTGAATTTTGAAGTAAAATGCACCATTACAAGCTTAGCTTAAGGCCGTGGTCAGACTGCATGCGTACTCCGACGAGTAAATGTACGTGCGTGCTCGCATCTGGACGTCAGAGTAAAACAAACGTTGATAAACCGGTTTGATTGGTCACAGTAGAGAAGAGTTGGTCGTACGAGGACTTGCGCACACGCACGAGTCAATTCTGGAAGCAAGTTTGTTTGATTTTCTTTGCGTGGTCGTCAGTGTAAAAATGAACGTTGAGGAGTTGATTACGCTTGTGTTTGACCAAAATCCATTGTGGGATCAAACCACAAAGGATTATCATAATAGAGATCTCAATGTGACCGCTAATCTTTCCACAGGCTTGATACAAGTCCAAAAATTGCTTTGTTTTTCAATCTTTGTGCTGATTCTGTTTAAAATATAATGAAACGTTTCTAGTGACATCCGAAAATAATCGAAAAATTTTCTATCAGTTTTTCGTAGATCAGGAAAAAGTAGCTTGAATTCTCCTTGCGTCTCTCTTGTTAAATTAATATCATTCACCCAGCTTTCTTTTTCTTCATTAACAAACAAAATGCGCAATAACAGATTGTCTAACAACTGGTCAATGCCATTGAAGTATAAACTCGCAGGAGTAGGAAGTTTGCAATGTGACCAGTCTTACTCTGACGACCTACTCGCACGACCTGCTCGCAAAGCGATCTACTCGTCAGTCGCATGCAGTCTGACCACGGCCTAAAGAGAGATGCAACAATTTTTCAAATATTTTCTATGTAAATTTTCATTTTTTATTATTATTATTAAAATGTATTTTTGTGTAGATATAATAAGAATGGTATGTATTTGTATTGACAAAAAATAAATTGAATTGCATTTATTTACTGCTGTGTTGAAACCTACTACACATAATTGTTTCAACAATATAAGAGCTGTCTTAGTAATGGCGAAGGTGATATTGTGGAAGGTACCCATAATGAAAAATAAGACGAAATTGTCACAACCACATTTATTAAAACTTCGAGAAACTAGTTTCGGTTGTTACACCATTATCAATCTCAATCAAACTGTTTGATTGAGATTGATAATGGTGTAACAACCGAAACTAGTTTCTCGAAGTTTTAATAAATGTGGTTGTGACAATTTCGTCTTATTTTTCAATATAAGAGCTATTAAGATGTATTTTTTTAGATATAAGAATGGTATGTATTTGTGTTGACAAAAAAAATTGAATTGCATCTATTTTCTGTTGAAGTTTACTACACACTTTAACCAATAGGAGATCTGATTGAGACCTGTGTAGTATTAATCTATATAAATAAAATTAGAGTTTTGTCTGTACATTTATCAGAATTATAATTTTTTGGTTATTTTTACGTTTTATACATCAAATAAGCCGAAAATAGTCTAATCTCACTTTCTGTCTGTCTGTCTGTCTGTCACGGCCGCAAAGGTATTTTTCGCGGCCTTCTCCTCAAAAACGAGAGCATCGATCGGGATTTTAGTTATTGAACAGTATTGAAAACATTATTGACAATGTCTTTAGCTATAAAAAACTAAATTAACTTTTTTTTTAACAGAGTAATAAACGTTTAAAAACCAAGTACTGTGCGATTTTGGATACATTTTACGCGGCCTTCTCCTCAAAAACGAGAGCATCGATCGGGATTTAAGTTATTTATCAGTATTGAAAACCTTTCTGACAATGTCTTTAGCTATAAAAACTAAATTAACTTTTTTATTAACAGAATAATAAACGTTTAAAAACCAAGTATTGTGCGATTTTGGATACATTTCTCCCAAGTTTTATTACCACATAAGAATAAGAACAAATCACGTAATTTATCATGATATATCAATCAGCTGTTCTCAAATACAAATGGTGGGCCCTTCGCGGCGTTATTTACGCTGTCTGCAGACTTGTGTAGTCGGAGCATTGCAGTCTTTTAGGAAACATATGTCTGGTGAATCAAAGCTCATCTTATGTTTTATCAATTATTTCTTTTTTGAAAACAAACAAAATTTTCTAATTCAAATTTATCAAAACAAAAATTAACATTTTAGGAAGGTGTGGTTTGTGCTAGGCTCTTGGGAATTCGCCAGGTAGCACTATTATTACCACATAAGAACAAATCATGTAATTCATCATGATATATTAATCAGCTGTTCTCAAAAAATATTCTCTCAGATACCTGTCACTGAATTGCTGATGTTCTAAGTTGTTTACTAAGGGCCCGTTCACACGATACAGTTTTTGTGCGATACAGTAAATTTACTGTATCAGTTATTTTGCAGTGTTTTCGTTTGCATGTACATTTCATATTGTATGTTCACACAATACTGTTTCGACTGGATCCAGTAAAAAAGCTGTTCTAGCCGATTTCTACATTCGGTTTTGTCTTCGAAAACTGTATCACTAAAATCAGCTGTACCGCAAAATAACTATCCGTATTTGGTGGCACATGTATTGTACCGGTAATGGATATGTTCAAACGATACGCTTATTACGCTGGAAGCAGTCTTCAGATCGTCAGCATTGATCTTCTTCATTGATATTCTTCAGCATTGATCTTCTTATTAGTGAATTCCAGTGTCCAGAAGTGGAAGATATTAATTGTGAAAATTTAATTTCTCTAATATATAATACAGCCGGTATTATTGTATGGCAGTGAGACATGGGTCCTTTCCAAAAGAAATGAAGGACGATTAATAGTTTTTGAGAACAAGGTTCTGCGGAAAATCTTTGGCCCAGTATGTGAAGATGGAGTTTGGCGCATAAGAAAAAACAGGGAATTACGTGCCCTATACCAAGAACCAGATATAATAGCCCTCATAAAAGCCAAAAGAATTAGCTGGTTAGGTCATGTGCTTCGTAGAGAGGAGGGAACAAGGCTGAAGGAGGTGTGCAAGGCCGTACCTGCAGGAAGGCGACCATTGGGAAGGCCTAAATTAAGGTGGCTTGACCAAGTTGGGAAAGATGTTGTCAGGTGTGGAGGAACAATTGAAATGGCAGAGGACAGAGAAGAATGGAGGAGGCTAATCTACGAGGCAAAAAATCGACTGAGATTTGTGACGCCCCAGCAGTAAAGTAAAGTAAATATATGAGAGACCCGCCTTGTGGGACAAGACTTAAGATTAATATAAAAATAATGAGAGAAAAATGTGTAGAATATTGAAACCAGAATTTGCGTACTTTGATCAAAATTTAAGAGAAACCTTCAGTATGAAACTTATTTAAAAAAATCTTACAAATAAAAAAAAAATCCTGGACTGGAATAAATAAAACTGAACTGGAAGCCCAATGGTGGGAGTTGCTGGTCTCCTATCGGGCGCCTCCCCAGGTGGTGGATTGGGGGATGCCTCCTAGATATAGGTGGTACTGGGGAAATGAAATACCCGGGGTGGACCAAAACCAGCATAGAAACTGCTGCCTTGCAGATGGAGGTCAATGGAAATCCTAAGGCTAGGGGAAGAAAACCCCAATAGAAAATTGACTGCTGCCTTGAAGTTCAGCATTGGTTTGTTAAAGGCTAAGGAAGGAAACCTGAAAAAAATTCCCTGGTCCTCCAGGTTGGGGGTTGGATGTGGGGCTAACTCCCCCACTCCATAAAAAAAACATTTGTTATGGAAGCACAAAATGATAGGAACGGACGGCCCACAAGGAATTTAGTGAAGGAACAGACATTTAAACGATCGTTGGATAGGGACCGTTGGCGACAATTACTAGTGCAGGCCAAGACCCGTCCTGGGTTGTAGGGTCACTGAAGAAGAAGAAGAAGGAAGCGCAATGGAAGAAGGAGGATAGCACAGCAATAAGCAGCAAAGCCGGACCGTGTGAACATCACAGTACAGTTGACGCCATACAGTAAAAAACCGTACCGCAAAAAAACTGTATCGTCTGAACGGGGCCTAAGCTGCTAACAACTTCATGATCGTTGCTATCAAAAAAGCCGAAACATATTTAGTCTTATTTCTAAACATAATCCGTACGAAGGACGGGCACAATAGCTAGTCAATTTATAAATATAGATCAACAGTGATCAGATAGAAAGATATAATCATAGAGTTGAAATCATCACCCAATGCTCTGTATTGTGTATCATCATTTCACTGCGCAAAAAAAATAAATATTTTTTTCTTGTAAAAAGGTATTGATTTACATTTTCAAGACATTTCTAACTTTGGAATTTATAACTTTTTATTCTAATATGTTTTGATTCACTATAAATGAATGGTTCGGCTATGTAAAATCTTTGAAAATTTGGATCAAGATAACATATTCAAAAAAAAGGGAGCAGTTTTGGACCTGAGTCTGTTGCACCTAACATTCGTTGTAAATTTGTCACAATAAATAAATAATAAACTAATACAGTATTATCAACCAATTCACAATTATAAATCTCTCCCATTTAAAACTAACTTTGAATTCTAGGGATTATCTTCCTGAAATATTAGAATTCTTTTGAATGTGACAAAACTAACCTTTTACTATAACATAATATTGATTATTTCACTTTAACAAATACTAATATATTATGTACTCATACTGCACTAATTTAGTGTTGCAGCTATTTGGAGTGTGACAGCGACATCTTGACCACTTAATTACTGACCAAGCCTTTATTACTTCTGGTGTCCAAACACATTTCCAATATTTTTATTCATATTACATATTGCTCTAGTTCAATTCCTGTAATAAATATACCATATATATATTTTTAGTTCATTTTCAAAGATTAGTCTTTATAAATTCACAAATTACTGCGCTCATGAAGGTAGCCGCCTTTTAGTAATCTTCAATCTAATAATTTAGCATGAAAGTTTGTGTCGGTGTGCCAGACTTGAAGCATGCCTGACCTACATTGGTGGTTTGCTAGAATGAGAGTGAGGGAATTGTACGGCTAGAGCTACAGTGGTGCCAAGGTTGAGGCCCTATTCACATTTGCACACATCTTGGCAGCAGCGGTCTGCGCCTGAGCTTGATTCACTCCATTTACAGAAATGTGGAATGCTTGCCCCGCTGTGCTAGTGCATTTCTAATATTTAATAAATTATGTAAGGAAAGCACACATGCAAGTTAATCGCACTATTTCTATTCATTAACTGAAAATCAAGGTTAATGTCGTCCGGTTTAGAGATTGCCAGCTAGCCTAGTAAGTTCTTATTCCAACAGGTATTATACAGGGTGTTTCGGAACTCTCTACCAATACTTCTAGGCAGTGTTTCTGTACCACTAACAAAAGTAAATATCGTAATAAAATTTCTCCAAAGTCCCCAGTTACTTACACAGCCGCCATTTTGATTTTTCACGCATTATTTTCTATTCCAACACCATTGAACATATAATTTTGAAATTTTGCATACAGCTTTATAACAATTGGAACAATCTAAAAAAAAATTGATCAAAATTAAAATGGGGGCCATTTAAAATCTTTGAACGGGATTAAATTAATAATGGTATCAAAATTCGACTACAATAACTTTCTTCAGATATTTTTATTGCAAATCTAACGATACCTCATTTTTCAAGATTGGCCAACAATTAACAGAGATATGCTACTTTTTAGGGTGTGCGGTGGTTGGAAGCGGGTTGCAGTTCTTTTAACTGTGTCATTGCAAGGCTTTCATTACCATGGTTATTTATTCTTTGTAATTTTCTTTTTCTATGGTAAATAAACTTTGATTTTATTGTTTGTATGTAAGTTATTCCTTGTTTGTTCGTAAAACTGCAACCCGCTTCCAACCACCGCAAACCCTTAAAAGTAGCATATATCTGTTAATTGTTGACCAATCTTGAAAAATGAGGTATCGTTACATTTGCAATATAAATATCTAAAGAAAGTTATTCTGGTCAAATTTAGATACCATTAGCCATTATTAATTTAATCCCGTTCAAAGATTTTAAATGGCCACCATTTTGGTTTTTAATGTCGGAAAATTTTGATTAATTTTTTCAATTGTTATAAAGCTGTATGCAAAATTTTAAAATTATACGTTCAATGGTGTTGGAATAAAAAATAATGCGTGAAAAAACAAAATGGCGGCTGTGTGAGTAACTGGGGACTTGAGAAAAAATTTATTTCGATATTTTACTTTTGTTAGTGGTCCAGAAACACTGCCTAGAAGTATTGGTAGAGAGTTCCGAAACACTCTGTATACAGTACTATCAATCAATTCACAAGTAGAATTCTCATCCCATTTAAAACGATCTCTAAATTTTAGTGGTTCCTCCTGGTATATTTATATAGATTTGAATGTGGCAAAACAAACCGCACCCATGCCCTAATTGAATGAATCGGCATTCCTAGAATTTGCGATACCTATCTAAAAATTTAATTAAATAGTATTTTTCCTTATCGCTCTTCTTCTCCTTTTTTCTCGTTCTTCACCTTCTGCTTCTTGTTCCTTATCTTGTTCTTTTGCTTCTTGTTTTTAGGGGTTCTCCTGTTATATTTATATTGATTTAAATGTGGTAAAACAAACCTCACCCATGTCCTAATTGAATGAATTCCTAGAATGTGCGATAACCTATCTACAAATTTAAATAGTATTTTTTCTTATCGTTCTTCACCTTTTGCTTCTTTTTATTTTTCATCTTTTGCTTCTCTTTGTCTACTCTTTTCTTCTCTTCCGCTTCATATTCTTTTCCTTCGTTCTTCTTATTTTGCTTCTTATTCTTCTCTTTTTCCCTTATTCCCCTTCACTCCTCCTCCTTCTTCCTATTCCCCTCCTCATTCTCTTTCACCATCTTTATTTTCCTCCCCATTCTTTGTTCCCTCTTTCTTCAATCCATCATTCCCGACATAAAGGACCGTATTTATGAACGTGACTTATCAAAGATCGACTTAAGTCAGATCGGTTAAGTCAGACTTAGCGGTAATAAGGCTTACTTACACTAACCGGTTCAAGCCAGCGAGCAGCTGGAACCCTAAAAGCCAACCCAGCTCCCACAACAAAGATCTGACTCCTGATAAATAATTTAACATTAATAATTTACATTAAACAACTCTAATTTACACTAATATGAGAATTTACACTACGTAAATGTTGCAGGGACAACTGGGTCAGCTTATAACCTCACTTTTCAGCTAGTAAACTCACCTAGTATAAGTAAAGCTTAGAATAAAGTTCGTATTCATGAACCTTTCTTAGCCAAGCTAGGTACAGAGCTGTCTTGAAGCCGGTCTTAGATTGTTGTGTTGCATCATATTTTGATTTCATTTTTTAGTGTAGCATCGGCTCATAATAATAAAATAAAATCATCATATTCAATTTTTGCACCATTGCAATGTAATTCACTGTATATTTGACTTTTTGAAATTATTTCTACTTATTTTATAGTTCTAACCTTACATTTTTTTGGCACTAAGATAGGATTCTCTTTCTAAAAAATAATGGATGAAGTTCGTTGATCTGCTGGCAGATAGCGTTCAATACAATGCTCATTATTCAAATTCGGGAAACAGAAAATAATGATTTGAAAAATGTTGGCATGGTAATTATTATGTAACAGTAACTGTAAATTTAAATGCAGTGCAGTATCTTTATCTTTTCATGCATGTTATTTTATGTTTATTAGTGCCTGATAATACGACACAATTTTAGGTTAGCTTGTGACCATGTTCAATGTAATAGAGCCTCTCCAACTTGGTCTTGGATAACTCCTGCTTAGATCAACGTAAGTCACGTTCATAAATACGGGCCTAAGGTCGACAGCAAGCAGCTGTTTATTATATAGAATGAAACACATAAAATATATAAAAATAATTCATAAATTACCTTGCTGGTGACATCGGACGGAGGAAGCTTGTTGTTGACGGTGAGAGGGGTGGTAGTTGGCTGTGGTGTAACTGACTTCTCCTTTTCCTCCACGTTGTTCTCGGTGAACGCGTCCATTTCGGATCCCTCCTTTTTCGCTCCCTTCTGATTGAACTCCTTCAACTTCTTGTTCTTCTTCGTCGCCTGTCGCTGACATGCTTTACCTGCAACACACGCAAAATAAATAAATTATTAGACTAAATCAATTATTGAACCAATCCCTCACAGCCAACAATTAAATGAACATTCAAATGCAGATCAAAATCTATTGAAGTATATTATAAATTTCTTAGGTATTTTCACATAGGTGAGCATTCAGCAACGAGGAATTCCAAAAATATTTCAACAGCAATTTCTGTTGGAACAGTGTCATCATGCGCTCAAGATATTAAAATTATAATAGAAACCAATAATTAAAAAATATATTATTGAAAATTGAAAGTTAATAATGAAAAATAAAATATCATAAAGATAATTGACAATCCAATGATCATTTATTATGATAAACTGAAACACCTGTTATTTCTTAATAATTACAATATTAAAAAAAAAGTAAATGCGAATGGCTTTTGTTGGTGGGAAGATCCAAACAGGTAGTTCAACCTCGCCGCTTGAGCCATATTATTGGAAACATGGTGAACATGTACAATTTTAGGTGGGTTCCGAACTATCGGGAAATGATTTTACAGTAGAGAACGGTCTTTTTTCATGCCAATTTAATCAGTCACCCTTCCAGAGAGGGCCCAGGTGAGCGTTGCTTATCTAACCTGATTGTACAGATCAGCTTGAGCCATATTATCGGAAACATGGTGAACATGTACAATTTTAGGTGGGTTCCGAACCACCGGGAAATGATTTTACAGTAGAGAACGGTCTTTTTTCATGCCAATTTAATCAGTCACCCTTCCAGAGAGGGCCCAGGTGAGCATTGCTTATCTAACCTGATTGCATCAATTCCCGTGAATAAATGAATAACCATATTACTGTACTAAATAAACGTTCCACAATGAAGAATTAACAATTATTTCTTTTGAATAAATGTCACAATGCAATTTTCTAGAGTATAATACTTTCATTGGTGGAGATCCTCAAGAATTTCTAAGTAGAGAAGTATGGTACATAGAACCTAAGTGTAGTAGGGCCTAGATAATTCCAATTGATACGGACTGATAGTACTTTGGATTACACTGAAAATAACAGTATCTTAATATAGGGTATGTGCATGGAATAAATACCCTGTTTTATGTGTGTTGTACAAGTAGAGCCTCGATAATTCAAGTTGATTTATTTTGTTTTATATGAAGACCAGATACTTACTAATTATAACGAATTATTCGAAATAGAAATTACGTTTTTTAAAAATCATCCTCAAGCCTCAGTATTTGCATACCAAGAGGATATTGCATGCCCTATATTTTTGCACCGAACATTACCGGAAATATAACGCAGTTTACCTCGCCGGTTGGAAACATGGTAAACCTCGATTTTGATGGATTCCGAACCACTGGCGTACTAATTTTTCTAAGAACAGGTTTGTTATTGCTGTGATTAATATTTTACTATCTCAACATCTAAGAAAAACAGTGATCAGATATAAAATTATAATCATAGAGTTGAAATCATCACCCAATGCTCTGTATGTGTATCATCATTTCACTGAATTCAATAAACACACACTCATATAATTCCTAGCTCACAATTTGTATATTCGAAGTTTCATCCAACACAAAGTTTACATTTGTTGAGGTGCGACCTGAAAAATCTGACACCAGACCTGAGCCGGCCAGTCACACGATATTATTATTTGCTGAGGTTTGTAATGCTTGCTCACGACATTGCATTGTTTCACAAATATTTCCTACATACCCGATAATAATGCTGTTTTCACCCTATCGTAAATAAAGACAGTGATCAGATAGAAAGTTATAATCAAAGTTGAAATCATCACCCAATGCTCTGCTATTTTGTATCATCATTTCACTGAATTCCATATCAAATAATTTCTGACTGACAATCAATTCCATTTGTTTGATGTTTTTATAAAGACCTCTAAATTACAAACTTGCAAACAGCGAAATCTTCTACGTCAAGAATTTCTATGGTTTCCCTTGACATTGCAATCTTGCAAGACGATTTCTCATTAACGAATACCTCTCTAGAACGAGTTTTTTGTCTGGATAATCGATTTCGTAAAACTAGAGTTCAATAGAATTAACTAATTGGTCCATTTCACAGGACTTACCGTTTACCGGTAAATGGAATTTTACAGGAAACCAAGGCGTCTGATTGGTCTATTCAAATTTTTGAACGTTTATAAATTCAAATAAGACGCATTGGTTTCCGGTAAAATTACAATTACTGGTAAACGGTAAGGCTCACATGAACTCTAAACCACTGATTAAAAAACAGCTCTTATATAAGAATGAGTATAGAAATTGTTATTATTGATAATAATCTCTCAAAGCTTCCTTGCGCTATCAGCTGATGAAAATTCTTAAAATTTCCGAACCAGTTACAAAGGATAAGATGAATTGAGATAGCGAATTATTGAGATATATAAATATTTATGAACCTAACTAGAGGAGTCCGTAACTCAAGAATGGCTTGAAAAGCTTTTGGAAACCCAAAGGAAGGATTTCAAGTCTCCCTATGGTTCATAAATACGGGCCTAAAATAATCAAAGTTAATATTGGATTCTAACGGCATAGCAAACAATATGACAGCCTAAAATTCTGAATCTGACTAGCCTGAAAATTAAATTAGTTAAGACAATTTAATACGAAAAACAAGCGAGAGAAAT
Source organism: Conomelus anceps (assembly GCA_948455865.1). Lineage (NCBI taxonomy): Eukaryota > Metazoa > Arthropoda > Insecta > Hemiptera > Delphacidae > Conomelus > Conomelus anceps. The sequence goes on along the minus strand of OX418218.1, from coordinate 8,247,129 downwards.
GGCAAGCGAGATAGATGGATAGATGGCAATGCAAAGTGAATCTGAACCCAGATACAAAAATAGCTGGCATCTTCAATAGTGACTCGGCGCACTAAATTTAGCCACGGTGTCACACAAAGCTGCGATACACTGTCAGCTTATTCAATGGAAGCAAATAGGTGAACCACCACAACAAACATTATAATCGCGATGCGCTAATTAGTACTTTCTCAAAACCTAAATATTTTCTTTATTTCAAACCAAGCAACAAAATTGTAAAAAAGAGCTAGCCGAATGCTCCAGTAATACCGTTCACGACACAATATAACATATTCACAACAATACTAGAACTTTGGGTGATGTGAATAAACGAGACTGATTACTTAACAGAAATACCTTATTAAGAAAAGAAATTAATAATTCAGATAAGTATTGTCTTAAAAGTAGGTGAATAACCTTTTTCTATTTCTTATAAGCAATCACTTATGAGCTTAAGAATTTGCGTGTAGTTTTTTCAGTGTAAGTATTTATTTTTCTTAAGAAATTGTTTTTATTTAAGCAATTGCTGAGAGTATGCACAAAACCTGCGTGTTGAAACCTGAAGTTTGCAGTGACACTTCTGTGGCATCAACAATTCATCTAATGCTCCAACTGTATTAATTTAATGATCAATCTCAAATCAGCGATTACCTATTGCTGAAATTGTTTATAATGAATATTTTTCATTTTCCTACTACCCAATTTCCTTAACAAAAAAAATAAATAAAATTAAAAATAATAATTTAAATTCAATAACGTGCACATATTTTACTTTGTTATATGTAAAGTAAAATGTAAACGCATGTTACATTACATTACGTACATAAATTAATGGAACCATTATGGTTATGTACGTTATGTACATAATTTTATGTACCTAAACATTTTACTTTATGTATAATGTAAAGTAAAACGTGTACACGTTATTCAATTTATTTTATTTTTATTTATTTATTTTTTGTTAAGGAAATTGGGTAATAAGAAAATATAAATTAAAAAAAAAATAAAGTTTACAAAAAGCTATTATAAAGATTTCAATTAATGTAATGCTTGTAGAAGCACATGCATTACTTCATTTCTTTTTTGCTGACCTCTTCGTCCTATTTCTGCATCTGGCACTTCATTAATTTCATTTTCTGTAAACTTGTCACAATCATCTTCAAGTGGTACTTCATACTCATCGTTCGCTTGTTTTCCAAAGTTATGTAAAATAGCGCAAGCCACAAACATTTTGGCAACTTTATCCAGCTTCACTCGGATGAGATTTCCCAGCAATGGAAATCTCTTCTTAACTTGGACGAACACTTTCAATTATTACTCTTTCCTTACTGTGTCGCTTGTTGTACGTTTCTTCGTTGGCATTTTGAGTGTTTCTAAAGGGTGTAAGCATCCATGGAGCAATGGCATATCCACTATCTCCCATGAGACAAATTTCATACTGACCCTTCATTAAAGCTGAGTAATTCACGATACCTGCTTGGACTAATGAAACGCCGATTTCTGTACTTCTTTTCGTTGCAAAAGGCAGCCATAATTGGTATTAAGGTTGGTCTGGGGCTACCTTAAAAGTCAGTCAGTAATTTCTTATAAGAATAAGTATTTCCAACACTTTATTCACATTCTTTTAAGAAATTACTTACGCTGGATCAGTATTTCTGTGTAGTTATCAGCAATCACTTAAGAAAAAGAAATTCTCGATAAGGTAAAAGAATACCAATTTCTTATATTTTATTCACCTAGTAGTAAGCAATTTCTTGAAAAAAACAGACAAGAAAAGTAATTTCTGATTGTTATTCACATCACTTATAATCTACTTTTTCTGATAATGTAATCTAAATTTTATTGATTCAATTTAAAAAGTTCAGAAATATCTTGGGAAGTATCAAATAAAATAATTTAAAGTGCTTTATCGTTCAAATTGAACTTAGTAATTATGTTTCCTAGAAGATTCAAGTTATATTTAAATCAAAGTGTAAACATAACGTATGTATACAAATATTTGGACTCTTGTAAAAATGTAGTAATAGAGACAGTTTTGGGCTAAAAGCCTGTTGTTTCTTTACAATAAGATTTGACTAAATAAAATAAATAAATATCACAGTTGCCATTCTTAGGCTGGGGCCTCAATGAGCAAGGACTACAGTCAAGTAAGTTTCCACACAAAACAGCTGATTATATATTATTTGTCAATTGAAACTAGCTGTTTCTATGGTCATACGAAACTATGGTTGAGTTTCTGGGAACTTTACGGGTAGTAAATGTTACTATTTGCGTGTGATTGGTCAATTCGAATTTTTAACGTCTATGAATTTAAATATACTAATCAGACGCCACCTTCAACAATTACCAGTTACCGGTAAACCTCCCAGGAACTCAACTATTGTGTAAACGTTAGATATATTAAGAGTTTGGGCATAGCGTTGCTAAATTTTTTCTAAAGCTAAACCTCATCAGGGCAGTTCTACGCATGCGCCGACATTGGCATTATTGTGGTTGTCAAAAATATATTGAGAACAGCCTACTACTATCAAAAAATACAACAGAGATTGAATTTTCCATTTCTCACCAAATTCGAAGAGATTAGTGACAGAATATAAAGTTTCAGAAATTGTAAGTTCTTAATAATTGTAAGTTCAAAAGTTACTTCAATATAAGAATGAAATATTGGATGGAACAAATGAATGGACTATTGAAAAACAAATGATATTTCTGTGCATCTTTGGAAGGTGACTTATAGGGTCGTAAATGCCATTTCTTTACTCTTTACTATCGGTCATTATATTGAAATCATATCCTAGCCTACTAAGTACGTCAGGTAGGTAGGTAGCTATGTGGCGGGTAGCTAAAATTGCGGTGTTGGAAATTTTACAGCTTAATTCGCAAAGAACATCGCAAAATTCACATCTTATGTTTACAAAAGAACTGTGCCCTGTAGATTTGTGCAATGCAGATGTAAATTTGGCATTGTTCTTAGCGAAGTTAGCTGTAAAGTATTATCAACAAAGTTGTCTTTTTTTTGGCAAGATTTAAAAAAATGAACAGTGATCAGATAGAAAGTTATAATCATAGAGTTGTAATCATCACCCAATGCTCTGTTATTGTGTATCATCATTTCACTGAATTCGGTAGCTAAAGATTCAAATAATTCCCGGCTGACAATTTATTTCATTTGAGGTTTCTTATTATTGTAATTTTATTTAAGGTTTCTTAAATTTTCTTCAACAGTCTTATCTAATGTTCGTTCTTCATTATTCTTGTCGTATAGCACCAGCCTATAAAGTAATTCCGTGACTCAATTCTAGAAAAATGAAGATAAAATAAATTTTTGTGAAAACAATTAGCGTCTACATGAATAACCATTCGATAAAAATTGATAAATTCACCTGCTATACACGAATACACTATCACGCATTAATGCAACCAAATTGTTTTAGAACGATAAGATCAACAATTTCTTGAAATAACACGTATAGATATAATAGAAACAGTTTCCAATTTCAAAGTAAAATTAGCGTTATCCAGAATTGTAACCAACTTTCAACAGAGAATCCATGTTTCGCCAATAATTATTATCCTTACAATGAAATCTCCTAAGATAAATGTTGAAAAAGAAATCCAATTCACAAAAAAATTGATGAGATCACCAGAATTTCAAGACTATACACTACAAAAAAAAAGCAATTATATAAACAATAATAATAATTATGAGAAAAACAGAAATTATGCTGACAAAATCGAGTTATTAGGTCGAAATAATTTGAAATAGATAACCCCAACACACACATCATCGATTTAACTAACGGTTTTCTGTAATTTATCCTTGAGTTTGTAAAACAATGAAAATATTTTCGCTTATCACTTCCTCATTTCCTGCCACAAGGCGACCGCAGCTCAAATTTGTCAAAATTGAGGTCAAAAAGTGAAGATGACTCAAGAAAATCTTAGCTATCACAATAGATTTTCAGGCATCGACAGTTTAAATCAATCAAGACTGAACAAATGACTACCAATCAACTACACAAAAAGCAGATTCAAGAATTTGTGTGAACTCATAAGTAAAAATTGAGAATTTGAAGCCAGTGTGTCATGATATTGAATGAATGAAGCCATTCATTTTAGGAATGTTGGATTATACAAGCCTAGCACGATTATACACTTGTATTGTAACAATTTATATTACTATATATAAAAAAGTCTACATTATTCAGAGAGCTCTATTGAAGATAGTAATAGATAATGTATAGGCCTATATAGATAATAAATGACAATTCAAAAAGAATGAACAGATTTATAGCATGTATTTCTTCCAAGCTACAAAATGTCATCATTCTTAGAAAGAGGAAAGTTAGAATCTTTATACATCCTAAATAGAAGTTTCAATAATTTCCGCATTAGCGCTGTTGTTTTACTTTAATAAAATAACATGATGTATTGCATGTATTATTGTATGTGTATGAGTGTATGCCTCATTGGTCATTACATTTCTAATTCAGGAGATTTGAACATCTTTCATTCATTCACTATCCCCTTGGGACTAATTTTGCCGAGAGGCATAATGTCAGAAGAGGTGAGCTTCAAGTTGAGATTACCGCTCAGACTCACATTCTATCACATTATGCCTCCCGGCAAAATTAGACCGGTCAGCAGAGATGAGCTTCTATCACAGAATCCGCTTATAAACCAGAATAAATTCATTGTCATTGAGGAGATATCTGAATAATCAGAAGATATTGCATTATATAATCGTGAAGATTTTCATTTTGGAACGATCATTTTGTTAATGAGTCCAAGGAAAAATCTACACCATGAGAAGAAAGAAATTCAACATTCCTTAGCTAACTGCATAGTGAGTTCTAGAACATCATTTGCACATGAAATCGTACACTATTTTCAATTTCTAGAAAAGGAAATGATAATTCCTGGCTGTTATTGCCACTTTACTGTAGAAAAACAACAGCGCAAATTAGGACTTCTACTTTGATTGTTTCTATGTTTTGCAGTTTAGAAGAAATTAATGTTTGAAACCTGTTCCTCCTTTCTGAATACCCCTCCCTGTTTAGTGGTATATAATCCAATTGTTTATACGGAACTAAGGAGGTAAATTTTTAGTTTACAAAATAATTTTAGGGGTTTTGCAATTTTAGGGGAAATGCATTTTTTCATTCACTTAACTGAGCCAAGGCTGGGTGCAGCAGGAGTTTTGGTCATAACTTTTTTCGGAGTTATATTGGACGTTATGAAGGTGTATTCAAATGTTATCTATTGTCCCTGTGGTTCGGAACCCACCTAAAACTGTAGGTCCAACTCATCAATCACCATCATCCATTTCATTACCCATGCACAGGTCTCAGACCTATGTGGGCTTCATCCTCAGAAAAAAAATTCTCATAAACTATTTTATGAAATATGTGGTTTCGAAGTTCAAATTTTTCGGTTTATGGGGGCAATTTGTATCTCCTACAAGTCATTTTAAACGTTTGGAATTTTTTAACGCTGAAAGACACCTCGGGGAGTAAAAATGACATATTTTTATGTCATTCAAATAGTTTTTTCAAAATAATTTTTTTGGGATTGTTAAATTTTTGTTGAAACAACTAATTGTCTGACAGGTATAAAATTAATTTTAATCTCCTAGCTGTCTTTTAGCTATAAAAATTGTCAAACTATTAAAATGACTTGTAGGGGATGTCAATCCCCCCCCCCCCCCCAAACCCGAAAATTACAACTTTGAGCACCCAAATATCACAAAATAATAAATGAAAAAATATATTTATGGTGACAATAGATAACGTTCCAATACCTTAATAACAACCAATATAAGAAAATTCAAAGAAATTATTACCAAAATCCATGCGCACAACCTTAATAATAAAAAATGAGATATCACAAATTACTCACTATTGGAAGCAGGCAAACCCTCATCTTCAATTCCAATATCGATAACATTGTCAGCAGAACTCTGCCTCGAATCATGACTCAATCCATTGAGACGACTGTGCAGATCAAATCCATCGACAATATCATTCCTGCTATCCGTTGTTGTCGTTATGGGCAAACTATTTTTTCGAGAAAAGTCAACAGCTCCATTCTCGTTCACTTTTCGCCAGTTCTGCGACCGATTCAGACTGGAATTCCTACTCGAATTGCGACTGTTTCGACCGCGACGCCTGCTACGGCGTCTAGGGAACGTATTGTTATTGGCTGGCTCCATACTTTCAGTTCATTCAAGCTATTTTACTTCCAAAATTTACAAAAACTCCAAGACTGCACATTCACTAACGGGAGCAACGAACATAACGAAAAGTTTTACACAAAAACATTACTCAAATGTCAACCATAATGCTTCTTCAATCTAAAATAAGTCTGTAACAATAATACTACTCTATATTTAATCGTCCGTACGTATTTCAGGAAGGGCGCAGACAAAATTAGCTACTAAAAATCGAAACAGTTCACAAATACCATATTGGTTAATAATTGGGCGTTCAACAGTCAAATTTCTTCCACAAAAAAATTCAATTTTGGTCAAAATTTAAACAATAATGTTCTTTCAAACCAAAATAAGTCCGTTCGCATTTCGAGAAGAAAGTTAAACTAACATGATAACGAACAATTTCACACAACTTCTCAAATGTCAACAATAATGGTCCTCCGTACGTATTCGTCCTTGCGTATTTCAAGATGAACACAGACAAAATTAATGAAATATCACAAAGAATCAACTACTATGAATCTGAACAGTTCACAAATGCCAAACGAAGGTCAACAATTGGGCGTTGAACAGTTAAATTTCTATTAAAATATTAGAAAAACAAATCAACATCACAGTTGAAAAGGCGTACAGCCAAGAGAAAATTCGAGGACAGTACGTGGTAAAATGCGTAGGTTAGAGAATGACTAGAAAAAATTTAACCTAACATTTGCCCGACGGTCATTAAAGACAATTTTCCACTGAAACTCAACTCAAAACTAATTGTCCTAATCATTAGACAACCGCACTAACAAAGTTTTCGTCATACAATCGAATAAAATGTTAATTTAAATAAAATTAAAACGTAGATTCTCAACACAGAAACTCGAAATACATTGGAATACAACGCCCCTGCACTGACTGAAGAAGCAGGAGAGGATTGAGCAGAGTCCCACACGGAGTTACTACACTCAACTAGTTCACTATTTTTAAACAGCTCGTTTCACATACGTATATGCACACACTCACTAACACACTCAAGAGCCAAAGAGCTTCCCATACAGCTGTAGTCTTCTCGACAGCCATTTCGATGCAAATAAAATACTACTTAATGTCGGTCCTATTTCAGGTGACTAACTCAACTAGTGACCAATCATCACATACACAAGAACTCAACTCACAGAAAAACAAACCTAGCAAGTGAGTAGACAAATCTTTATTTTAGCCAGTTATTCAAAATAGCCCCAGGATGAAGCTGACCACTACAAGCTATAAAACTCTCTTCTTACGGAGGCCTGTTGCGCAAAAATCTTAAAAAACTAATTTGATTAGTACTTGTAATAATGAGCACTACTAAATCTTATAGAGGTTTTTCCTTGTAGTCAGTAATATTTTTGAATTGCTTTGTAAGAAAATTCTCTTCCTACTAGTTTTATTAGTACTTGAATTTGTAAACAATGCTAAATCTTATAGAGGTTTTCACTAGTAGTTAGTTTAATTGTATAAAGTAATATTGTTGAATTTCTATGCAACAAACTTCATATTAATATTTTAAATATAATATTTAATGGCGTTGATATTTTATGGGGTGTTCCGTGAATATTGAATTTGAAGCAGAGTATAATAATTTATAGTTTTCCTTTCTATTTCTAGTCTTTTTCTTTTATTATATTCATATATATATTATATTCATATATTTTAACGTAAAATTCCCTTCTTTATTTTGCTACAGTTCAACATGATCAACATCCTGTAATTAACTACCTAACATATTTCATTTTTCACCAGCCTTTCAAACAACAAAACTACCATTTCAATTTATTATATAGAGCAAATTATTCAACAGATCTTTCATCCCACTGAACATAATATATTCATTATCATGATTATTTTATGAGCTAAAATGATCAGTGACTGTGTTCTTCCATACTGTATTATAAATTATATTAATCCATCAGCTTGCACTACAGCAAATAAAGCTAATCGCGCTAAATCTAATGTCAGAAAACCACGGACTAGCAAACCCATATTATTTGTTCTTAAACCATTACATGAAAAATATGTTCAACATAAAACACATTCATACAGATTGTTTTCTTTCATTAGGTTAATATGTATTTAATTTAAATTTGCATCTTATTTATTACTAGGGATCATGCATATTTGGGGTCTGGGAGCTAGTGTTGAAGCATATATTTATTTGAGATATATGGGGCCTGTTATACAACAATTATTTACAAATCACAATAATTACAATCTACAAATAAAAACTTCCATATGATTTTGCATTAACTACAAATACGAATACTAATAAAGTTAGTTTTCAAATCACTATTTAACAGACACCAGATGCTATAGAGGCTTTGGAAATATTTTATGTTATACTGTACTACATTGCATAAAAAAGCTGGAAAACAACACACATATTCACTAGACACCTATTACTGGTGGCGAGACCCTCTCGGACAGATCCACGTCACCGTTTGAGCAATGTTATGGGGATCGTGGTGGACCTACTATTTTTAGTGGGGTGGGTTCCGAACCAAAGAATGTACATAACTGTAATTATCCTCCATAATTATTCCTAGCCTCCTTTTAATGTTCCTGTTTATAAGAATAATTTCATTTTTGAAAAGATTGTGTGTTCATTAAATTGTATTGTTTTATATTTCAACTCTGTATATTAGTGTATGTTTTATCTTTTGATGCTAAGACGTGCTGTTTGTTGGCGGAGTCATAGTGACTTCCAGCCAATGTCACCAATGATTTGGAATAAAGAAATGACAGAATAGCATAAAATCCCCCTGGAGGAAAAACCCAGAGGTACGATACATCTCGTAACTCCTTCCATCCACCACTCCTGTTTGCAAATCAACAAGGTTTTCACAGAAGTGCAGTACTGCTAACCAGAATGTTATTTTCCATAATGAGTGCTAGGAAAAAAAGGATACAGCCTCGAAAGAACATAATTTAGAATGAATAAAATAGAGTTGGAATTTCTATTCTTTTGGTTTACGGTTAAGATGAACACATAGAGAGTTTCATTTGTAGTAGAGAAGGTGATATTGTGGAAGATATATATGATGAATAATAAGACATGAAGTTGGCACAACCACATTTATTGAAAATAGTGAGATACTAGTTTCGATTGTTATAACATTAACAATCTCAAACAAACTAAAACTTAATATATACTAAACAGGGAACTCCCTCAGCCAATTCCCTGTTTCCCTGTTTAGTATATATATTAAGCGACTCTGTACTTTAGTTTTAGTTTGTTTGAGATTGATAATGGTATAACAACCGAAACTAGTATCTCACTATTTTCAATAAATGTGGTTGTGACCACTATATGTCTTATTTTTCATTATGAATATTTTCCACAATATCACCTTCGCCAATACAAAGAAGCATAATTTAGAAGTGAGGAAAACAGGGTACAGCATTTGATGTGGAGACGAAAAAACGAATAGAACGGATAAGGCATAAAAAAGCATAATTTAGAAATGAAGTCTAGAACATTGACTCCAAGCGAGGAAAAAATTTCTGCGGTCTGCAAGAAGGTGCAACGTGGCAAGAGATAGCAATCGAGACGAAAAAGATGAATAAAAGAGCAAGAGAGCGCCAGCCGGTTAGTAAAACAACCTTGCCAAACACGACACCGTACAGACGTGGCAAAGCATGTGCTTAAAAGGCCTTAACCTCAAACCGTGTCGAGTGGTACTGTTCTTGGCTGGTACAGGGCCTCATTATATGCATAATAGTGAGGCCCCGGCTGGTACGCCATCAAGAACCAGTGGAGCAACGGGGCCACGAGAAAGTGCCACCAGCCATTTCTAATCTGCAGTCAACCTATCTCTGCAAGCATGCATCGCGTAACCTTCCGCACCTTTATTAATGCCGCCTAAAAGCACACACACACACACACACATGTTATGCAAGTCAGAGAACAGACTACTTTCGATTGATCGCAGACAATGCATCACGAGTTGAAATCACGCTCATGGGATGACAGCATCCTGGAATAATGGATGGATATTCAGCTCAATTCTTGAAGATTTTAGACACTTCGTAACTTGAGACTTTCTTATCTAAGTAGGACTTGAAAAGGCTCTATTACATTGAACGTGGCCGCAAGCTCAACTTCAAAAGGTAATTCCAGGTACTAAAAAACATAATTTAACATGGAAAGATAATGCAACCTGGCACCATACGTGAATACGTTGCTAACTTTACGGTGATTTCTAGGAATAAATAATTCATTTATTCATCATCAGTTGAGTAATTCATCAACAGCATTCAGTTGAGTGCTGAGTCGAAACTCAACTTCGATTCAAACTAAACATGACATTCATAACTCACTAAGCACTTAAAAGCCTAGCTGATGTGTAAAAAATTTGTAGGATTGACGTAATCAATCCTACTGTTTAAACACTGTTCTCTGCTGTAAAATCACTTCCCAGTGGTTCGGAACCCACCTAAAACTGTAGGTCCAACTCATCAATCACCATCATCACCCACGCACAGGTCTCAGACCTATGTGGGCTCCATCCTCAGAAAAAAATGAGTAGTATTTCAAGTTTTTGTTATGAATTTTATTAAGTCAAGGCCTGCTACCTTAATAGAAGAAAGTTTAAATAAATCAAAGAAATGCCTCAGTTGATAGCCTACATAAAATAATAGAATAAATTTCTAAATTCTAAAAAAGACTTTCAACGTGCAAAAGTACAGCTCAAAATCAAAAGACAGCAGATTGTAATGGTTTAATAGCCAAACCTGCTCTAACTTTGATTCAGTACTGTCTCTTAATAATTTTATTGATCGCTCCATTCAAGAAAACCTCTGAGGATAACCTATTTAATATTCAACATATATAACATATTTCGTATTTAACATGAAATACAAAATACCACAGTCAATAGACAAAGCTAAAACATAAATAAAAATATTTATAAATAAGGTTAAAGGGTATCCAGAAGTCCACTTATGATAGATAACGAAAGTTGACCTCAAACCAGAAAAAAAACATTGCGGTATTCTATGAGAATTGATATTAAGCGATAATTCACGTAATTCATTAGTTTTTATATTAATACTGAACTGTTTACAAGAGCCGTATGTTTGAGCATCAATGTTTTAGTGGAAAGCATCCATTGTTCCATTGTATATACATCTCTTTTAATCACTTAAATTAAGTGAGAAGCATAATTAAATAAATGCTTATGTAAGTATATTATTTTATCGATAACATTCGTACAATGAATAATATTCTCAAACGGGATATTTGATACAGGGGCCTCACATCAATAATTGTGTCAACATTACTTCCCATCAAAATTCAAATAAAATACTAATGCTTGGCAATATCAGTAAACGGTGGTTCGGAGACCACCAATGGTCCAACTCATTACACAAGCACACGTATCAGACCTATGTGGGCTTCATCCTCCAGAAAAAAGTATAGATGTAGGTATTACTTAGTCAGTATTCAATAGGTTGAGTGCTACAAAGAATACAGTCTTGACTGCCTTGTGAAGAATTTTCAAATTTCATTTTAAAATACTCTGTTGTATGACATGCATTATGTAAATGAATTGAACATTATATTGCAGCTATTACAAGTACAGTATATTAATAACCAATGTTCAGTTACTAAGAAATGTGCTGAAAACTTAGCTGATATTACTAGAGGCAATTAAAAATTATCTAGAAAATACTATTATATCTCAAAAGAATGCAATAGTTATTCAGTTCACATTGAATCTCTTCAATTGTGCACTAAAAATAAATTTCATTGAGAAAACCGTCCAAACAACCTTAATATGTGTGAATAAATAAGACAGCATTGACCGTTAGAGGTCAAAAAACCACTCACACAAGTCAGTAGAAAAGTAATAGCAATAAGGGCAATGACGTCAGCAAAATTACCTAATTAGCATTTCATGAACAATAGACACATGAGAAGCCAATCATTGTTCCAGGCGGACTTATTGTTGCATTGCGTTTCATAGTTTTCACATCTGAAGAAAGTTTACTGACAGCTATGAGTTTTTCAACATTTCAATTGCTGAATACCATTTAAAGTAAGATGTTCAATTTCTCAAATTATTACTAGTCTTGAAGCAGATTTTGTCCCCCCCCCCCCCCCCCAAACAATATCGCCTTAGCAAGAACAACCATTCCAAATCAACATGGAGAAAGAGAACAGACGACAGGTACAATTTGAAAATTAGATTTTTGATACAGATTTTTCTGTAAGTTACTGAGGCTTGTATTTAGGAACCGACCTTGAGGCTTCCCTATCTCAAGGGACACTTGAAAAGCCCGTAGACGTTTCAGATCTCCCTCAAGTTTAGGACGCCACAAAATAGGTTCAAAAATTTGTGCCCAAGTAATGTTTAATTGAGATTGAAAAACATTCGAATATACAGTATCGCGTCTTTTTCTGAGGATTGAAGCCCACATAGGTCTGAGACCAGTGCGTGGGTAATCGAGTTGTATGATGAAGATTATGAGTTGGACCCACAGTTTTAGTTGGGTTCCAAACTATCGGGAAGTGACTTTACAGCAGAAAACAAGACTTTTTGCTGGCTAATCCAATCGGTCACCCTTAAAGAGAGGGCTCAGGAGGTCGTAGCTTATCGGGTTGCTAATCAAAGTGGTTGAGACATCAGTACGGTATTAATGATGTGATAACATCATTAGGGGAAGTGATAGCGGAGTGCCGTAGCAGGTATCTGTTCAATCAGAGATAAGCTACGAAACTCCTGGGCGCGCTTTGTAAGGATGGCCGATTGGATTGGCCAGCAAAAAAGTCTGTTTTCTGCTGTAAAATCACTTCCCAGTAGTTTGGAACCCACCTAAAACGGTAGGTGCAAATTATTAATCACCATCATCCAATTCATTACCCACGCACAGGTCTCAGACCTATGTGGGCTTCATCCTCCGAAAAAAAGAAAAATTACATAATTCATTACGGATATCTACCACAATATCATCATAAACAATACTAAGAAGACCCGTCAATAATACTAATAATAACCGTTACTGTTATACGAACCACCTGTTCGTTTCAAGACAACAGCTAGCAATTGATTACTGTTAGCACCTGTACCTTCATAGCCGAAATCTATGTATCAAATATAAATAAATTTAAAAAAATGCCACACCTAGACGGGAATCGAACTAGAGACCACCAGATTAATAAGCAATATAGTTTACGGAGGTCGAATGAATATCGGAAGAACATTGCCAGTACCGGAGGCAAAGAGCTAGCTGGCTACATTACTCATTGGACGACCCTGAATACCGCCAAGCAATGGCCTTGTCCTAGATAAGACTCAAGAATCAAGACACATGTTCGCTTAATTGACGCAATTTAATCTTCAAAAGTTCATTAATCTAATTATGAAAGTGGGCGAACGAACAGCAACTGTTCAAATTACACTAGCCCAAGAACAAAAAACAAGTTCTAGCAGACGAACAATTAATGTACATTTTAACTTGGTCGAATCTAGTAATACAGTAGATATTTCACAGTTCCAATGCATTTATCACAAATTCCAGCATAATATTATCCATTAAGATAGATAGAAAGATTGTCTTTATGTTTTCACGTTTTAATACTAAGTTCTGTGGGTGAAATTAAGGCGCAAGAGCCCCCTTTTCCACTTAAACCAAAAAGAGGTTGATTCATAGCTCAATTTATTAAAATAATATACTGTAATCATTTTTTTTTTTTTGCAGTACCGGAAGCATTTCAGGACTTGAGCCCCATCTTCAGCGACCACTTACTGAATTTGAAGTTATAAAGAGAAAAAATGGTTATTAATGAGATTTCGGCTTCGCGTTTCATAGTTTTGGAAATAAATTGGGTTCTGGTTTTGAATTAGAATCCTTACATCACTTTTACCTTTAATCATAATGCCTCACGCATTAAATAATACTGTTCAGATGTATGTTCTGATCCAAATTCGAGACCAGAACCAAACACAAGGCCAGAATCTCATTCCTCCCACACCGACTAATTATGTAAGTATTCACTGTTCGCGAAGATGCTACTCAGTTTCTGAATCGCATAATACCCACAAATAAATGTAAGTTGTTAATAACAGTTAATTCACATTTAATAACCAGCATTTCTCATAATGATTACAAGAGAAATTAAGCTTACCAACTATTGTAAATTCATGTATGTTGATGACGGTCTTGACTTCAATAGCAATTTTTTTTTTAACCATTATCAAAATTTTGAAAACGCCAATTTACGGGACCCTTATACCACCATAAACCACTAAGCTACGGCTGGTTTCGATGACATTCATTATTAGATCTACAGACCATGAGTCAATTCTACAATCTGGGAAATCGAGAACATGAAAACACAGTACCACATCTCAATGATATTATCCCCTAGTTTAAACAAATTAAAACTGGCCGTGAAAAGCCATATCATTTATAGTTTAATCAGTGCAACTGTCGTCAGTTCTCATTGATGAATTAATAACAGCTTTCATTAATTTATTCCTGATTAATAGAGAATGTAAACGAGCAATAAATTAATAACTCAGACGGAAGTTGAAGCCACTAAAATGCTTGTCGATTGCGAGTGACGACATGAATCAGATAACACGCTTGCTAAAACATAAGTTCCAATTCTTTGAGAAAATAATACGGTAGTAAATCAAACATATGACGATTATGCTACGGTTGGCTTTCATGGAATATTGTCATTTAATTCATGGAGACTCGCTATTCTGTCAAAAACTAACAGCTTGAGTATAGTACTAAGTGATTAGTTTGATTTCTCAGCGCTTATACAGCAGTAAACAGAATTCATCAGATACAGTAGTTAAATGACAACATACATTCAAAAAGCACACCATGACAATGATATACTGTATAAACATCACAGATAATCAACATTGGTTTTCAACAATTGCCTGACTTCATCGGAAGTGATGTGATTGGGGAAATATTGAGCCGTATTTGTTAGGATGACCGATTGGATTGGACATCCGCTGTAAAATCACTCCCCGCTGTAGGTCCAACTCATTACCCACACACAGGTCTCAAGAGACCAATGTGGGATCCATCCTCAGATAAGTCATGTTATATCCACCATTAACAGCATTAAAAACGAATATGGCGAATAGAATACACGAAAAGCTGCAAGCAAATACTGAGACAAATCAAGGATCAAACCATAAAAACATTTGTTTACGACTTCTGAAAAACCATTCCGCTATGATGACAGGAAATACTCCAACATAAATACAGGACTAATTGGGGAAAGAACAATTTACATCAAAATAGTGACAGTACATTCAACAACGCAGCATCAAAAGGACTAAAGTTTTATGACTACAAGTATTTGAAAAGGATGTAGCAAACCCGTTAGTTTCATAACCTTTAAAGTTTTTGACCATGTGTTCTGAAGTAATTATCAATGGTTTATAGCTAATAAGTTGACTTCAAAAATTAAATTGAGTGGAATTAAATTGAGTGGCATTAGTCAAGATTTACAATGTTTTGTGAATACATGTAAATTTGGACAGAGGGATGTATATGATTACATATGATTTGTCAATAGACGTGAGGTGAATCATAATTATCATTATCTCATACATCAGAATCTTATTAAAAATGAAGAGATCAAATACGTTCAGAGTGAAATTAATTAACCAACAAGTCAGAGTGTAATACAAACATTCAATTCAATGTCTATCATAACACGGATGCTACCCAATCGAAATATGATTACTGTACTTCGAATTTAGTTTTAAATCATTAATGCAGCGAAGCACCTGTATCAATAAGTTGCCATCTCAAACTCAAGAATAAGTCTGTTCATTTCTGACAACTAAGAACAATTAGAATATAATATTCAAGGTTAGAAATGTTGTAAAATTATAATGAATAATAATATTTATTGAAATATTTTGCCTTTTGAACTTGCTGGCTGAATGATGTTCCACACTAGTTACTTAACTATGAGTCATCATTAGTGTAGAATGGTTACGACGGTTCCGAACATTCTATGGTTTCTAGAATCACAAGTAATTTCTAATAATCTATTCTATAAATCATTTATTTATATTTACGAGAGAATAGAAGTTCATTATAAGGTACGAATACAACCCGATTTCGAACAAGAGTTCACTGATCTGTTAGTTATAGAGTTGAAAAGAAACAGGATATATGTTCAGTAAAACCCAAAATATAGATCCTCAAATAAATTACAAAATCAGGATCCAAAGTTCAAATACGGTACGAAATTAAAACTAGAATTTGTATGAGTTAAAACTTGTACAAATCTAAACCTTAGGAGTCTCAACCCAAATGACGTTAAAATACTGTCAAAGTTCACTGATGTTACCAAATTCATTCAGATCTTAAAGATTAAGCTTATAAAGAATACATTACGAATCCAATCAATAGAATGGTTCACATTACACGGCAGAAAATTGAGATATCTATTAAATTAATGTTACTTGCCTTTATTTTTTCCTCCTTTCATGTTGCAGTAGTAGGTACGAACTTAGTACATCTAACCTAAAACTCACGTTTCACTTGTCTTCGTAAAATTTAGAAACTAAGAACACGTATAAAATTCGATGAAAGCATAACTAAAACTTCAATTAAGCAATTTCAAAACCTATAAATAATTAAAACTTCAGAGCTGAAAGCATGTTCAAAATTCGAAAGCATGCTGTTACAAAATAAAGAAAACTTCACGCCGATTGATGAAAACAATTTAAAATGAACTTTGGTGTTGAAACTGCAAATACGTTAAAAATATGACAATATGAAACTGAAAATTTGTAGATTTGATAGCAATATTCAAGAAATGAAGCGCGATTCTACCTGCAACCTTGTCCGCTTGCAGCCTCTTGCACAAGCATGAATTTTCAAGGTCGCCGAAAGTATGTACGAAAAATACGAAATTTATCACACTAAACGCCACTTTAATTGACTCATTACCTAACTTTCTAATTAAATTCTAGATTATATTCAGACTTTTCGTTGCAATTTTCAAATTAAAACACAGACACTAAAAATTAACCTTAAACAACTGAAAGCACATGAGAAACTGTGACTAGTCCATTTCAGAACAAAATGTCGGCGAGGAAGGCGAAGAATGGAAGTTGAAAATGGCAGTGGAAGCATGGCGCATGGTGGGAGAACGGGTGACCTTCGAACATGTTCGACCAAAGCTTTGCTTGGGTTTTTGTCCGATAATCGCTATTCGCTACTATGAAAAAAAACCCACAATGCTTCAAGAAATTGCTAGAAGACGTAACACAAAACTACCGCTAAAATCAAAACCCGCCCTAACCCCAAATTTAGTGATCTAGGTTGGTACTCTTGAGCGTAAATGGCACGATCTGTTTTAAAAAAATCGTTACAACGTAACTCGGTTACCCCAATCTTCAGCCTTTCCGTCTTGATAACGGTTCAATTCACTAGTTCAAAGTTGGTAACATAAAATGAACTGAATCAGCCCATACCTGCATATTTTATTTAAATTTCAAGACAATATAATGTATAGCGTTTCAATGCGCGAACCAACAAAGGTGGCTCGAGTGGGTGGGCTCTGCCCACACAATTGTTAGTTTTTTCAAACGTATCAATAATTATTATCAATGTAATTATTCTGATAACACAGATATCAGGCCAAACCCGCAAAAAAATGCTGCAGAACTAAACATTCGTCTTGGGAATGCTAGTCAAAGCATGTCATTCTAGGTTTATGAACGCTGTGTTGTGTAGAATGATATAGAATACAGTATTTTTCAGCAATCTCATTCAATTTGATTTAAAGTTCGTACAAGAATAAAAATGCAGCATTAATTTTCTAATTTATTTGCGTTGAAAATAACACGTGAAGCGTTCTTATGTAGCACAATTTCAACAAGCGTTTTTTTAAGCCAAAGATTAGCAAGCTCATGCATCCGGGTTGGCGGATTGTCAAAATGGTATAATGTGTTTTGTACGGTACTTGGGCTAATTTCAATCCCATCATACCCACACTTTTAAATTATCCGACCTTTTACGCAGTAACCTACTCATCTACATAACATACTAAGATAGCAATATCCGCAAAATCAGTGGTGGGGGAAATAGATACTCCCCAGAGACCCAGTAAAAAATAGATTTTAAAATTTTAACAAGCCCTAAGAGACAATAACTTTTGACAAGTCAAAGAAGACGTCTTGAATCGCTGCAAATGCGGTTTTAAAGGGATTATTTTCAAAAGATTTCCAGGGGAGTATCCTTTTGAATGATCAAGCTACATAAAGTCTTGAATTACTGTTAGAAACCCCCTCCTTCTTCAGACATTTTCAAGTTCGGTACTATACTGTACCCCAATCAGGTAAGGTGGGGGATCAAAAATAGCACATTGAAAATAGTTTTAAGTAGGCCTGCTTTAAATTTTTACTACTTGTAAACTTGTAAATTTTTACTACTTGAACAATACATTTTCAGCACGAGAGTTTGGATCTCCCACTGACAATGATGCCAAAACTAGATTAAAATTTGACACACAATCTGGGTCAGAATAGTTGAATTTGTATCTAAATAATATTCTAACAAAATAGTAACTAAAAAATTGGACGATTTTTGTGTAATCCTATTTATCATGTATAAAATATCTTGTCAGTAGAAACACCTACTCTAAGACTAACATCAAAATAAGTAAATTATGAATAACATTTAAAATTAAAATCAAACTATCGCTTTTCAAAGGAAACCGATTAGAAAAGGTCATACAAATTCAATAGAGAATTCCAATATCATTGATTAATTAGTCGTATCAACACATTTTTAAACATATTTTCTCGCTCCTTTTGAATGTCACTTGACACTATTCGTCATGGGGTTATCAGTTGAACAATGGATTTCTGAACTGCATTGCAAAAGTAAAACAAGTACAGCTCATAATTGGTACAGCTACCTCTCAGTTCTTGTTAGTTCTCAAACTCCCATGCATTTTTTGCGAAAAATTGTTGTGTCACAGGCGCAAATACTTAAGTTGAACGGTTGTATCTTTATTTAGTACTTGCGCCCGCTATAGGACAGATAAAGAAAAGTGATTGCTAATCAGTTTGAGGACAGCAATAATAATGACATTCACCGTGGAACATAAAACACGAACCCAACATTGCAAAAACTATGCTTATGATAACGCTAAATCTAACTTGACCACTCTATACCTCCGCTTGCTCTCAATGAAAGATGCACCAGAGCAGCCGGCCAGCCGAATACATACAATGGTAAGGTCTGGTTACAGTTAGCGTAGTTTTGCCCACGCTCTAATAAACGCAATAAATACCCTTCCTACTGAACACATTTCTAATAACGCACCTTCAAGATCTAAAATTAAATTTCTCGAAATGGCTAGAAGACTTCGGTTATTGGCGGTATTTTTATGCACCCTATGCTTCAGAGTTTGCGATATTAGATAATTGATTTTTAATCTCTATTAAAAGATGTTCATATTTTTCATTTTTAATTCTTCTTTTTGAAATCGCCTTAATTTTATCAAAGCTCTTAATTGGTTGTCCCGTAAGCTTTTGTATTTAAACAAATAAATTATGCCGAAGAGCTCCGGCTACGGCAGACATTGAATATTGCGGACATACTGATACATTTACTGTAGATACATTTTTTTTTATAACTCTTTTAATTTCGAGAACGATCTTCTATAAAATAGTGCCGTGACTGAAATAACACGTTCAGTATTGATTGAATGATCAAAACGATACTTTGATAAGATTAAACGTACATCCTAATATGCATCCTATGTACGAGCACTACAACAACCTTGCCTTTTTGAAAATATTCAACAACTTACCCACAAAATCATGTAGATACGCATTTGTGTTTCGTTTCCCACTGCCAAATATGTTTTTTTAATGGTTCAAAGTATTGAAATATTATTTAATTGACCGGACAAACACAGGTCTCCGTTTAAAATAGAACGTTTTGAATTTGTAACGCATTATCGGCTAAACGCGTGGACCAAACTCTATTAAATTTTGCATGGATCTTTCTTTAAGGAATACTCAAAGATGTATGTGTACGGATTTTCGAAATTTGCTTGCACTTAAAGGTTATTTAAAAGGAGAAAAAGGAAAGACACTCAGGCCCTCCCTCTTCTTAGGAACCTTGTTATTTTTAAAATGAGTTTCATATGGAATTGGAATCAGATTTCAAGATAGCCTCAGACCCTCTTATTCATTCAGTTGAGCCTTCATATGATTCATATCATTCATGAGAAGAACATATTGTTACAAAAGCAAGCAAAACAGTTATTTCCGCACATAGAACTACATAGATCTACATGTTCTACATAGATCATTCCATTCATGGTCGTACGTGACTTGAAACCCAATCTGCGTTCTCTTGCTTTTCACATGTCTTTGTCACCCTTATTCTTCAAGTCTGCAACTCTCTCACTCAATTGAATTTCTAGAGATTTCTTCAGACTTCCTGAACAATCGAGATCTATATTCCAAGCATTCTTGAAGCTTCGAGAAGCCGCCAATTCTTGGAATTATAAAACTACAACAGCAAAATAAAGAAGTCCACGTGCACAAGCTAGTTAGTTTTACAAAAGCTCGCGTGTCAGATTGTGTTACAGATCTCGTGCCGTTGAGTAAACAGTGCCCGATTCCAGTGTCAAGTGCAGAAACAAGTGTTTACTGGTTGTGCAGCTTACTAATAGTTTAAAGACGTTGTGTTAAGTGATATTATTTGGGACTTGTCAAATAACGAATTGGACTGTGTTTTTGTAAGTGATTAGTTGCTCTTTTTATAATTTCTGTCTACATTATTGTACAGTTTATTGGACTCTTGTTTCTTTTATTATTGATCAGCCTGTAATTCATTAATTCTTGTAAATAATTACTGAAAATAAGGATTAGCTTGTCATTTGTTGATCTGTTTTTCTTTATTAATTGAAGTTACAATTAATTTGTGTAAATAAAGTGCAAGTGTGAACTTTAGTGTTGCCAGCCTTATTTTAGACATTAGAACCCGTAACAATATTTTGTTTTACATAAACAAACCATTTCCAATGAAGTATAATAACAAGTGATTTATAAGTAAATGATAATTATATAAATTTAATTAATATTGGTAGTCTGCAGCTAAGCGCCGAAGAAGAACCACATAGTTCGAAACACGTCCGCCGCGACTCAAAAAGGTCAGTTCTGCACAGCAAGATTCTACTTTCTACATATTATTAATAATTAATATTGTTCTATGAAACCATTCAGACATGTAAAATCTGATCTGAATTGAGCAATCAGCTGTATTGAACAACACAAGTACAGGCTGGATGAAAATAGAAACGCAGATTTGGCGACGTGACACAGATTGAATTATGTGGAAAACAGACATGAAATGGATTTTGAAAATTGAATCAAGGGTTAAAACTGATGATTTTGTTTAATTTTGAATTGGTGATTATCACGGAGTGCATCAAGTATGTTCCTCTGTGCAAGCACCCTTATTTTTGGGCGTGAGGTCTACTGGTCACAGAACTACTTATTTTGGAGGATGAAGCCCACATAGGTCTGAGACCTGTGCGTGGGTAATGAGTTGGTGATGGTGATTGATGAATTATTCAAATAATCACTCTTATATTGAATTAGGTCATATTCATCGCCTCTACCAGTGGTATTTAGCATCTGTATCGTAATAATTAAGTGCGCATAGAGGAAAAATTACAACAAAGTTCAATTTTATTGAAAAATTGGGGTTTCAATATACGGAATTTTGTTAAATGAAACCGTAAAAATAGGAGACAGGGACGGTTAAAGATTGAAAGGGTTGATTGCTCTGGTCCGTAATTCAACAGGTTCAGAAACTTCAACTGTAATTGGCAAACAAGTGTTGTGAATGATTACCTAAACGGCAAACAAAAATCCACTATTTTCAGGTGACAAAATGTAGATTCAATATATTATTATGTACTCTTACTACATCAAATTTATTTATGGAATAAATATGCCACATTGAATACATTTTTGAAAGAAAATATACGGTTTGTAATAGTATGAAGTCCATGAAACTAGAATCCATAAGGCCCTTAAAATTGTTATTTGAGAGATATGATTGATATCTTCAACTTGGTTGCCATCTTTGGAGAATCTTTATTTTTAAACAAAAAAAAATATCAAATAGATTGGACTTGAAAGCTACTGAAGATAGATTATTGAGAATTTTTAATCACATAACATATTGCATCCTAAAAGAAATTTTCAGTAAATGATGAAGTGCATATCATTCTTGAAATCAAACATTCAAACCCAATCCCCAGATAGATTAGATTCCCAATTGTGGCAAAAATATAAGAATTAGTAGCTCAAGATTTCCGGAATAATATAGAAACGATGATCGATTTCCTTCAAGAAACGGCATGAGTAAGATTTTTTTTTGAGGATGAAGCCCACATAAGTCTTAGACCTGTGCGTGGGTAATGAGTTTGATGATGGTGATTGATGAGTTGGACCTACAGTTTAAGGTGGGTTCCGAACCACCGGGAAGTGATTTTACAGCAGAGAACAGTGTCTTTTTTGCTGGCCAATCTAATCGGTCACCGTTACAGCTTATCTCTATCTGATTGAACACATACCTGCTACGGCTGGCGGCTATCACTTCCCCATTATCCGTCCGGTGCATAGTTTGGTCTTTATTTCGGGTGAATTGGAAAATTTGTCTGTTTTTTATTCAGGATGGACGTACTAGCAAAAAATATCAATGTGTAAACCCATGAGGAATTATTTGTGTAGTATCGATCCTTGTAGCCTGTAGACTACAGGAGAATATTGGCCTCAAAAATTTCTCATTTCATTGGATCAAAAAAGACGAATTTATTTCCCATATAATTCGGCTTCTTATGAAAATTTGGCGTCTAAACATCGATTTTACACCTCACTTGACTAGACGAATAGACAAAAGTGATTTATTCAGTGTTTTGATGCCTCGTTGAATTTTTGTATCTAAACAAGATTTTTAGACTGGACCAAACCAAAAAGTCAAATTTATTTTTCAAGCACTATTCCGGAATAGACAGTTTTGACAGTGTGTTCTCTAGATCTCTAGACTACATAGATTATTCTTTATCGCTCTACAAGCATCAAACAATCTAGAAATATATTAGGCCAATACAGCCTGAAATAACAGAGAGTGAAAGTACAAAAGAAATAAATAAATAATTATTATTCATCATGCATGGTATAAATAGGAATAGAATATAACTATATGAATTAACTATAACTATAAAATAACTTTAGGGATAAAATTATATTTATATAAAATTGAAATTTTGATTGTTTGGAGGAGTTAGCAATTTACCAAACTATCAAATATATACAAACATAGATCTGATAGATTTTGCAGTCAATTTGTAATTCAACCATTTTATATTATCTCTTTACTAACATCTTGGAAACTCAGGCATGCTTACTACCATTGAAATAACTAATGTGCTCCTGGCTTGCACAAAAACAATGTGATTTTAATACTGTTTTCAACTGCACTTCAAATTTTTCAAGGGGTAGTGTACTTAGGCGGGCTGACAATTCATTGAAGAGTGTATTCCGGAACTTTTCATTCTCTTCGCTTCATCCGACTATTCTCTCATAAGAATGAATAATAATACCTTCTTAAACTCTGGCTTGTTTCTTCTAAGACAAACTTTTAAAAAAATATATATAGACTGGGCTGAGGAAGAATTTTAAATAAAATAAGTTCTGCAGTTAGTTTTAATCCCACCATAAGCACAATTTTTGTAATTTAAATATTTAGGAAACGCCTATGTGTAGCTATATTCGCCACTGTGGAAGTCTTCAGTATGATTGTTAGCACTTAAGGAATTCGAAATGGATCAAGTATATTTAAATGTGTGGGAAAGAAACAATATTCAAATTGGATAAACCCACCTTTGACATTCTCGTTGTTTAGTTTCATGCCAAGCTTATACACTAACATGACAGAGTAAGGTAGTTTGGCTACACTGAAACTAGCAGATATAGAATGACGAGTTATTCAGAGAATTGAAGCAGCATCATCTTGAAATGGCTCAATATTTTGTGAATCTGACATAGCTCTATAAATCGACTATACAGATGGTCTTGATTTATCGAGCACTATGAGTAAGGAAACGAATAATGGAACTACAATTTTAGGTAAGTTACAAACTACCAAGTAAGGAGATGACATCCTATCATTTGTGCCAGTCACCCACCCTTCCAAGCGCTGTACCAAGCGCTCGTGACTGAACATCACAATCGCTCATGTAAGCCTCTATCCTTTGCTTGTTTCCAATTCTGGTTACTCTAGGTAAAGGAAACGTCAAAAACCCAACTCACTAAACAGCCCGTCATATTAAACATGTAGCCTATTGTTCCCATGAATTCCTGGACACTGTAAGTTATCAAAATACTTTCTCAATTTCGTTTTAAAATTAACCTGGTTCACACAGTTTCTCAGCGATGGTAGCAGCCTACTCATCAATTTGAGACCCACTTATATTTGTACTGTGCTATGATACTGAGAGGCATAATTCATTATGTTTGTCACAGTTTCTGACAAATAATCTTTGGAGTAAATAATTAGAATACATTTATGGAGGGAATATACAGTCAAAGCAGCTTGAACACAACTTTCTTCTGCATCCTAAAATCTCTTTAAAAATGTTGCCGACAAGAACCACCCCAAACCAGGTTGCCTTTCTAAGTTTTTTAAGCGAGTACACATCACTGCAAGGAAGATTGTACCAGAAACATATATATAATAAGAGAGTAGGGGTTAGCGCGTTCGTGTATCATTATTACAAATTTCGCGAGAACAGCAAAGAATTGAAATTCTAAATTCGGCACAAAGCTTCCTCTAAACTCAATTCAGTGCACTATGATTCCGATTTTTTATTTTCCTTCAAGACTTTTCAAAATTTTACATAATTGTTGTTGTCCTGACTTAAGTCAGGAGATAATCATTATTGTCGTTCGTAGTTTCAAGAGAACTTTTAGTAGCATGATTCTTCAATGTGATGCGCTGGTCAAGTGAATAGAGCACTTGCTTCTCACGCAGTAGACTCAGGTTCAAATCTCCATATAATGTTTTACACATCCTATCTCAATGTGTAATAGCTCATTTTACACAGCTGATGAAAACCGGTTCAAATACATGAACCAAAACTTTATTATTATTTGCATAGATCAAGAGTAATAATTATTATTGAATACTTAAACAAGAAGTATTATACCAAAATCCCGTTGTAAAGTACGGGTGAAACGCTAGTAAAGAATAAAACAAAATCAATCATACCTTCGGGCGAGTCGGCCGGTATCTCGCCATTGGTGTGAGTCTTGGTCGTCGTCGTCGTTGTCTCGTTATCAGCTGCAACAGCTGCAGCTGGCGGCGGCGGCACAATCACCTGCGGCGGTGGCATCGTCGGCTTCTGCAGCGGACTGAAGTTGATCAGCTGCGCAAAAGAGGGCGTGGTCGAGAACGCCGGTTGCTTCTGTTCAACTGGCACGACAATTGGTTCGACAGCTGCAGCAGCTGGCGGGGGCGCCTGCTGAGCTGGCGTAGCAGCGGCTGCACTTTCCTTGGCCGACGCTAGAGGTTTTGTCTTTTCTTTTGGTGTTTCTTCCTTTGGTGCTGCTTCCACTGCAGCTGGCGTCTCTTTTTTGACAGCTGTGGTCGCTTCTACAGCAGCTGGCGATTGCGCTGCTGGTTGTGCACTAGCAGCTACAACGGGCTGCGCCTGTTTGACAAAAACCGAAAAATTTCCATATCGTTAATACTATGCTGCTCACTACATACTAACAAATTAAAATTCTGGTTAGTTATATTTCATTTGTGTTAATTTGTAACCTTTAATTCATTTTGTTGTGAAGTAGTGGCAATAAAGAATTGATTTGAAAAACATCCACAATATCATTCATTTTAAATGTTGAAAGTTTACAAACGCAGGATGTTAAATTTCAAACGTTAATAAATTAGTTTTGAGGGATAAGAAATGGAAGACATTCTAGATGATGTATTTAAAGAGAAGGGGAAATAGAAATGAATTGTGTAAATTATGACAAGTCCATATACCCCTTTGAGAGGTGGTCAGTGGCCGCTTGATAAATAAAAAATAGATAATACGCGTATAGCTGAAAGAGGACAAGACTACTTTAAGGCCTCTTAAAATTTGATGAATGTTTCATATTTTGAGTCTAAAAAAGGTGCAATCACCTAACCCTGGAATGAAAAAGAGGGAAATCCCGACATAATTATATTGGTTTCGGGAAATGGAATATGACAATATTAGGACCCAATACTTCAATAACTTGACAAAAATTAAAATTGTAATTTTCATGAGTTGGAAGGTTCAGTCGAAAATAATACTTAAAAGGTATCGTCCAAGTAATTATTTGTATCAAACCTCAAGATGTATTTCAAGAAAATTTAGATATACAAATCCATTCATCACGAGAATCATTGGTCATTGTTCTGTGCCTTTTTTTGAGGATGAAGCCCACATAGGTTTGAGCCGTGTGCGTGGGTAATGAGTTGAATGATGGTGATTGATGAGTAGGACCTACAGTTTTAGGTGGGTTCCGAACCACCGGGAAGAGATTTTACAGCAGAGAACAGTGTCTTTGTGCTGGCGAATATAATCGGTCACCATTACAAACAAGACCTACGAGAACGCAGCTTATCGCTATCTGATTGAACAGATACCTGCTACGGTTCACGGCTATCACTATCACTTCATTAATAGCAAACTCTTAAAGGACACGGCATCTCATAGTTGAGTTTCTCTTCAAGTTTCTTATTTTCCACGTAGTCTTTGATTTTTTTTTTTTTTTATTGCTGATGATGCCCACATGAGTCCGAGACTTGTGCGTGGGTTATAAGGGGAATGATAACATATAGATGCCAGACGGGGGAATGGGATTCGAACCCACGATTGCTTAAACGACAGCAAGCTGAAGTTGCGACGCCCTAACTAACTGCGCTAAGCGGCCCACCGCTATTCTATTTGGAATAGAATATTCATTCATTCATTGTCTAACTGTAGAATCAGACACAATATAACAATGCATATACCTTTTCGTCTTAATGTAATGTGAAATTCCATCTACATATATATTAATTTCAAAAACGTACTGTAACCATAATTAATAAGATGTTTTAGTGGAAATAATTAATTATAATTAGTCGACAAATGTGAACCTGGGCAAGGACCCATTTAGCCCTTTTAAATACAAATCCTTATATCCTAATAAACTATATATTAATATGTAAAAACCTTTAGACGGATAACTACATCGGTTTTTTAGGATAGGTATGCATATAGTAACATAGCCGATGACGACTGTAGGTGACTCTTCAGACCTAAGATACAAGGACTTATATTTGAAAGGGCTTAGAGAATCCTTACCCGGATGGAAATTTTTTGGGCGTTGGTTGTTTTTTGGTCATTTTTTATTGAAATGAAATGAAACTTTATTTCCACAGAAAAAACAAATGCAAATGTTTGATTAGATTCAAAAAATAAAATAGTGGAATATCCCACAAAAACTTGAGCCTGAGCGTGGGATAGTTACAATAAAAATAAAATAGAACAAGACTTCCAGCTTCCTTGCCTAACGTTTTAAAAAAGCTGATAAGGATAATGAAAGGTAAAGAGATGGAAAGGAAAAAGGAAAATATCAAATGTCAATAAATATAAAGTGAAAAATAAAAGTAGTCAAATCGATTTCAAGATTTCAATTTTTAACATTGGAATGGAATCAACTTTTTCTGATAATGTAGTCTAAATTTCAGTGATTCAATTTAAAATATTAAGAAATATCTTGGAGAGTATTAAATAGAACCAATGAAGCGCTTCATCATTTAAACTGAACTTGGTAATTGTGTTTTCCAGTAGATTCAAGTTATATTTCAATCGAAACGTAAGCGTATCCTATGCTTACAAATATTTGAACTCTTGTAAAAATTTAATTATAGAGTTTTGGGCTAAAAGCCTGTTGTTTCTTTAAAATAAGTTGTATTCTGACTGCATCAATAAATAAATTACTTTGGTCACATTCGTTTTTGTGAAGCATATTACAACACATAAAACAATAAAATACAAATTTTTGACTACTTACATCAGCAGCAGCAGCGGGTTGCGGCTTGGCTTGCGACTCGGTGGCAGCTGCCAGGGCGGTGGCAACGGGGGTTGCGACTACCACAGGCGACTGCGTCTGCGACTTTTCACTAGCACTGGCACTTTCACTTGGGGCGCCGCCGCGACCACTCTGCTTCCTATTCAAACTCTTCGCCGGCGACTGCGACTGCGACTGCGACTGTGCAACATTAGCAGCACCTTTCGCCGCACTGTCCTTACTACTTGGTGTTGTTTCCTTATTTGATATCGTCCTGGGCGTCATAATTTCGTCGCTAGCACTCACAATCGGCGTCGCGGCGCTATCGCGTTGCTTTTCCTGTACACTGCTAGCAACTTTCGTCGTTTTATCGGCTGCGGCTGCCGTCGAATACGGCTGCGGCGGCGGTTTACTAGCGGTTTTCACTTCACTAATAGGAACTTGCGTTTCAGAAATGTCTAAACTGGTCGGTCCGTTGGCGGTCACGGTTACGGTGGTCACCGTCTCGGCCGTTGCGGGTCCCGCCCGTGTGTCATCGGCTCCCGCTCCCGCACCGCCATTCGCCGCCGGCGGCTTAATGTCGGTGAGGTGGGGGGTGGGGTGCGAGTGGGGGTGGAATGATGGCGTCTGTTGCTGGTCAGCTGTGACGTCACTCGTGTCCTGACTCACTGCAGAACCCTGTAACCCCAACAAGAATAGTGCATGAAACATACTGTATTGGGAACTGTATCATTGGAGTTCGTGGGAGCCTTACGTTTAGACTTAGTTTCGGTTATGGTTAGCCGAATTTATTCTGGTATTTAAGCAGATTCTGAGATAATCTCTATTTGAAGCTCACCTCTGATGACCAGACACATTATGTCACCCGGCCGAGTTGGCCAAACTAGCCCAGACTAGTTAGACCAAAGAAAGACTACTAAGTGAGAGCACGACTTCCAATTATTATCCTAAATATACTTTTTCAATATTTTTTTGAATTATGTATTGTAATAAGGAATAAATTAAATAAGACAAAAAATTACTATCATGCTGCTTAAGAAACTAAGGCTCATATTTATGAAACGACCTTGAGGCATCCTTATCTCGAGGGAGTTTTGAAAAGACCTAGAATCAAGGAAACCTGAAAGTAGGTTTAAAAACGGGACTAAAAAATATCCTTTAAAAGTTTGAACTCAAAATGTTGTAATAGATACAGTTTTGGACTTAAATCATGTCGTTCTTCAACGTCTAAATATTGTAGTTAGCTTAATAAATAAATAAATAACAATACAATCATGCCACAACAGCTCAAAATACTGCTTCAATTCCCAGAGTGAGACTTGAGAAATCAAAAAGGAGCTTTTATATGACTGGGAAAGTACAAGAGCAGGACAAAGATCGAATCTGTAATAAAAAAATTGGCTTCTAAATCCATTCTATGATCTACATGAATTAAATTTATAACAGTCTGACACGTTGATGAATTACTTTATAATAGTATTTTTGTGTTTTTGTCGAAAAATGTTTTTGCATGTATGATGCAATAGTCTGTGCAAACATTAGATTGCAGTATTACGCTTATGGGGTACAGTACTGCCAAGTAGCACAGAAACCGAGCAAGCCTAGTCAAACGGTTCAGTTCTCATACAAACTGTTGTCAAAATGTAAACGGAAAATGGCAATAGCGCGCTAATATTTCCATATTATATGAAATAAACATTGCTAAAGGCCTCTGTACCGCAATCTAAGGCTTGCATGGCCTATAGAACATTAGTTTACAAGTATATCAATTTCTATTGATCTTATTCAGCACTAACAACGAAACCCCAATTCTTGCAACACAAAAAGCTTGTCTAGAGGCACAAATATCAAAACATTAACCAAACAGAAATATAAGAAGAAATTAAATACAAAAACTTATACATACCGGTTGCGGTGTTTGTCTAGCACTGGAGTCTGTTGAAATTGGAGGTGTAATACTATTTCCACTAGGCGTAGGTGTAATAATATCATCTATTTCTTTCATTGTATCTGGATCTGAAAGCATGAAATGTGTGAGTAACCAATTGCACTAGACCAACTCCTAAAAAGATAACGAGGGACATTATGGCATGTTTGGACAAAAAAAGATGAGACAAAATGTTCTCATAAGTCTGAATATTTATTTAAAAAAATACTCAGCACAAAACAAATATCGTGGCGTCAAAAAGGATTAAAAAAAACTTGATCAAAGGAGATAGTTACTGTTCAATATCTGTTGATCTCTAAAAATTACACCACACACGAGATCAAGCCGCAAATCTAATTATGCCTGTGCTGATCTATGCTAAGTCATCTCAAAAATACATATCTTAGTGGACGACTGTCGCCTGAATTTTCAAGACGTACGGTTGGATGGAGCGAGACACATAAGGAGAAACAAATATGAACCCATTGCTCAAAATGATAATGCTCACTTATATTATCAGGATATGGCTTGGAGTTTTCCCACTCTTATACACCAAAAAGGTTTTTTTTGAAATTTTTCATTTTTCATAAAAAATGGTTTATGGATAGGAACTTCTGGTAGATCAAGGTTACCGATGAATGGATTAAGTAAGATTGCGGTAAGGAATTGGAAACCTACTGCCATGGATTGGATCAACTTTATTCATGGATATTTTATTGATGTTGTGGAACTCTATAATAAAAGTGAAACCAGTTGATATTTGTTAATTCCATGTATTTAATTGAATAATATTGAAAATGTAACAAGGTACAAAACGTAACCGGTTCAGTGTTCAATTAAATACTTGACAAATATCAACTGTTTTTACATTTAATGTTATTCATAACAATCTTATAAGTGTAGAAGAGTTCAATTGTATATAATTTTTTTCAACGCTCAAGATTTTAAATAATTGTTAACTTTTCTAATAGATTAATATCTAGCAGCTAAGATTCAGTGTGTTGTATAAGTGCAATATTATTTATTGGATACCTATTATGACTGTAGCCTTGTGCTACTTTTAGTTTGTATGTTTTATATTTTTAATAAAAATATAAATGTTAATAAATAATATTAGATATAAATAAATAATAAATTATATATATTATATTATATATTCATATTAATAATATATTAAATAATTTTAATAAATATAAATGTTAATAATGTGCTATGTTGAATAAATAAAACTTATTATTTTTTTATTATTCATATGGTAACTCATCAAAAAAAAATATTAGCATTACTGGATGATATGACAAGAAAACTAATAAAGAATTTGCGGTGAAGATATAATATTTAACGCTCTAGGAGACAAACTGTGATATTTGATGGCAATCTAGGAGCCAGTTGTTGTCACATGAGAGGACGAAGTTAGGGACTCAGTACTGCTGTAGCCCAGCGTTAAATACAGTACGAATGGTAGTAATTGAATTGCAATTGAGTTTCAATATATTATTTAGCAAAATTGTGTCTTCTCACGTTTACGTGTGCCCGGTATCACTGCAGTACAATAAGAACTATTATGAGTTTGTTGTTGATTTTATTCTGAAAATTCGTGTTACTTTGGCGCGAACTAATCGGTTATAAGTAATGGATTTTTTTTTTTTTTTTTTTTTTTGAGGATGAAGCCCACATAGTTCTGAGACCTGTGCGTGGGTAATGAGTTGGATGATGTTGATTTATGAGTTGGACCTAAAGTTTTAGGCGGGTTCCGAACCACCGGGAAGTGATTTTCAGTAGAGAACAGTGTCTTTTTTGCTGGCCAATCTAATCGGTCACCCGATTACAAACAGGACCTACGAGAACGCAGCTTATCTATCTGATTGAACAGATACCTGCTACGGCTCGCGGCTATCACTTCCCTGAAGTGCAACGAAGGAATGAATAGTGACTTAGTTATGAATATAAATACAGATAGATGTAAGTTACGACACTGAGTAGTCTTATTTGAATATGAACATTGAGCTATATTCAACCATACATGCTAAATTAGCTGATTATCAAATAGCTTGTAAAAATGGACGTAAGAGTCAATTGATCTACCTCTAGGAACAAGTTTTAATTGCTATAGATTAGACAGTATGTAATAAGAGAGCTGTCAGCCTACTATTCATATAAAAAATAAATGATAATTTGAAAGCATTATACGGCAAAAACCATTCAAGTAATTGGATTTTATTCAAGAAAAAACAATTAAAAGGGAAAAAATTGTTTATGTTTCTCAGTTATAGTAGAAGTTATATCATATAATTATTATAGATATTAATTTAATGATACGATCTACGATGAAAGAATATTATTTAGAAGGCTTTAGAAATCGACATTTTGTAAATACAGTGGACATAGTAGTCATTAAAAAAAAATCTATTTAGTTTGTGATACATATCAGATTTATTGTATCGGTGGGATATTGTCTGTCAATATTCAATATCAATCGGAATGATTGTCTGTCAGTCGGTAGCCTACGGTAGCCGTAAGTGGCACAGAAATTGAGCCACTCTGAAATGTGCTGTCCTTAGCGGAGCATTAGCAATAATTTCCGTTCGGCCTTCTGTTGACATAACAAATTCCTTCCAGGGGCAAAGTTACCAGTCCACAGCAGTAAAAAGGAGGCTACTGTTTCAGGAGGCCATAGATCAGCTCTTGTTAGTATAGTCTGGCCTTACATTTGGCTCAATATTGATTCATGATAATGTTGTGAACTAATATATAGTTCCTAATATATGCTAGAAAAAAGTTAAGGATTGGTTTTCCTCAACATACACAAAACATGTCCGATACTCTATTCACAATTACTGTTTACAATAGTTACTGTTATAATCAAGGGAAATTTATATACTAATAATAATAATAATAATTATTATTATTATTATTATTATTATTATCATTATAACTTTAATAATCCGCGATATTATTAAATTATCATAAATAAAGCAAAGTAAATATTCACATAAACAATGCAGAAGTAAGGAGATGGATTGGTATCATCAATAGAGAAATCTGTAATAATTAGTATATTAATGTGGTTGAGCAAATGTTACTTACAAAAACAAGAATATTGAAGATGCAGCTTTTTCAATCTTACTACTTATCAAACACATTAATTGTGATGTCCATCATAATTTTCGCTGTCTTGAATGAAATAGTTCATAGTTAACAACCAGTTCTAGCTTCAAATTGAAGTCTAAAGACACTTATTGCTGTAGAGCGGTCTCGTAGAGACTTGCTCCACGAATGTAGACTCTGTTTGGACGGGTCTTCTCGGCGTCTGTCCAGCAATAAAACGGAAACGCTTGAAAAGTTCAGTCTAGACTGATAGATAAGTCTAGATTGTGTCTAGAGGAGTCTAGATTGCTCTCTCGTAGTGTATATATAAAGAGAACTCGTGCTTGGCTGACGGCGAATACTGGACAATACTGGAAAATATACACTATTGTTATGTAGACAATTTTGACAATAAATGAATTTGAATATAGTGTCTCCCTTCGGATGTGCCTAAAGAAATTCTTGTACATGAGATACAATCAGTGTCAC
This sequence comes from Conomelus anceps, assembly GCA_948455865.1. NCBI lineage: Eukaryota > Metazoa > Arthropoda > Insecta > Hemiptera > Delphacidae > Conomelus > Conomelus anceps. The sequence continues at coordinate 8,213,258 of OX418218.1, read as the reverse complement.
GTATAGAGTTGAATTCTCAATAAGTTGAATAAATATATAACGTATCTGTGGTGAACAGTAGCAGTAGAAGCCAACATTGTTTATACTTTTTGACCAGGCAGCTACCTTTTTTTGATACCTTTTGAATACATAGTACTCAGTGATTCAACTCACTTATACAAGTGGACAACGGACAGGAAAGAAATACACTAAAATAATTGATGTTCTTGGTAACTAGTAGCAACTCAGTAACCTATACATAGAAAACATCAATAAATTGTAATGTATTCCAACCCTATCCGCTGTTCATTTTGTCTAAATCCGCGTAGTTGGACACTAACGCTCTTGGTATAGTAACCTATACATAGAAAGCATTTTATTTTACACATCATTGATGCGGTTAGCTGGAAGTCACAGTGACCCCGCTGACACGCAAGTCATAGTTTTAAAGTAGAATTAAAAGTAGAAGCGTATTGCCGAAACGGTGATCGGAGCGACGGAGGAGGGGGCACCTCTGCGCTTAGCCAATAACAATTGGGCAGTTACCGCACCAACTGATTCTTACAGTGTTGAGATATCTCCTACTCCCAAAAATCGCCTGTGGCGGATGATGAAGGTGGGTCGGTCACTTGTCATAGTTAACCCAGTAGCGTGCATGTCATTATTTCAGTTAAATTTTTGTATTTAATGATCACAATTTTTAGGGGTTAATTCTCAGGATTCAGTCTTGATAATGTAATTCAGTGGGTTAAGCTCGATAGCTTAATTAGTTTTTTTTTAATAATTTTTTTTTTTTTTTTTAATTTTTGTTAATTAGTTTGAATTTGGATGATTTGATATCAAGGTTTAAGCCCGACAGTGTTGTTCAGTTTAATTTTGATAATTTTGTTTCAAGCAATTTTTTATTAATTTGTTATTCCTAGTCAGCTGAAGTGTTCATGAATTAATCTAAGGGTTAAGCCAAATAGTCACTGTTCTGTTTAAAGTTTGCTTATTTATTTTCATTTAATGTTGATTGTTCTTTGGGAGACACAATATATGTGTTAAAATTCAGTCGGCCATAATTTTTTCTTGTTCACACTCTCCTAGGCTAAATTGCCCACCCCAGTATTGGTAACCAGAAGGTGATCGGTTACAGCAACCATTTTCCTATGCTAAATTACTTATTCATTAATCAAGTGCAATGTATTTATTCAGTACAATGTTATCCTGAGTTTGCTCAGAATGTTCTAGAAATTCATCTAGCGATCATCTGTTCGATGTAGGCCTATTTCTTGTTCATTTTTTCTTGCTCATTGTACAAAAGAATGAAACTACTTTAATTATTGATTATTCAATGACTAAAGGTCCACACATTAAACTCAATGAAATTGTTACATCACTTTTATTCAAAACAAAAAGGAAAAAGTCAAGCTTTTAAAGTTCATAGAGAAAAATACCAGACATCAGTAAAACTCAGAAACATTTAAAAAACTTATTCACTTGTTTTCAAAGTGATTGTAAAAGTTAAATCAAATATAAGTCATCCATAAATAGCATGATTATTAGTGAGACATTCAAGATAGTATCACCACTAAATGAACTTCATACACTTCAAGTTATATTCAAGATTCTAAAATGCGTCAAAATGAATGAACTTATGTCTATAACTGTTTAAATTACTGCTTTCAAACGCTAATTTACCTAATACTTTCTAGGGAAGTGCCTCCGGACCCCCCACTTTTTTTTGACAAGAAGGGTTTAAAAATCAGATTGCCTTAAAAGCTGATCTCAGTTGGGTCACTGCATTCCTTCCTGAGTTAAACAAGAGTATTTCTTCTATATCTTTGAGAATAATCATTGAGACTTTGATTTTTTCGAGTAGGGTAACTACTTTGCATACTAACATCCTACAAAAATTCAGCTTCACTTTAATTTGTTACAATGGCTATTTTGTTTTGCATTCATTGCCATATCAGTGTGCGGCGTGCTACTACACTGCCGTTTTGTTCAGCATTCCGCACGACGTGGCAACACCGTCGTCGAACTTTACCGAGACACTCCGACCGTCCCCAAAAACTATATCTCCAAGCCACTTCCCAATACATTTCGGCTTTTAATTCCACTAATATGGAATTCCACTAAAGCATAAATTATCGTGTATTCAGACCCTATCCGCTGGTCATCTAGTCCATATCCGCGTAGTTGGAAACCAAGGCTTAATATGACTCAAGATTTCTTCCATCCATTGAAATGTTAACTTGAAAGCAAACCTAACTTGAAGGCTACGTCTTGCTTTATAATAGTGTTATTTTCTACTTGAAATGTATTTATTTGTAATATGTAAATGTATTTGAGCTAGACTATGCACACAAATAAAAGTGGGAAGAATGGTATTTAGACTGAAGATGGTTTAATTGTGCTTAGGTTCACCTACTGTGATCAGGATATTAAGAATTGAGCAATTCATGATAATTTTATGTGCTTTCTACCTGCTTTTATATGTTTGTAATTCTAATTCGTGTTAATGTTGTGCTATATTTTGTTTTGTATATTGTGCTTCATCTTTCTAATATTGAAATTAAATATTCTTCAAGTTAGAGTAAGTTATATCTAATACTGGGGCTCTATGCTTGTTAAATTAGATTGTATACTCTTATATGTATAGCTAAGCTGTGAACAAATAAATTGATCATTCAATTGATCATTGAGATATTCTCATCTACTTAGCGTGGATACAATGATCTACAATAATATAGATAATATAATATCTAGAATAATCTATAATCTAGAATGGCATAATATAGAATTTATTTTTTGAGGGAGCTACCCATACAAATTAAATTGCTCGCATTTTACAAATGAAAATTGCGAGAAAAAAAAATAAGTATACTATATATAGAATATATACTATATATAAAATATACTAAATTGTATAATAAATAGCCAACAGTAACATGATACACAATTAAAAAGTGAATATTCGACTAAAAAAACTAAATTGTCATCAATTTACAATAGATTTTTTTCCAAATAGAAGTAATATTCCAAAATGATTGAGAATAATTGAAATGAAATATTAATAATTACAGGCAACCAAAAATACTAAACAAAAAAAATACTAAAAAAATTCAGTTACATTGGTTTTCAGCTTTAAAGAAGATTGACTTGGTGATAGAAAAAATACAATCAATATAAGAGTTAACTTTTCATTTGAAATTTAACGACTTGCAGTCAAATATCGTTAACTTGTCGTTAAATTTCACATGAAAAGTTAATATTAACAACGCAGTTCGTCATGGAACAAGAAATCCAGGACAATATAAGAGAATATTAGAGCAAAAGAGTCGCAGCAAGAGCTAGTAGGGTAATTATCGAGGGAAATTATCAATGATATTGAAACATTGACAAAGTATGGAGTAAAATATACTAAAAATAAATAATCAGGAGTAGGACAGTCAGTAGTTACTGATCATCCAATGTCTACTTTACTGTGCCAAGTCTCAACACCATATATGAATAATGCATTTTATTAGCTTCTCAAAAACCATAACAATACACGTGAACATCATTACACTAACGTAAAATAGACATAAAAGAAGCAAACAATGCTTAATAAGAACCGAAGTATTTATTGTAATATTTTATTCCAATGTTCCCAAAATTGAAAGAATAAACATCCTTGAAAAAGATGAAACTCTTGTTTAAGATAAAGCTACAGATGCCCGGTTTCTTCGTCAGCATTGAAACAATGATAAATATTGAAGGTTTAAAATATATTAGCTCTATTAAAATATAAAAGCTTTGTCCCATTACAACTAAGATAACAAGATAGTGAATTAACTGCTCACCGTACTTTTTATAAAATTCACTCGTCTTCACTTTCTCAAGCCTATTTAAAACTATTTCAACAGAAAAATATAATATTCATGATTTTTAAAAAACTTAAAAATAGACATAAAATAAAAAGCAAAAAATTGACAATAAGATCCCAAGAAGTAATATTTATAATATTTTATTCCCGTGTCCCCCAGAATCCCCTGAATTAAAATAACCCCCATCCTTGAAAGAGATCTGTTGTATATAAGACTATAAAACAGCTATAGAAAGTATTAGTATTTGTAGCTAAGAGATAACATTGAAGTTTTCAAACATATTAATGCATAAACGTAGAACAGCTACAAGAGAGTAAAGACTATTATTATTTTTAGCTAAAATATAGAAGTCATTGAAGTTCATTACAAGTACATTAGATATATGTATAAACGTTAATTAGGTAGTTGATACTATAGATATAAGTGTACTACCACATTGAATCAAGAGAATGAAATTATTGTAAAGATAGATCAAAATAATTGAAAAATGTAATAATTGATAAGCAATCTATGCTTTGAGAGCCAAATTCTAGAATGAACGAGTCAAAATGATTGAAAAAAGGAGTGGAAATATCATTCAACTATCTAAATCAATTAAAATAATGTCTTTCTAATCTATTAACATAATTTGAATCAGGCGTCCGCTGCCAATTTTGAAGCCGATAATCCACACCATTTATTTATTCTTTTGAAATTCTTCGATAATAGCAATCTGGCCGTCAATCTCTATCCTTCTTCTCAGAAGATTATTTCTTTATCTATTAATATAATCCGAATTAGACGTCCGCTACGGATTTAGAAGCCGATAATAAACACCATTTATTTTCTCTTTTGAAATTCTTTGATAATAGCAATCTGGCCGTCAACAAATGACTCAGAGTTCATCCGTTTCAAGTCTCTGGAATCAAACTGATACGAAAAACAAGTGGTCTGAAAAAACTCGCTATCACGTATGCATGCCTTGTGCGGCATTGTTATTTCCCTGAACTCGAACCATTTACTCCCCATGCCAATGAATTTGAAGTAGTACATAGGCCTATAGTTGCCTGCATTTTCCGATGGTCCCAAACAGACTGTGCCGCCTCTAAGAATGCTGTGTTCAAATACTTTGAAAGTGACCAGGAATACTTCATCCATTGCAGAAATCACCCAAGAAGACTGGCGACCAATCTCGAAGGGTATCTTCACTCGATTATACGTGGCAGCATTTGTTATTATCAATTTCCCATAATGCATTCTGTTGCAATGCACGACCAATTCCTGTTTATAGCCTTTCCACTCGCAGGTGCCCTCAATGCAGCTGTACTGTCTATAGCCGCAACCCATCTCATGTGCGGTCTTCTCTTTCAACAACGTGTTTACAGTACAGCCAACTGCATGGTTTTTACATGGGAACTGCATCATTTCGGCTATATTTTCCATGAGCAGGTTACGAGTTTCAATGAACTGAGTTCTGCAGGTCGGACAGCTAGTGAGTCTGGGTCGACATTGGTTGCATACGGGGTGCCCTTTGCTGCACTGATGGATGGGCGGAACAATAGTTTCCAAGCACACTGGACATTCGAGAAGGGACAGCAATTTCGTGTTGAAATCTTCTTCGACAACATCTGGGACGGCCGCTTTATTTGACACAACCTGACAATTACTGCACCACAGACTAGATCTAATCAACAATTTACTCCTGCGATCTTTCTGTGACTCAGTTGTATCAATATTAGACAACTGTTGGCGATTAGATTGGTGATCTTGATGCTTGTCAACACCAGTGGCACCGGTATTAGACAAATCTTCATTTCTCACAGACTCCCCAGTCACTGAAATGGGCATAACCTCTTCATCCTGGCCAAGGTCTAGGTCAGTAGATATACTCAATACACTCCTCCTGCACTCTTTCGGTGACTCAGTTGTACCAATACCTTGGCGATTAGTTTGGTGAACTTGATGCTTGTCAACACCAGTGGCACCGGTATTAGACAAATCTTCCCCAGCATTTGATGATCTATTCACTGAAACAGAACCAGCCTCTTCATCCTGACCGTCAAATTGTTCCCAACCCTGTGCCTGGGTTGAAGGCGCACCATCCAAAAGTAAATCATTGCTATTACCATCACCAACTCCAAGCAGCTCCAAATTTGCAGCAGCTGTTTGCACTTCTTCATCAATTCCTTGAGAGTCAAGTTGACTCGATGGTAATACGTCTTCATCCAGCACTCCCACATCTATTACCATACACGATTTAATTAGAATATTATTTATAAAACTAGTAAAGCATTATAAGATCGATATTAATTTATGGCAAAGCTTGATCAATTTTAAAGCTATGTGTATACATTTAGAATTAATGTTAATATTGTGAAAATTGTCCATTGTTGAAATTAATTAAGAAGTAGTGTATTCTACTGGATTAGTGATAACTTGATTCCAACAGAAGTATTTACTGCCAAGCTTCATCACTACACTATTTCTAATCAATGTTCAATAAAACCAGGTTAACGCATTAGTGATTTTGGACTATACGGACATACTTGAAACACTCAAGTAAAACCTCGTGCAAGAGTAAAATTCAACAATTTTTATGCACTCAGTCCAAGAAAAAATCAATGTTAGAGAGTAAAATGTATTGACTCGAAATGAATACCTTATTTACGGACCAAGATGCTAACATGGACAGTAGTACAAAACTATCAACCAAAACATTGAAATTCAGTTAATAAAATAACAATCAAAAAGGATAATTGAACCATTAATAAACAGTATAACATTTAACAGAAGCAATCGAAAGTGAACATGACAGTTAGAACAAGTACATTTGAGGCAAAAAGTCCAAATTAGGCGGCTCTGAAAAATTGAGGTGTTGCCAAATACGGTACCATGACAGCAGCTGAATCACCAGCCTCAATGCACGAATTGAAAACACTACTCGTGTTGCCTAGTCTACAAGTCACCGCAGTCATTTGTTTTGTTGCTACATATACAGTCATTTTACCTCATATTATCAACATTATTATTATAATATAATAGAGAACGGAGTTTGGAGGATAAAACACAACTGTGAAATACGCCAGCTATTCAAGGAACCAGACATAGTGGGTGAGATTAGAAGCAGAAGGTTACGGTGTACGGGACTGAGGAACAATCCTATAGGAAGGAGACCAGCTGGAAGGCCTAAAACAAGATGGTGGGACCAGGCCCGGAAAGACATGAGAAAAATGGGGCTAAATGAGGATGATGCTGGTGACCGGAATCGTTGGAGAGGCTGTGTTGATGAGGCCAAGTACCGACTGGGGTACGAGTGGCCACTACAGTAAGTAAGTAAGTAAGTAAGTACTGTAGTATTCATATAACTTGGCAGCGTGTAATAGATGGAACATGCTACATCTGAACCCAGCATACTGCTGCCAAGTTATAAGAAAACTACAGTATTATTATACTATATGGCTCGAAATGAATACCTTATTTACGGACCAAGATGCTAACGTGGACAGTGGTACAAAACTATCAACCAAAACATTGAAATTCAGATATTAAAATAACAATACAGCAATGACCTTCAATTTTCCGAACCACCGGGTAAGTGGTATTAATAATGCTTATAAGATCAAGTATATATATAAGATATTTTTCTTTTTCTCTCATAAGATCCTCAATTGTTATGTAATTACTTATTTATTATAAAACAGATGATATTATGTACCATATTACTTTTTAAAAGATTCTGTTGTACTGATTTTTTGTTAGTTGCAATAGGCTTTAGCCTGGCGACAATTGTCAATAAATAATCGATCTACATCGCAATTTCTTTGAGCCGCCTAATTAAGTGGCGTGGAGTATAGACTCCACCGAACACAGAGACACTAAATAATAATAATAAGCGCATAGCTTTTATTGGTGGGGAAACCTTTTGGGTAGTTCCACCTCAACGTTTGAGCCATGTTGTGGAGAACATGGTGGACCTACAATTTTAGGTGGGTTCCGAACTATCGGGTAAGTGTTAATAATGCTTACAACAGACATAGAAACAAGGTCACCCATCCAAACGCAGTCTTGAGCGGTCGTGACTGAACATCACGATCACATGAACATTACGCTTGGCGCGTGACCAATCACCATCCTGACAATGGAAAAACTACATGATATTATAAAATAATTTCAATTACAATTGATTTTTAAAACATCATCGTATTAATATAATAATAAAATAATAATAAACTAATAAAATAATTTCAATTACAATTGATTTTTTAAACATCATCGTATTAACAACCTGCAATCAAACTAAATTATAAAAGTACAGCTAAAGTTAGTTTAGGAGTTTGAATTATTAAATTATATAACAATAGGACAACCAATCGGTAGGATTAATGACAATAAATAGCATCACAGCAGTCACAAAATTTTAGTGTGAAAGAGACACATAATTATGCCGCTAAAACGCAATGTAAAAAACAGGCTACAATTAGACGATGCAGTATCTTCCATGTGTGATAAACCAGAGGTTAATTATAACGGACATCACATAACAAATAACGACCCAATAATAAAGTAAAATCTAAAACTAAGGCCACTTTCATAAAACCCACAGGCTTTGCAATACGCGAGTTCCTTTATCACATGTAAAAATTATAAGATTGTGATTAATAACGAGTTTGCTGATAAACATTTTAGAAATGATTCGCCTAGATCAGCATCTTATTACAGTAATGGAGGACATAAAATAAAAACTTGAAAAACACTTTAAAGTGTAAATTGTAGCTCCCGTTATGGCATGACGGCCGTTTCACTCTGTTGTTAAGAGCATCGTCAGACGACCATCGTACACGCCATAACGTGAGTCACAATTTCCACTCAAGTGTTTTCTAAGTTTTTATTATATAATAGTGGAAACAAGATGGATCTTCAACATCATAATGTCGCCGAGAGGAAATATATTAGCCAATTGGCTCTAATATCAAATGAATGCTAAGATTCAGAGAATCCACTGTAGCTTAGTTGGTCAGAGCATTCTCCGCAAAACAGAAGGGCCCGGATTCAATCCCCGGCAGTGGTAAGATATTGTTGTGGACAAGGCAAAGGAGAAAGAAGTACAGTTATCTGCCTGAGTAAATATTGATTTCCGGAAGCAATTAATTACCCTCCTTCTCGCCTTGTAGTTTATCTGTGACACCTATAGAATGTTTATTTAGAACTCTATGAAATTGACTACAAAAATGGAGAGCCGTCTTATCTGTTTATTTAGAATTTGATAGAACAATTTGGAAAAATCTCTATCTTTCTAGATCAATTAAAATCTATTTAAGGCGAACGCTTAGGTGAACATTAGTTCATTTCTTGTTTGAATTTCGTCGACATAACAAATAGTGGCAGTTCCATTCATAGTACAAACGTTTGTTGTTAAAGTGATAATCGCCGTATATTGTGAATGTATTAGTGAGAATTCTTTTAAATTTTATACGAGTGGACTCTAAGCTATTTTTGTATTACGGACTTGTGCTACGTAGTTTGTTATTTTTAGACGTTTCTTCTTAAATTAATGGACAGTTTATTGAACAGTTATTATTTAATATTAGATCGGGCTTTCAACATTTAGTGATTGATTTTTGTACAGTAATATTGCAAATTCTTCATTAGCTGAACATTATCGATTTATCTGTTTCTGATTACATTATTCTGTGAGATACAACTGATTAGTGCGTGTTGTGAATAATTTGTGTACATTTTTTTCTTTTTTTTCTGAGGATGAAGCTCACATAGGTCTGAGACCTGTGCGTGGGTAATGAGTTGGATGATGGTGATTGATGAGTTGGACTTACAGTTTTAGGTGGGTTCCGAACCACCGGGAAGTGATTTTACAGCTGAGAAGTGTCTTTTTTGCGTAAATAAAGTGCGAGTGTTAAATTCAAGTATTGTCAGCGTTATTTTAGAGATAGAACCCGTAAAAATATTTTGTATCATAGCATTCATAACATTTTCACATTTCCATTTGCTACTATTGTCAACATTCGTACACCGAAAGTATTCAGTGTATTTGATAGAATTCAAAATTCATTTCAATCTATTATAATATAGGTCTTCATCAACATTGTGTTTTTACAGAAGAACAACCATTGTACTACAGAACCTGTGATTTTAAAAGAGTACAAGTACAGGGTTATTCAAAAAGCAGAAACACATATGATTCTTCCAAGCTACAGAATAAATTTTTCGCCACACGAGGACGTAATGAGCTGTTTTTCGTGAGTCATATGGAAGCCGAAAGTGTTCGGTTTCCGACGAGGTCTGTAAACGTTTACCGCCCTAGGGCGGAAAATAAAATGACCTTGAATGACAGCTGATCGTGTCCGATCACACAAATCATAGAGAGATGATCATATAATATTACGGTAATAAGCTATATTATATCGTAGAATTATATTTATAAATTATTGTTTCATAACTTGATAATATCCAGTATTATCCAGTTTATTTCGTAATTTTTATATCAAGCAATAGAATACGATGATATTTTCATAACCTTAACAATTGTGTTGGTTGCATTGTGTAATACAGTCTTTTGTATCAATATTTAAAAGTGAAGAACCGTAATAAAGTACCGTATTTTAAAATGATATTTTCAACTTAACATTGTTGTTTTGTTTGTTTTTCTGAAAAGCAGCGTTCGCAACGCGGGCAAAAATGTTTTGCCGGCTCTCAAACGCTTCAAGTTCGAGACGATCTCGAGCCGGCAAACACACATTTTCGGCTCTAGGTGCGAAATATACTATAACAGAAAACTGAAAAGTTCAAAATTATTTTTAACAGCCAGAGTGTTTGGCGGTGTTGTTTGTAGAAACTATCATTTGGTGTGCTGAAAGTAGCACATTCACCAATTAACAAATAAGTTATAATGTTTTCATTCCTGCTATGACCTATCTCTTAAAATTCTGAGACATCGCATTGTTCAAGCTGTGAATGCGACAACTGGAGTCACTCGGGTGATTTACCAAGAAAAAGAAGTATTTTCTCGCGGACTTTAGGTACTAGTACTGGTATACAGGTACTACAATCAGTTTTATGAAATACGCCTCTGGTTGTTAACTGGTCAAACTGATTCATTTCGCCCAAGGATTGAATTATGACAGACATCACAACCATAACAAATTACAATTATAATATAGTCCCAATTATAATTACAGTAATGTAATTAGAATGTTGAATGTAACGGACATGACAATAATAACAAAGTACGACTTAATTACAGATAACTTTAAACTCCATTTGGTCCAATAATTGAATTATGATGAACATCACAACCATAACAAAGTACAATAACCCCAAACGTGCACAAACGTGCTATCATTATGATGGTTCATTATTCGTTCCACTTTTATACCAAGCTGCTAAGTGAAAGCATATAAGTATGCCTATATGCATGCTAGCATTCGTATGATCAATATATATTGAATGGTAGAACAGATGCGTTGTATAAAATGTATAAAAGAGGGAACCATCATTCACGCACATGCGCCGCCATCTTGTTACAACTCAACAAGCTTAATTTTTTTTGTATTTTTTTATTTCTATTTTATAATTCTGAAAGCTAATTTACTCTCCAAACCATACGATGATTTATTCAAGTTATTCAATTTATAACAAATTATTTAACTAATTTATATTCCAAGTTCAGCCGATCACAGTATTTGAAATGTTTAGTTGTCTCTGTTGGCTGCACTGTAATCTAGCTATCATTGTTCGAATAACAGAACACGTGTATACCAAATAATGGCTCACTTTTGAACTGGATGATATGATTGATAGTAGCCTGGTATAAAGTGGAACCATCATAATGATGGAACCATCATTCATCATTCTGGTAGGACTTTAGTGCACCAATTGCATTAGTATGATATAGAATTTTGATTGCAACGGACATCACATTCGTAACAAAGTACATCTTAATCACAGATAACTTTGGTTTTGTTAACTTCAAACTACATTTAGCCCAGGACGAGAATTATGATGGACATCACCACCATAACAAAGTACAGTACAACAATCCCCCCCCCCCCTCGCACAAACGTCCTATCATTATGATGGTACATTATTCGTTCCACTTTTATACCAATATGAAACTATATAATTATACAGATAACTATTATTTATCTTCATTTTTTCTCTATGTAGTTTGTTTATGTTTTGTTTAGTATTCATTTATCAACCAAACAGGTTTTGTGATCTTTGGAGCTATTAAATTACTATTGAATTGTTGCGTAGTGGAAATAAAACTTAAACTTGAACTTTGGTTGTTAACTTTAACAGGGTGTCCACAGAAAATTTGTCATTAATATCCATGACTTTCAATGACCAGAATTTTTTCCATGACTATCCCTAACTTTCCAGAATGTGGACACCCTGTTTAACCTCTGTTTGGCCCAAGAAGTGAATTATGACAGACATCACAACCATTAAGCCCCATTAACAGTAATTGATTAGAATGATTACTGCAACGGACATCACAATTTTCAACAAAGTACGGCTCAATTTACAAATATGATTAGATTGTTGTCTGCACTCACTTATGATGGGAATTGCGTGTTTCCGTTTGGCCTTCTGGTAGTTTTGCGTGGGCTGTTGCTGCGGGTGCTGGCTGGCCATTTGCGGGGGTGGCTGCTGTTGCTGCAGCATGGACTGCGTTGCGCCGGGGCCCAATGCGGTCACGCCCATAGCCGCTGCTGCTGCAACCGCATGATTAGCTGCCGCCGAGTGACCACCTCCACCCAGACCGGGCGGCATTTGTCCGGCTGCCGCCGCCGCCGCCGCAGCAGCCGCGTTGCCCGGTGTTGCGTACTGCCTGATCGGCGCCGGCGCAGATATATACTGGCCGCTCGAGCCCACCGAATTTGGCAGTATAACTACAATAACACAAACACACACGTTAAAAAAATCAAAAATATTTGTCCTCCTTTTCTTCAATCTCAGGAATCACAGAAGCATAAAACCTATGAAATAAATTTGTCGGCAGTATAGCTACAATAACACAAACACACACGTTAAAAATCAAAAATATTTGTCCTCCTTTTCTTCAATCTCAGGAATATCACAGAAGCATAAAACCTATGAAATAAATTTGTCGGCAGTATAACTACAATAACACACGTTAAAAAAATCAAAAATATTTGTCCTCCTTTTCTTCAATCTCAGGAATCACAGAAACATAAAACCTATGAAATAAATTATTTTCCAAAATAGAAAATGAATCATTTTGATGTGAAGGAAACGAAAAAAGAAGAATATAATACATTGTAGACTAAACCATCAGAAGCTGAAGCTTGAGCGCTAGCAGCGAGTCAATAAAAAGAAAATCGATTTACTATGTAATAAGCTTTAGTAGCTCGCGAGCGAAAAAAGTAATAATATTAAGAAGTAGAAGAAGAAAAGGAAGAAGTAAGAAGAAGAAGGTTACAAAGTGTTACCTGCTACATTCATTCATTCTTGAAAAATCAAAATCTTTTTCCTTTCCCATTACATTAATAAATATACATATTTTTTCAATTCTCCAAACTGAGGATTAAATTGGTTGGTTTGAATTGTAGAGAATTTCATTTCACCGACAGGGATTTTGAGTTCCAAATTCAGTTTTTGCCAAAAGTGAGATACAGCTGTTTTACTATTCATATTTATCAACTTTCCAGAATATTTAGAAATATTTTTTCAAAGTCAAGAGTAACTTTTGCTGTCCAATGCTTAGTATGGTATCACATTACGAAAAACCAAAAGATTGAATACAATTTTACATATTTTCCAAGATGGCGGCCGAAGTACATCTAGCATTCTTGGGGACGCTTAGTATGTTACTGAGCATGTTTTTCTGGTCATTCATCCCAATTTTCAGTCGTTGGAATTTTTTTCTACCTTACCCGAAAATTTCGTTTATTTGACTAGAATATACATGATGAAGGTATATGATTGACAACTCACTTTCATATTCAACAGATTAGCAATCAATAATAAAATTACTAAAGCAATCATCAAAAAAATCACTACGCACATAGCTACTATCAATATATTTTTGTCTTTCTCGTAAAAGCCCGAGCCAGTATTTTTTAAATGTTAATATAATTATTTATTTCATCATAATTATCATGTACAAAAATAAAAGAGAATTAATAATAGGGGAAAAACTACAACGATAACACTAATGCTGACCTGAACATATGCTGCATATGCCTGAACATAATTATGCTGCATATGCCTGAACATATGCTGCATAAGTCTGCTCTTAAAGCAAGATGCTATACAGCAAGCAGACTCCTAAACTCTCTGATAGCTTCCGTATTACATTATTCAACCTCAGCATGATGGCTCCATTATATTCATTCATTTGATATTTTTCAAATTTATTTGAACATACAGTACTTTTATAAAATTTATCCCAAGAAATCGACAATTTTAATCATTAGTAAGATAACCAATAAAATGATCGGAAAATGAAGCAATACTCAATTCGATGCGTATTTATGTACACCAAACAAAAAACTTCAAAAGTAAAGAATGTCAAAACGATATTGTTGCTACTCACAATAATTAGGATACGATCCAATCTGGGGTGTAGCAAAATTTACTGGTATTGTTTGATAATATAGATGACTAGAACCTTGAGTATGTTGGCGTCCACTGGGTTGGAATTGCTGAAAAAAAATAAAAATCGATTAAAATCATACACGATCAAACAAATCAAAGAGAACCAAAAACGTTCCACAAATTCAGATGGAAAGCTGATAAGATATTGAAAATGATGAAGCGCTGTATAATATATTCCGAAATAAATATAATTTATGTACAACATTTTATATTAAATCTTCAATAAACATTTAGGTTTCAGGTAAACCTCAGTCAGTTTCAAGAGAATGCACATGATTGTGTTTCAAATTTCAACATGGCTGTGGATGAACTACCCAAATTATATTATTGTATACCTTAACAAATTCAAGTTGGATTAATACGTGTATATTATTTATACTTCTTTTATTATAATTAATTACCGTAAGTTTATGTTTTTTTTCATTGCTGGTAAAATCTTAGTTAACAAATAATAATTGTGTTACACCGCCGCCGCATCAGAGCGACTAATTATTTTTATAGTAATTTATTTATTACGCTTTTTTTCTTACTTGTTTAGTTTCGTTTTTTTTTCTTTATATACATTAGACTAATATTCAATTTCCACCACAACCTTCATTTTCTCTATTCTCTTTTTCCCTAATTTGTATAAAAAAAATAATTTCCATTTTGTAATTTTTATTATGTTGGCACCTGCTGAAAACCCCACAAAGTTTATCGGGACGTCTATTTGGAACTTGTAGATAAATAAATGTTTGACTGATTGATAAAAATATATTATGACCAGTAACAATATTTTTTGTATAGAGCAATGTTTTTAATAGGAGTACCATATAATTTGTAACAAGGAACTAAGGTTACAAAAGGGCATGTGCAAACTGAAATGACAATGAAAGAAGTTTTTTTCTCTTTATTTTTTATTGCCAATTAAACAATTTTCATTTAATTTCTGTTAAAATAATAATAATTTTTCTTTTCTGCTAATTTTGATCAAAATTTGTTTCAATCAAGGAAATAAATTCAATACAACCTTCAATATTTCAAAATTACATGACTATACTGCCTTGAAATACCATATTCCATGCCCTGTGTACCGTAGCAATATTTTTTGAATAGAACAATATTTGTAATATTAGTACCGTATAATTAGTACAGAAAGGGAAAAGTTACTGTTACGCCTCTGCGTGAATTGTGAACGAAATGAAATGAACACTTGTTATTACTGTGAATGAACGCATTTATTGTGCGAAGGAAAAACTTGGAATAATACATCAATAGATTCCATGGCTGCAGAACACTCGGACCACGGAAGTGAACTTGGACTGCCACTTGAATCAGCCTACTTGATCAGAGTGAATATTATTATCATTAAGTGAATATGAATATTATGTGTAGTGATTGAAATGTATTAATGTTGTAAATAGATAAATGTGGATAAATGTTGTATCATACAAATCAGTGTATTATAATCTATGTTGTAATTTTGTGTAGTATGGTACAACTGTTCTAATGGCGGAATGTTTGAATGCCATAACAACTACGATGACTGCCTCTTCAATACCTCAGAATCTACCTAACATACCTTTTCATCCATATACACAGGAGAAAAGTTTTCTAAATTTCACTCGGCGCTTTGAAAACTACACACAGTTACGAGGAAACATAAGCTCAAGAATTGAGGTAGATTTATTTTTACAAGCAATCACTCCAGAAATGCATGAACAATTATACGATATTTGCATACCAGACGATCCACATAAGAAAACATATGAGGAGTTGATTCAATTGTTAATGGCTCAAATAGAACCAAAACCTAGTATTTGGGCTCGTCAGCACAAATTTACGACACGTAATCAACAGAATAATGAAACTATACAAGATTACGCAAATATTCTCAGGAAAATAAGTGTGGATTGTGAGTTTAATTCTAACAAATGCAGTGAATCAGCCTCTTAAACTCTACTTCGTATGCAGTTCGTCAGGGGACTAAAGGACCCTAATATACGCGTTCAACTTCTTCAAGATAAATTGTTACAACCGTTCAAAGATGTGGTAGGAAAAGCAGCAAATTACAATAATAATACATGTAATAATAATAATAACAACCGTATGGTGGGGAGACCCTTACGGATAGTTCCACCACGTCGCTTGAGCTATGATATGAAGAACATGGTGGACCTACTATTTTAGGAGGGGTTCCGAACCACCGGGTAGGTCAAAATAATGCTTATAACACAAAGTCAAAAGTCAAGCTTTGTCACCCATCCAAACGCACTCTTGAGCGGTCATAACTGAACATCAAATTGATAAGATTCCATCAAAATACAAAATCGTAGAACATTACCAATCATACTAAATTATAATGATAATGAATAATAAGACTTGAAGTTGTCACAAACACATTTATTGAAAACCGTGAGATACTAGTAATGGTTGTTATACCATTATCAATCTCATACGAACTAAAATAAAAGCACAGAGTAGCTTAATTATGATAATCAGCTGCAATATTCGTTATAAATGGTAAAAATCAATGAAATAAAAAACTTACTGGCATTGAGAAATGTTGATGAGGATTCTGCAGATGTTGCAGATTGCTGATTGGCGGGAAACCTACTTGCATCGAGGGCTGAAAAAAGAAAGTCACACAATAAATAACTAAGATAAAGAATAAAATATCAACCATGAATAGTATGGAATGAAACATAGGGTTGGATTTTACGAGCTGGTAAATGATTGTGATTTTCAGGTCTGACAGTGTCTGAACCTGGCTGGCTCCGGTCTTTTGTCACAGTTATCAGGTCGCACCTGAATAAGTAGTCCAGGTCTTAGAAGTGACTTGACTAGGATATGAATTACAGTAATGGCAGAGAATTATTTCTAGTCCTAGCAGGGAATGAATCCAGGTACAGACAAAATACATAGTTAGAAAGATCACAACACTTTGTGAAATAAATTGTACTTTTCCCAAATGTAGTAGGAAACAAATTCAATTATTGTTTTCAGGAAAAAATATCTACTTATCACTTAATTCAGATTTTAGGAAATTGTTGACTGACAAATCTCCGTTATAAGAATGTTTATTTTCTTACCCAGTTACACAATTCAGACACATAACCTTCAGTTATGAAAGAAAATGTCACAAATTTCAGAATTACAGAACAATTTCCTCTCTTATTCATTGCTATACAGGGTGTTTCGGAACTCTCTACCAATACTTCTAGGCAGTGTTCCTGGACCACTAACAAAAGTAAATATCGTAATAAAATTCTTCTAAAATCCCCAGTTACTCACACAGCCGCCATTTTTTTACACTCATTATTTTTTTATTCGAACACCTCTGAATGTATAATTTTGAAATTTTGCATACAGCTTTATAACAATTAAAAAAATCTTAAAAAAAATTAATCAAAATTTTCCGACATCAATCTACTTTTTAGGGTGTGCGGTGGTTGGAAGCGAAAAACAGAAACCCGTTCTCAACCACCGCAGACCCTAAAAAGTAGCATATCTCGGTTAATTGTTGGCCAATCTTGGAAAATAAGGTATCGTTGGATTTGAAATAAAAAATCTAAAAAAAATATCTCAATCCGTCTCGTCACAGTCATAAAATATATTCTTATTTGAGTTTTCGGTTAAGCTGTCAACACTCGTCCGGCGCCGACCCGTCAGTTGACTGATTGTTAACGTGACTGAACTGAGACGGAACTGTGACGCCGTAACTGATATGTGGGAATCGACCTTTAGGCATAATCTAGAGTCCCTCAACCTGAACTACAAAATGGTAGAAATCTCAAAAGTCAAGCACTCAATCCTGACTCCTAACGATGAACAAAAATGAACCTCCTACTCTAGTAGTCCATTCATGGAGTCTAGGCATCTAAAATGAACAAAAATCTTTAGAGTGAGCACTGATGAATCAGCTACAATTTACTTGTTTGTCTTGTTTTCTATCACATCTTTTTTCATGAATTGCAATGATAAATTTATAAACCGCTTCACCCTCCATCCATATCGTGAATGGGTGTCTGATATCCAAGATACACATTCTGTTTACTTTGAAACTGTTATTACCAAATCCATGAATGAACTACAGATGCCATATTCAATAGCTGGTTAGTTTGTTCTCATTAACGTAGGGCCGAACGTTGAAATGCATTTATAACAGAAGTCTAAATGCATAGAATAGATCTAAATGCATTTGAAAAAAAAGAATACACACTATAGAACGTCTTATCTTATATATAATTATTGCTGTAGATCTCATATTAATTTGGTGATGCGAAAATTTATGAAAGACATTCATTAAAGATAATACTGTTAAATCTCAACTCCCCCTGAAGTCGTTCATTGCTATCTATTGCTTGCATGTATGAAATTAAAAATGTTCTATATAATATAAAAGCAAATTCTATTATATTGTATATACATTTCTAGAGTCCCTCGAGTCAAGAAACACTGAAGGAACGTTAATAAATACAGAACCTAGTTATCAATGAAGACAAATAAAATTGGGAAAATTGTACTAAAAAAATAATACTAATCAAGTTTAGTCATAACCAGCAAGTGTTATGTACATTTGAATTTTATGATGCAGGAATAAAATCATACTACTAAATCATAATACTAAATTAGACTTTTAGGCGTGTATTTATGAACTTTTTTTTTTTTTTTTTTTTTTTTATTGCTGATGATGCCCACATGAGTCCGTGACTTGTGCGTGGGTAATGAGGTGAATGATTACATATAAATGCCTGACGGTGGAGCGGGATTCGAACCCACGACCACTTGGACGACAGCAAGCTGAAGTTGCGACGCCCCAACCAACTGCGCCAAGCGGCCCGCCATACTTACCTTGATACTTATTCAACTAAAGGGAGACTTGAAAAGCCCTTTGATTGAATGCTTTTCAAGGCTCCCTTAAGATAAGGAAGCCTTACGGTAAGGTCATAAATACCGGCTTTTTATAGCAGCAATGCATAAGCACCTCAAAATCGATGATCAACATTTCCCAGAATAATATTGAGATTGTTGATGCTACTGCTATTAAAATATGTTGAAAATCATGATGAAATCATGAAAATATGTTGAAAATTATGAAAATATGTTCAAAAACGTGATGAAATCGTGAAAATATATTGAAAATCGTCATGAAATCATGAAAATATGTTGGGAATCATGGATATATGTTGAAAAAATGTTGCAAATTGTGATGAAATCATGAAAATATGTTGAAAATCACAAAACATGATAAAATCAAAGCATGATATAAAATGGAGAAAAATTCTTGGAAAACTTTCATGATTATTAGCTTTTTCCTGAGATGTTGAAATTGAAAGTAATGGATCGTGTTATCGATCCAACTACTTTTTATTCTACTTACAGAATCTACTTATCAATTCACTGATGGTCACAACCTTAGTTGACAATAATATGGTTAAATATAACAACTTTAGATGATGCCAAATTAGAACATTGAAACCGATTCTTGCACTAATTAAAATCAGTAGAATCTAGAACACATCTGTCATAATATTTTGTATATAAAATTCACGTTTTCAAAATAATGAAAATGATTTTCATTGAGGAAGGTGAGAAAATTTGTTATAAAAAAGTAATAGCTCAATTATTTTCAACAACGAATAATACAGTTATTGTCACAACCACTCAAATCAACATTCGACATACTTTTGTTTTGACAGTCTCGTCATTGTCAATCCCTATCAGAGATCAAACTCCTGATAGGGATTGACAATGACGTAATAGTCGAAACTTTATTATCTCGAATGTTAATTTAATGGTTGTAACAACATCTGTAAT
This sequence comes from Conomelus anceps, assembly GCA_948455865.1. NCBI lineage: Eukaryota > Metazoa > Arthropoda > Insecta > Hemiptera > Delphacidae > Conomelus > Conomelus anceps. Next base: position 8,193,009 of record OX418218.1, on the reverse strand, counting down.
ACTCGTTATGAATAACTACCAAAATATCACCATCACCAATACCAATAAAATTATTTTTTAATTTGTTTTAAGATCGTTTCTAGTATATTCAATAATTGAGTAATAAAAAATCTGATATAGTAATAAAAAGTTGACAATATATACAGAACGACTACACAAAAGTCCAACAAAAGATTGACGTTATTTAAAAAATACGTAATATAATAGATTGGCGGTAAACAATAGGTGAAATAGACATATAACTGCAAATCTCTTTATGCCAAATAAATGAACATAAAACTATTGATTGTTGAAGTTTTTTTTCTGGAAAAATTGATGAGCAGTACTGCTTAATAAGGAGATGTCCAATACCATGCACAAGCACAAGATAATTCAAACTACAAGCAATTAATCAAAGTTTTAAAAAATTAAAGAAACCATAATGATGTTTTATGTCTACCATATGAAGGATACATGCGGAACCATGAACCATGACATGGTAATTGTATTCTGAATAGATTACATCCCACTGGGAAATGCACATGTGTGGAGCACAGGTAGCGCATATATAAAATAAGTTCATGCTTCAAATCTAGTACATTTTTGTTACTCCCCCTTACAAATATTGATATTTCAGAGTGGAAATCTAAACAGATTTTTCAAGGAAGTTCGATAGTGTAGTATTACACTTTAGAGAGACAGAGAGAGGTATATGTATATAATAGAGTAAATAGTATAGTAATTAGAAAACTATGGACAACCATGCAAGAAATAGTTGAATATTGTAAAGTACCTGCAAGACTTGGACTAAATTCCTATTCGGTTGTATTCGTGATTGACTAGGATTTGCCATCCTAAAAACACCCTGTTGTGGACAGAAACATAAGCAATCTTAGCTATGAAATTAACAATCAACTGATACTGTACTATTATTATTACAGATTACTTAGTCAACAAAATGCTTGAAATTATCTTTTAAAAGAATTACGACCGAAATTTTCTACTTTAATTTCATATATTGTTCAGTTTTTCTTCTTTATTGTATAATCATTACAAATATATGTTCTCCAGTCTCCAGTATCTTGGTTTTTCTAGTAACGTTTTACGTAAAAATGACGTTACAGCCTTGTTGAGGTAGGTCCAGACTTCTGACAACACCGTGAACATCAATCTGTTGCACATGAGCAGCTGATCGTATCATCGTCTCGGAACAGCACACCATAAACACAATGATAAGACCATGGAGGTATTAGAAAACGGAGGGAGCATAGCGTAAACCGCCATGTTAAAAAAGTGTAACCGGAAAGAAGCAACCTACTAAATGTGATCTAACGCCATTCACGGCTATATCACCGCGAATTTCAAACTAAAAAGTTCACTTTTACAATATTTCATGTCAGTTCAAATGTTTGAACTACCCTTATCATTTGTGGATGACAATTGGCTTCTGAAAATGATTTTTTCAAATCATTTTTCAAGCATTTGATCACTTAAACGCTAATAATTAAGGCTTTAACCTAAAACGATGAGTATAGTGGCGGCCATCTTCAAAGATATAACTACAACAATAATGGTGTATATATCTATAGAGGAGTATATCCGCCGGAAGTCACAGGACAGCCGGTCAAAATGACATCGGCTACAATTTTCTGTCATTATGCTCCTACTTTCTTATACCTCCATGGATAAGACAATGACACACGACAATAATACGATCACCTGTTTATGGGCAATGTAGTGATGTTCCAAGGCAGGTTTTTGCTCGCAGTCTAGACCTACAAAGTCTGCACAAGCTGAACAATCTACGCATGCGCAGAGTGGAAATTCAAATAATAATGTCATTAGAGAGTTTGAGCAAAACTAAGCTACGAGGATTATAATTCCAACCTGACTACTCTATGTCTCAGGTTGTTCTACAGAATTTTTCAGAGCAAGCAGAGACGGAGTGAGACGGAGATGCTTGCTCGTGGATGCGCTGGAGGGAACTGTGGAGGGAAAGAGAGGGAGAGGATGGAGAAGGTTTCAAATGATTGACGACATCCTGGTGGATGGAAACTATAATGTGACGAAGCGACTGTCAGAGAATCGTCAAGAGTGGAGAGCTGCCATGTGAGGACCTGCTTACGAGCAGAAAACCAATCATCAGTAGAGTCATAGAGTGGTCAGGTTAGAATTAACGCCATAATTAACGTAGTTCTGATCAAACTCTTCATACTCCCCTAATAATTCCCCTAACACGTAAAACGTTACAAGGAAAATCCTTTACTGAGTATGAGTATGGCTTACATATTACATCTTACAATATTTGAAACGGTGAAAATTGAGTTGTTTTAAAACGTCGGCGTTTATGCCCAGAAAACATAAATTACCAGCATTTAACGCTTATTTAATATGGGCGTAAATCTTGCAAATGCCGACGTTGAAATCTTGGTGTGCCACAACTCAAGTGTATATCACTTTTTTTCTATATCAGTCATAAAGAATATTGGTGTGGGGGGGGTATGAAAAATGTAGCTTGAAAAAATGTAAATCCTATATTATAATTATGGAATAAAACCTAATTCAACTTTGTACCATTTGTTTTTAATTGTCCTTAAACGGAAAGGGGAAGTTGAAAAATAGCTCCTACAGCTTGGAAAAAAACTTAAATACTGAATTCTTATCATACATAGCTTTAAACTGGGAGTGATTCAAGGTATAAGAAAGCACGGCTTGTAAAAATGTTGTAAAAATTTATCTAAAAACGTACTCAATTTTCTATGCAATGGAGAGTTGAATACAACAAAAAATGAGGCCAAAAAAGCCTGAAATACTAAAAAAATCCCAATTTTATTAATTAACGATTAAAACTGTACTTTTGAACCTGTGTTCACAAATCATGGCATAATCCCCATAGGATTAATCAAAAACGTAAAACACCTGCACTATCCAAAGCAGTTAGTCTGTTAGAAAAACGCATTGTAAAAAATAATAATTACTTTGAACCAAACACTTCCCAAAACACCTGAAACTCAATCACCAGATAAAAAACCTTGATCAAGATCAAAAATGAAACACCAATTGATGATTGTGTGAAATTGCATGTAATTTTACAATTAGTGAGCATGAAAAACGTGTGAACGGTACATTTAAATAAAACAATGACAAAAACTACTATTTCAACACAGAAAAAAATCCTGGTGAAAAACATACTATTGAGGAGAGGGGGATGTTTCTACAACCAACACAATCGAAAAATACCCAACAATATGTTATTATCCACCTACTTCTTACATTGAACATAGTTAGGGGATAGGATAATCAGAGGTTGTATAATTGGACATATACTGAGGTTTTGAAAGCATTAACTAATTCACATACTAGCCAATAGTGGGGCAGGTAAGAAGTATTTAGTGGTAATAAAAATATAATAGAACAATTTCTAAATTTTAAAACCAGCATTTAAAGCGGGGAATGCTCTAAAATTAATTAAAATATTGAACGGCACTGTTGAGGTTTGAAGAGTCACACAGCCTAAATCGGCTAGAAAGAGTACACATCATACATTGGTGAGGTAGAAACCAGTGAGAAACGGCCTCGTAACAGAAATTTTGGCGTTGTAGTACACATTCTCACATGAACCGACATTGGAGTACTTCATAGATTTCAATAAATAATGAACATTCAAGTGAAACAAAACTAAATATGCTTCAAAATAAAAAAACTGTATGCATTTCAAGTGTTGATACTCTCGTGGTCCTTAGTTGACCGATCTCATTAAAAAATTACACTTTATGAACAATTATGGGAATTAAAAACTCACAACCAGCTATTTAGCCAGTACCAAACAAAATTAACGAAGAACATTAACAATCTACTCTTTCCCAAACAATCTTCAATGATTCACATTCTTACCCAAAACCTGGCATTCTATTACATCCCTCCACCTTTTCAACCACATCCCAAACTTGTCCGCCCATAAATGGAAAACTTTTGTAGATTTATATTCAATGGAATACTTACAAAAAACTGTCAAACTACATTAATTTTCAGTTAATAGTACGAAAAGGACTGCAATTTTCAAGATCAAGACATTATTCTGAAGTGAAACCTTATGAGAAAAACTTCAAGAAAAAAGGCTAAACAAATTACTGACTCAACAAAATGCGACAGTTATTTTCATTCATTAGATAAAAGAAATACTAAAATTTTAAACATCGAGGCTCATTATTATTGTAATGTAAAACCTTGTAAAAGAATCTGATGAGAAAAATTTGTTTATTTAAAAATGAGACCAAAATAAATGGTTCTTATATTATTTACTTTATAGAATTTCTCTGAATATCTCTAAAAATATCTAATATCCTGGTCCACTCCTTGACCAGCCCTTTCTTACGCATGAGAAAACTAAACCAATAAATGTTGCTTGTATACCAAAGATATGATAGGATTCTGGAAATATGAAATGAAAAATATGAACCTAACCTAACAATTAACTAACCACACAAAAGGATGACTCATTATGAATGGAATCACCATAAACGTATTTACTGAACCGCGATATAACCATGTGACTGGGATTATCAAGATAAATACTTGGAGCCTAACAAAAGATATGGCATAACAATAAAACAAAATTTTGATTTTCTCAAACTTGAAAAGTTGTAACAATAAGTGAATACCCATTGATTTATGTTGTCCTGAACTAAGAAATTAATGAGGAAATAAGGGAAGTTCTCGGTGCAGCATTAACGTCTAAAACGTCCACACTTCGTTCAGATTGAAACAGTAATGCAGAGGAAATATTATTGTTCAGCCAGTAGCCAAAACTATAAAATTAGTAATAATAATAGTTTGATATTGAAAATTAGTTTAATATTGAAAAATATTTATTATTCTGAGTTAACATTAAAAATCTCTACTTCATGAAAACACTATCCTTTAAATGGTTATAAACCAAACAAGCTCAATTCATGCATGACACAGACCTGAAAGGGGAAATAATAAATAATTTCTGTTAATTTATTTCCAAAATCATTCGACTAATGCTCTAATACAAGTTGGATTCTGAATATTTCTGTCTAATGAACGAAATATTTGAAACATAATTGCCACTTAACTCGAAGTAGAAATCTTAAGGAAGGTTGACAGTAAAAAAATCAATAGAGATAAAATCTACTCCCTAACGAGTTCACACAAGTCTAGAACTTGTATGGCAGGAGTCTAGATTGCTCTATTGCATTAAGTATCTTCGCTTGAATAGGTCTGAATGGGTGATAGACCAAGCATAATCATCTTATCATTTTCAAATAATGTTACCTATGCAATGTGTCAAACAGTAGATAGTGGTACTTATTTGGGAAGAAAAGTGTAATAGTTCAAATTCCAGTAGCCTATTATTATTTCTGCATTTTAAGAAAAACATGGGTGAGATAATCTCTTTTAATAAATTTATCAATAAAAGATAATTGCAAGTGGATTTCAAGTGCACAATGTCAAAATAATTACGAAATAATGTACATTAATGAAGGGTGTGGTTTGTGAAGAAAGACATTGATTGATATTCAGCTGACTAGAATGTACATTGATAATAGGCTATAATCGACAAGTATTGTTTAATCCTTACTCAACTTTTAACTTAACACATAAAACAAAATAAAATGAAACATGTGCCTTACACAAAATATTCTGATATAGTCTGGAAGATTATAAGGTCAACTTCAAGCTAATATTGAATTTAACATTTTTGAAACGAAAATATGAAACAAAGAAACTTGGCTAATGCGCATTCAACTAGGCTTTCTTGCAAAATGCCTACTTCAGCAGTATTTCAAATTCAAACTAAATTCCACGATGAAAAGTGGTTTCAACTATGATTATGACCAAGAAACTAGCATTAAAAGTTGTCAAATTGAAATTATAGAGTTCAAAAATAATATGCAATCGAATAAACCAAACCCTTGATTGAATAATAGAAAGGTTATCTAGTAATAACATTTCTCCAAAGATAAAAAACATGGGGTTCTCAAGTCGGGTGATATCCACATGAGTCCTGAGACTTATGCGTGGGTATTGAGTTTAAACACAAGGTATCCAAAGCTGAACGAGAATCAACTCGTGACCACAGGAGTAGCCAGCCAGCGTCTTATCAGAGACAAGCGCTCTCAACTAATTTCGCCATCGAGTAAAATTATAGCATTTTTTTTTTTTTTAATTAAAAGGAAAATAGCGTATTTATTGAATGTCTAGCTTGCGCACAGTGCATGACCCATGCAGGCTATTTTCCTTTGGACAATATTGATTTAATTATTAAAATGTTCTACCTATTTTATTTTTTATTGTTTTACAAATGATTTTACAAAATACTTTTTGGTTACCGTTGAAATAATTTTCATGTAATGGAAAAGATTAATTTATTCATTCATAACATGAAATTCCAGATTATTGAATTACTTGAGTTGAATAAATTTTAGCTGAACAGAACAATTTGTTTTCAAAATCAAAATCAATTCATTTTCCTCAAAAAAAAAAAATACAAGTACAGTAATTTATAAAATATTTATTTTTACATGAATATGGAAATTACACTGCAAGATCGCGGACCAGTGCGCAGTGTTGTTTTTTTTTTATTATTTAGAAAAATAAAAGACAAGTTTTAAAGTATTAACTATGATTTTTTTTAAATTAAAATTTTGAAACAAGCTTTAAATAAAAAAAGTGAAAACCTAAGAAAAACGTTATTGAGAAAGATAAATGACTATAGCAACAATTAAACAATACTTGTACACAATATACCTATATCTATAACCATTAGTACAATTAGTGTGACAATAGATATGTCACACTACTTTTTCGTCCAAATCAAACGTATTGACATTGGTAGAACCATGAAAACCCGTAATACCCATTTCTCCCAATGAAAAAAGCAAAGCACTATGTTAGTATTAAGCATGAAAAAACAACAAATCAAGGCTCACCATTTCCATAATAATAAATGAATGTTATTCGTAATGTATGAAACAAGAATAAAAATTCTCAGGTTCGAGGTTTTCGATTAAAGAACCAGAACCCACGTTAGTTCAATTTTTGTGCCAATGACGAAATCAAGATTTTGAATTTCAATAATTAATTTTAAGATGCTTATTTTTTGAGGCTTCTATTAAAAACGTTCTTTAAAATTTGGAAATCATTTCTAAGTTATGCAATCGTTGCTAGATAGAGTGAATATTATCATCCATCTACTCAGGATTATGTTAACCTATTTTTTTTTTTTTTTTTTTTTTTTTTTTTTTTGAGGATGAAGCCCACATAGGTCTGAGACCTGTGCGTGGGTAATGAGTTGGATGATGGTGATTGATGAGTTGGACCTACAGTTTTAGGTGGGTTCCGAACCACCGGGAAGTGATTTTACAGCAGAGAACAATGACTTTTTTGCTGGCCAATCTAATCGGTCACCGTTACGAACGGGACCTACGAGAACGCAGCTTATCTATCTGATTGAACAGATACCTGCTACGGCTCGCGGCTATCACTTCCCCTATGTTAACCTATAACTCATCAAAATAAATAATTTAAAATATCTTAGCAGATCAGAAACAAACTTTCAATGACCACCATCAAAAATGTGCAGTGAGCTTCATGCAAAAAGTTTTTCCCTGCATAACCCTTATAGTTTATTTACCATATTTCCTTTATGGAAAAGTTTAATTAAACAGCTTGAGTAGTGATAGAGACATGTAATGAAATGAAAATTAAATTAAGAATAGTCTGTTAGGTTATATCATGTTTATCACTTGATAGCAGATAGGACTTTTCTAGGTGGAGTCCCTCAAGGATAGTTCAAACTCACACGTTTGGACATATTGGTGACCCTATTTTTTTTTTTAATTGCGGATGATGCCCACATGAGCCCGGAGACTTGTGCTTGGGTAATGAGGCGAATGATGAGAAACATCCATGTCTGAATGAGATTTGAACCCAAGGCTATAAGAAACGAAGCCAGCCAGAGCCCCTTATCTAATCACAGACAAGCTCTCCAGCCAACTGCGCTACCAGAGCCGCCTGTGGATATTTGAAAAGCACGTTATTTTAAAAGCATCTCCTGTGGATATTTTAAAGGCGCGTTCATAGATTGACGGGTCTTCAAATTAGATTGTTATGGGTTTGATATACGCTACATAAAAAAATGACTAGTTTGTTAAAACTTCCATAAATTTTTCTACCGATGGCTTTGCAAGTTAGTAATTATAATTACTGGCTTTGCAAGTAGTTTAATACAAGTACCATAAAAGTATAGGTACCATAAAAAATTGATGGGTTTGTTATAACTTCAATGAATTGTTCTAGCGATGACTTCGTAAGTTCTGACAACTTTGCAAGTGCATAAACTTACAGAAAAAAATATTTTCAAGAACTTCTATTTATCACCACCAAACGCCTACTCAAGGGAATTGAACTATTTTCATCTCCTATTTTATTAGTTTTCCTCAAGTAGATTATAATCGTAGTCCAAATCAGACTAGGAAATCATCTTGAAATCCACATGAAAGCATGCAGAATATCAATCAGAATCAAGTCCTGATATCTGCCGTAGAGAAACTTCGTTGAAAAACAAAATTGGGTTTAATGTATGGCAACAATGATGGACAACATTAAATAATTACAATTTTTCACAAACAATCCCTAATTTGGGGAATAAATTGAAATAGGGAGAAAGCAAGAGAACCTAGATGAACAAAAGTGATAAAATACCATAAATGAACTAAACTCTAGCAACATATGAATGAAATATTGACCAGTTATTATGAACAGAAAAAAATTATTGTGAAAATGGTTTTTAGAGCAGTAGAAGTTGCAAACGTTGCGTTACTCACCCCATTAGTCGGCGCCCTAGGATTGTAGCCCAACTGAGACATAGTTTCTGAAAAAAATAAATGGATAATTATTTATAAAATATCGTAAAAATTGGTAAAAACTTTACAAAATAGAGTGGGAAACGATTAAAACTCAGATCTGCATGGATAATTGCACTGGCCCACTCACAGATGATTCATGTATATCATTAGATATTGAAAAATTGATTCATGTACATGAAATAGAAATAAAATAATTAGGCTATGCAATGATAAGAGCCACAGAGGTATCTCAACAAATCTTCAATTTTCATATACTTTACACATTTTCATAAGAAAGGACTAACTCAGAAAAATAAATCAATAATTTTTTATCTATTCAATATTTCCCTAGCATATCGTTCCTTTTATTTCAATCACTGAAAGAAACTATTCATAAATATCAGTTGATGAACTTTGCCTTCAAATAGAAAGAAAAATAAAAATAAATATTTTTTCGAGTGAAATTTTCCAATGAACTCAATTTTTTTGGTGAACTAACTTACCAAGTTTCAGAAAAAGTGAAAGAGAATTTTTGAAGAAAGCAGTTTTGAGTTTTACTACTATTGCACATTGTATTTCATTCTAATTTTATTTTGATAGATAAATTTACGTGGGTAACCATTATTTGAAAGGATTCTCGGTTCCATATCATACCCCGAATTTTCTCTGCAAATTTCTTAATTTGCAATTTCGTTCATTTTTTTAATAGTTTTTCATATTTATGTGTGATTTTCAATCGATAGATTATACGGAAATAAATATTACAGTCTGCAATCCAGTCATACTACATTAAACACTAAATCGTATTAAGGTCAAAATACAGCAACACTACCCCAGATGTGTATCCCAGTTAATGGCATAACTTATTGAAATTAAAACCTACTAGTAAATCCTTCCATAATATGTATTAGTAATTACAAAATACAAGGACTATTGAAGCTAATAAAATGTTGTACAAAAGGCCCCTGCAAGTTAATCCCAAACCAAAAAGCTTTCCCACAAGAGAGACACTACGAATTTTTAGCTGATGTATGCAGAGGAACACTAATGCAGTCTCCACACGGAGCATTTTGCTTGCCTATCGTGTTTAACAGCGCATACGCAAACCTGACCAGATCAAGAATTGAAAAACGTGATTAGCGGAACACTATGCTAAATCCCTCTATTATTTTTCATATTTACTTTTGAATTGAATTGTTCTTTATTTCCTCTTTAAAAAACAAGTACATAGGTAATGACAATAAGTTAGAGAAAAAGAATATTCTTCACATGGGCTACAATGCCTGTGTGCGAAGAAGAGTCTGAATCGGTAGGATTTTATATAGAAGAAAAAAAGACAAATTTTAAAAAAATTGAAGAGAAAAAGAAATTACAGCCAAAAAAAGAGAGAAAAAAGACAAAAAAAAAGAGAGAAAAAAAGGCTTAATTATTTGAGGACGATCATCTATCCATGGGAAATGCGAGGCCGGCAAGAGACACCAGAGAGAAAAAACGTATACAAATAAGGTTTCTGGGATGAGCACTAGTTGTAGCAAGAAAATAAAATTATCCAAAAGCTTCAGCACATGTTGAAAAGGTAGGAGGGCAGAATGGAATATTAAATAGAAGATCAAAGAAAATAATAAAACTTATCGTATGGTAAAATTAAGGTGTCTTGCATTTAGCTTTTAAATACTATCTTCAAGTGCTCGAATTGTCAAAAGAGCCATTGACATTTCCCAGCCCAGTTTTTCTGGTTTTTCTACAGCCAGTTTTTTTAAAACAAAAACGCAAGGTGCACCCAGGTGCCGAACTTGCTTTACACCTAAATGACCGATTGGATTGGCTAGCAAAAAAGACTGTTCTCTGCTGTAAAATCACTTCCCGTTGGTCCGGAACCCACCTAAAACTGTAGGTCCAACTCATCAATCACCATCATCCAATCCATTACCCACGCACAGGTCTCAGACCTATGTGTGCTTCATCCTCCGAAAAAAAATAAAAAGTTAACAAATTTTTTATTACGTTTACACTTTTAAATTTAAATTTGAATTCTTCATCGCATTTATACATTAATGCGAATGGCTATCAGCTCATTCTTCTTATGTTTATTTCTATGCGTATGTAGAGAACAAATTAATAGCATGCGATGTGACTTACGTTGTTGCATTTGTGGATGCTGTGAAACAAGAGGCGTTTTGCCCATGTCGGCCGAAGGCGGCGTCGAAGTGGGGGTGGGATGCTGCTGCTGCTGTTGCTGGTGGGGCGGCGGACCGGGAGGTGGCTGCTGCTGTTGCTGGGAGGGGGGCGGCTGTTGTTGCTGTTGTTGGGGCGGCTGTTGTTGCTGCATGACGGCGTGTTGCATGGCCACTCGCATCTGGGCGCTCGGCGGCGGCTGTTGCTGCGGCGGCGGACCCCCGGCTGACTGTGGGGGCTGGGAGGCGGCACCAGGCTGCGGAGGCGGCTGCTGGTAGTGGTTCACATTCATTGAATACGTCGAGCCGCCATCTGTCGGTCCTAAAGCAAACAAAATTAACCATGTTAATCAACTAATTATTTCGTAGGACTTATTTGTTTCTAGATGACCAACATTTCACATACTGTATGTACTCTACTATCAAAACTGACTCTGTATTTCTATTTAAATTATGCTTTTTATGTTAATTAACTAATTATTTTGTATGACTTACATGTTTCTAAATGACCAAAATTTCACAAAATTGTATGTACTGTATACTATACTATCAAATCTGACCCTGTATTTCTATTTAAATTATGATTTTTACTTACTTATACTGGAAAAATGCATTTTACTTCTAAGGAGAAGCTTCATCAGCCTGCCACCATTAGGGGTGATAAGTAATTTAGTATTTTTTGAATTCCTACAAATGTTTGAGCCCCATCAACCTGGAGGCTAATGGTGAGCGTCAGGAAAGGCATCTAGCCATAAAAAAATTGCTTATTGCGCAAGGGATTCACTCCCCACCGACCCCAGTTGACATGGGATAAGGTGAAGAATGATGATTTAATAATCTTCCAATAAAATCTAAACCAATAACACAGAAAACTGAACCAACAATTTTGCTCAAATTAAGTCTTACATGTTTTAAACAAAATTTAATATTCTACAATTTGTAATTATACTCATTTTTTTAATGAAATACGGTAACTTTTGTAATTATATAATTTTTGCGATTGAGTAGTGATACAAATTTGTAATTTTAAAGATGTTATTTAGTAAATATTTTTGAAGTGTGGAACTAATTTACTTTTTATTCATATTGTCCACTCTTTTCAGTGCTCAGTTTCATTTCATCTTCCAATCGATGTACTTTAGATGAAAAAGAATTAAAAGTTTTCAAAATGAAAATTTCCTGTGTAACTAAAAATTTTCCTAAAACTTGAATAAAGTTAAAAGTATGTAAATTATGTTTCTTTACATTCTATTGTATTAAGCCTGGCTTGTAGAAGCATTAAAGCCTGTTGCTTCTTTAAATTCTATTGTATTTCGCCTAGATGAATAAACTCAATCTCTAATCTATTTATAGGCTATGCGGATTCTATTACGGTATTCATTTTTATTTTTGAAGTGTATGATGTTATATGATAAATATAATATGTATAAATAAGTGAATAGAAAAATTGAAAAGTGGTAGAAAACTCATCTGGAGTATTTGTTCTAATACAAAATAACAAAAATAATATATGCTGAACAACAAAAATCTACTTTTTACAGCTTACCATAGTATTAATTTCACATATACGTTATTTTAATATGGGGCGAGTTTTCGATGTTCTACTTTTGTAAAATATAGTAATTAGTTTCCATGTAAATTTCATTTTGTAATTCCAGAGATAAAAACAAGGAAAACAATCATTTTTATTTGTATTAATGCACTTAATTGGCAATGAAGTTAGATTTGATTCTCATAATACACAGCTAATAGCAAGCTTACATCAAAAAGCACCAAAAGAGTAAAACTTGTTCAGGTCCGATGGAAATGGAAATAGAAACAATAGAAATAGAATCGCAGGATTGGTGACATTTCATGAAATACAGAAATAAGTTAAGCCTCATTCTCGATTCTATTTTGCACAATTCAATGCTGCGTTTCACACAAATCACCCTACGTCACGACAGACGTCACCTGCGTTCCCTAATTGCACCGAGCCTTAACAGTGAGATCTAGTCGTATAGAAAATCTAAGAAGCAGTGTTTCATAATGACAACGCAGTTGATGATTGAAGGAGTTCTGCAGATTTAATGATAGATCATAGAATAAAAAACCGAGTTTACTACTATTGGCCTTCAGTGGCTTACTTATGAAGCGGTAACAAGAGGTAGTAATTTCATGACTATAAATTCATTGAATTTCAAGTGAATTATGTAGGCCTTGAAAAGTGTTAGGCAATACTTGTTTGTGAATGAAAGAAGAAAACTTTGAATCAACTGAGACATTATTATTAGAAACTATGGGAGAGAAAAATACATAACATAAAGTGCATTCTAATACAGTAAGTGTATATATTTAATACAGTATTTTCCTTTTTTTCAAGTTTTAGGAAGTAAACTAAATTTTCTAAAAAAAATGGGGGGAAAACTATATTAAATATATTATATTCACACACTGTATTAGAATTCAGATTCTTTGCTTTAGTTTTAAAATACATAAAACTAAATACTAAATTTCATCATAACTAATTGCTAATTAATAAGTCCTGTTATCCTAATCCTTTATCCAAACTAATTTGACCCAACCATTTTTTCTAAAAAAAGAATATACATCAACATTCAACTCAAAATTAACAAAAATTCATGAAAAGTGAGAATCGAATTCAAGTCAATTATTGTATTGATGTTTCAGTGTTAAATGTAACCATTTACCGATACTATAACTTTTATAATCAAGTATATTACCGGTCTAGAGACAAATATCAAAATTGCAACTGAAATATCAAGACCATACTTATCCAGAACCATGTACAATACTTAATCCAGGTACTTATCCAGTAAGGGAATCCATTCCAAAGGAAATCGAAATAATTTACCTTGCTGAACCCCACTTTCTTAATACTGCACTGTATTAAGAAATTAGTAGGCTGGTAAGACTCACCTGGCTGGTTAGGAGGTACACGATAAGTACTGTAGTATAAAAGTCAAGGAAAATTGAAAAAACATAAATTCATTTGAAAAATGAATAAAAATTCAATTACAATATTACTATTATTTAGATAATTCACTGGCAATCAAATCAACATAAAGTAAAATATCCATCAGAGCGAGAAAATAACCTAAAATTTGTGAAGAAATCAGATGCACCTGTTGTATCTTTGCTTGATTGTGTTTTTGTCAAAAAAAAGAAACCTAGTATGAACACGAATAGCCAAGTTAGAAAAATAATTACCTGATGTATTTTTTAAAAAATAACCCTAAAATTTGACCCTAAACAGTCAAATTTAGAGAAAAGGTTGAGTTCATGAGAGCCTTCTCATTTAACGGTAAATGTTACAGGTAGAGTCTGATTGGTCTAATCAAATTGTTCAACCTATGAATTTTAAAAGACCAGCTGGACGCCACCGGTAACATTTACCGGTAAACGAGAAGGCTCCCATGAACTCAAACATTCGTGTATACTTAATTTGAGAATTTATTGAGTCAAATATTGTGATTGACAACAAATGGTGTATTTTTATTCAAAATGCTCAAAATAATAAAATTAATCAGAAATCTCAATCTGCTTTCCTTTGCTTTAAAATTCAAACTATGCCCATCTGCTTTTTTATTTTAATTTCAACTTATTTTAGCAACCTTGATTCCGCAAGGCTGTCTATTTTGGACTAGTTCATAATAGAACAGTTACCAGTCATAAGACCCAGCGTGTGAACCATAGAGGGACGAAAGAAATGCCCATAAATCTGGATCTAGAAGAAGTGCATAAAATTATTCATAAATGGGTCAAAAACTAACAAGGACATGCCACGAGATGTAATACTGTGAGATACAAAACTAGAGAAGAAAAGAAAAGAAACGTGAAATGGGAAAAGATGTCAAGGATAAGAGATGCCAGGATTCCTGAGAATGTTGATCTGTTACATCAGCAACACAACTGCTCACGAATCTGTACGAACCAGAAACATTCAACTGGCTCGCTAATGCCAACAAGTGCTTTTCATTAGTAATTGCTATTATGCAAGAAATATTCTCCAACAACACAATTAGAACCACCATTCATTCAGCTAAAATCTTGAAGGAGGGGACAAAGTCTAGAAATTAATATATTAGAAATTAGGCTAATATATTGGTAATGTGGAAGCACTGGAAAGAAAATGACAGAAAGGAAAACTAGAAATCTATTGATGAAACAATTAATCATAGCACTGATCTTCAACAGATATCCAGGGTTAGTTGCATTTTTGGGTCAATAAATTGAAAAAAACGAATAAAACGAAAAACACTAAACCTTTCACAAGTAGAACAAAATACGCCTGAGACAATAATGAAAACCTAAAGAGAGGAGGAGATAGATAAAAAATGGCGAAGAAACAAAGGCAGAAGAACAAGAAATAAAAACAAGATAACGAAAAAAAATGGCGGAGGTGAAAAAGAAAGAAAAGGGAGAAGATCAATAAAAAATGAGATAAAAGAGGAGTAGACGAACAAGAAATAAAAAGAAGACAACTAATAGAAATTATGGAGATGAAAACGAGAGAAAATGAGGGAAGCAGAAGAGGTATAGATAGAAAGCAAAAAAATGACTGTGATGAAAAAAAAAAGAAGCAGGGGGGAAGCAGAACAGGTGATAGCTTTAGTAAAAAGAGAATGTACAAAGAGAAGGCGATAGGTATTGTAGAAAGATAAGAAAGAAATAGGAGAGAAACAGGGGCAGAAACAAGAAATAAAAAGATAACGAAGAAGTTTAAAAAGAAGATGTAAAAAGCAGAAGAGATATAGAAAGAAAAATAATGTAAAAAGAGAAGGCGATAAGTTAAGTAGAAAGAGGAAAGCAGAATAGAATTCCCCCTACTACTCGCAACCAATGGCGGGGACAATCAGGTGAATGGACCAGGCAAAAGCAGAAACTACTAAACAGGTAGAAGGATGGGGGGGGGGCAGGAGGATATGACTCAAGGGGGGAAAGGGGGGGCTGAAGTGCTAATGGAACAGCGCAGTGGCAGTGAACGAGCGACGCGATCTCGAAACCAGGACACTGGGTCAGCAGCCAGCGTCTGGATAAATCTATCCCATCTCTTCCCGTTGCGAGACTCATTCTATCCCGTTCCCGATCCCGGACCAATCCCTGCACACTGCAAACTGCCACACGAGGGACCATAAAAAGCTAAGGGAGGGAGCTAAGCTTCGTTTTAAGCTGCTTGTACCCTTGTTACTTCTTACGACCAAACCTACTGAATCTAGGGGGCGATTGCCATCACAGTGCAAAGACTTTAGTGTCGTTACTGCGTCTGACGAGGAACTATAGAGCTGAGCTTCGTTGGCTTGTACCCTCGCTTACCTCTTGCGACCGATTCAATTGAATCTAGCTGGGGTGTTTGCAGTCACATTGCAAAAAATTTGGTGTAGATAGATAGATAATTGACTTTTATTGAAGCACTTTACATTTAACATAAGTGCTGTGGGCGAAGTTGAGGCATAAGAGCCCCCTCTTCCACTTAACCCACAGTATTAAAAAAAAATAACTATTTACAAGAAATCGTAAGTGGTGTATCTACAAGTTGGTGAAGGTACTGCGTCTGACGCTTCCATCTCTGGTCTTATCAAATGTAGAAATTTAAAAAAATGCTACACAAAATTGATCAAAAGGCTCAGTGAGTTTCCAATTAAAAATTTTTTTAAAGGGCGATTAGAGGTACTGCATTTGACGCTTTTATCTCTGGTTCTATCAAATTTAGAAATGTTATACATAAAAAATTACATTGACTTATAAAGGTTTAGTGAATTTTCAATTGAAAAAGTACTTTATAAACAGGGGCGTATTATGTAAGATAAATTTAGTCAAACAAACCTTTACACACAAATTTGTGTTGTCAATTACCCGATGTGCTAGGGCCCTTTAAAAATAATAATATTCCCACAATCTGGTGTCATTTAATCTTGGATTTGTCCAATTATCTATTAAACTACACTAAAACAATCAATGCCAAACTTGTTATTATTGGTATAAGTCCCCCCAAATGCCAAACTTGTTATTATTGGTAAGCCCCCGCCCCCCCCCCTAAATTCAATCTATATTCGTCATTGTTTATAACACACAGCTTGCGACATGACATCATCACGATAAAATATCCCTCCAAAAAAGTTCGTCTCGTCAACACCTCCAATTATTTCATTAGTAAAAATCTCTTCATTTATTTATTGATCAATTTTATAAAAAAATTTGTTTTCTCAATTCTTTTGTGCATATAGTTAGGTAAAATAGTATTGTTTGTTTGTTTTCTTAGAGGTATAAACAAGTGATGGTTATGAGCGGACAGGCATGAACTTATGCTGAAAATATCTTACGATTGTATTTCATTTTATAAATTTATTGTGAAATAAACTATGTACGGTATATTGTAATAGTTATTTATGTATTAAGAGCGTGAAGCGCGACTTTATCGCTCGAGCCAAAACATTTACTGCGCGACGCATAGCGGAGCGCAGTAATTTTGCGAGAGCGATAAAGAAGCTTCACGCGCGAAATACATACAATATTTTTCCTACAACTGCAGTTCTGGATTCCAACACAATAAAAGTTTGTAGTTTGTAAAATCACAGACCGTGCGCGGATTTGGTTAGCGTTCGACGTTTTTGAGGTTATGTGAATTTCACGGATTCCATGATCCACCAATGAGAAGACATCAAAATCATGTGAATTTCACGGATTCCATGATCCACCAATGAGAAGACATCAAAATCAAAACAGAAGCGTAAAGAAAACAGCTGGCGAGCGTAAAGTACTTTACCGCTTGCGGAGCAGTAAAGAGGTATTTTACAATTAGTTTTTAGTACGTAAAGAACTACTTTACGAGCAGCTGTAGGAAAAATATATTTTTTTAATTAGGAATTAATTTTGAAGCGTTATTGATACATTTTTTATAAAGAATAAAATAAATTGATCGAATCCAAGTTTCAAACATTACTAAATTAGTATAAAGACGGTTGAAATCCCATAGAATCATTAAAACCGATTTGACAAAATTGAAATATAATTTATCTACGACCATGTCATAATGTATACATTACAGTTTCACAATTGATGCCAAAACAGCTGTCTTTTCGAAATGCTTTTTGGAACCCGTTGTATAAAGAGCTCATTATAGTACAGGTTCTACATTATAACACGGGTTCTGGACCAATCAGAAGCATTTTTGATGGAATCAATATCGCAATTCAATATTGTGAAACTATCAGCTGATTTGATCAAACTGCTACACCAGCTGCTTTAACCTAACAATCTACTATAACTTCTCGTATTTGAGATGAGAGGTTAGGTATCTCTGACAGTCACAGGTAAAATGAAATCGTTTTAATTAAATGTATACTAGTGGTCGTAGATAAAATAGTGTATGCAACGATTTTATTTGGCCATTAAAGCACTCGTGGGATATTTATTAACACTCGCATTCGCTCGTGTTATAACTTACATTTAACTCGTGCCTTAATAAGGGTCAAAATAAAATCGTTGCATAAACTACTATTCCTCAAAATTGACTTTTTACAATCAGTGTGACAAACGCTGTATTCCGCCCACAAATTGAAAATTCCACAATATGCAATTTATAAAGGTATTACGTAACGCAGATAGCAATTATACTTTGTGAATAAAAATTGGTCATGCCAATCGCTATCACACCCACACGTTCCAATCCCTTGACACCCTATAACTGTATCTAATTATGTTCACGTAACACTTCGATCCACTCCACTAATCGAAAAATGCTAATCAAAGCTTACTTAATCTGTGAAAGCTCATCATTTAAAATATTACTACACCACAAATTGCATTAGTTTTAAATTTAAAGAGTTGTCTTTAGTGATTTCAGATGATACTTCAAACAGATCCTGTCTATCACGGATGACACCTACTTTAGACATAACAAATTCTTCACTTTTTAAAAATATCATCAAAGAAAAATAATCAAGTTAAATTTCTTGTTTCATTTATTGTGACAAATTTACGAGTGTGAAGGTGCAACAGACTCAAGTCCAAAACTGCTCCCTTCACAAATTTTGATATGTTACATTGTCCAAAACATTGAGGTTAACACAGACTAAAAATTTAAGATATGCTGAAAACCTTCACTCGAAAAATAATAAAATGAATTTTCTCACTTGACCACTATTAATTTAAAATTTCACTCGAGACGAACCACTAAAAACAGTTAAAAATAGTTAATAATATTACATTTTTATAGAAACTTTTGAGTCAAAAAATATTATCTGCTGTTTACATCTATGTATTTAAAATAAGAAAAATCTTGGTGGAAATAGTTTCAAGGTCAATCATCTATTGTTAGAAACCGCTACAATAACGACCTTCAGATAGATATTTCAAACAAATGGATGCATGCATGTTGTACAGCAGCTGGCCGGTCCAACATTATAATATCACCTTGGAGAATACAAGCGTGAGCTTCAGGGACAAACAGCTTTGAGCAGGCCGTTATTTCAGAAGAATGCAATATGGATAGAAGGACTTATAAATGGATCTTGTAAAATTCTGTTCCATGATGAACCGTACATTTCAATTCAATTAATTTATTCATAACACACATACAATAATAATTTACAGTCAAATAAAATAAACAAGGAAAAAGCAAATAATAAACAACTGGTTCTGCGGTGGAGTATGGTGGAGGGAGGAAAGGAAGGAGAATACCTAATATCTAAGCCAACCATGGTTTCCCATGTAATAGGCAAGTAGTATGCTAGAGAAAGAGATGTAGAAAGGAGAATATGTGGAGAGAGAAATTATTTTTTGTTTCAATATTTTGACTACTTCCCTGTTGTTTCAGGTTTAGGCGCGGCCCCGACTTAGTAGATTCTAACGAATTAGCGAGTAGAGTGGATAAGAAATTACTGCAGTAGAACCAAGTAAAAAAGTAGATTTGGTCTCAATTTAGATGAGAAAAAAAACTAAAAAAACTAGCTCTCGGACTTGGAAATCTCAAACATCTACTGTTGTTGGTATTACAGATTACCCATGTGTTGGTAACTGATTCCATACTGTTAAAAATTCGTGCAACAGAAATAAAATTTAATAAATAAAAAAATTATTGAATACTAAATAAATTAATAAACCAAGATTAGTTTTATTAAAAATAGAGTAGAATAAAAAAATTTGTTAGACCCTTTTCGAATAGAAAAGCAGGCTTAGTGACGTGACATGTAGTTTCTTGTTAGAGGTCAGCACAAGTAACGCTTGTCACAGATTAGATAGGACTTGGCTGTCTGCTATTGCTGCCTTCTCGAGTTCGAATCTCGTCTAGCATTCCATATTTTGTGTAATAATTTACAGCAATTTTACATCAAATTCTGATCTTTACAGCTATATCACTAGACACAGAAACAACCTGAATGTAGTCCCATAGAAAAAACCTAAAAAAGGTAAAACTGTTAAATGATTAAATTTAAATGATAAACTTTGACTTTTAATAATTATTATTATTATTGAGAAAAAAATAGTTGTAAGTATAGAAGTTAAGAGAATGACTAATTGAATTAAAAATAATTTGTACAGCTTTCTAGTTGAGAAGAGTTATTAGTGTAGAAGAGTTTCTGACTGAGTCATACACGACATAATGTATTAAATGTTTAATTGTAAGTTTCCAGGATTGAGATTATTATTGGCGATATTCAACTGTGTGATGCTCTGTTTTTGTACAATATTGGATAAATACATATTCTATTCTACCTCATTACCCACGCACAAGTATCAAGCCAGCAATTTTACAACAAATTCCGATTTTTACAGCTATAACACTAGACACAGAACAACCGGAATGTACAGTCTCCTTACACTCAATCTTATTGAAAAATGATAGTTATATTGGTGTGAAATCATCAGATTGAAAAATTGAAGTTCTAATTCATTTCTGTGTACCACACTGTGTCACGCCCATAAGGCTGTTAGAATTTGCAACGAGAGTTCGGTCGGTATTAATGAACCACCTTGAGGCTACGTCAAGGAAGACTTGAAAAACCTTTCAAGTGAGTGCTTTTCAAGTCACCCTCAAGTTAAGAGGAAGCCTCAAGGTAAGTTCATAAATACTGGTCTTCTTTAATCTAATCTAAACTATACAATATTCAGTTTCTTAACCAAATTTCTAGTTTACTGACAGACAAACTCACTGATAGGTATCCTGATCTGCGGCGTGTAGCAGTGTACGCCGCCGGGCTCCTTGCTATTGTTACAATATCCCAGCCGAGAAACCATGATTGATGGTGGTGCAGGGAGCACAATCTACCCTTTCTTTCCTTCACACTAACTGGTCTTCACTAATTACACACTAACTTGCCCTCTCTTTCTAATTGTACACTCTCAATAAACAAATGTCATCAACACTGATATAGATGTCGCCATGCTGTCGACCGGCCTGGCTACCTCAACTACAGCCGTTGCCCAGTCAACAAACACTTGGATGTTGTACTTTTACTTTGATAAAAGCATACCAAATATGCTCAATAATAATTATTAGGATTCTTATTTATGTTGTTTTGCTTGTTTGCAAGTATTGTTCTGCCTGTTTCCTCACAAAACAAATTCTGTTGGGGAGAAAAAAAATTAAAACAAAGTGACAGCATTCCGTACAGAAATCTTGTGCAGTAGAGACTAATGCCCATGTTTATGAACATTCAATTCAGTTATACTTGGGCTGAGGAAAAATTGAAAAATTAAGTATTTATATAGGTATTTTAAGAGAGTACCTCCAGTCAAAAGACTGATGAAAACTTTTATAAATACAGGCATAAGGGGCGTAATTATGAGCGTTCCTGCAGTGTCTCTTGACTCGAGGGACTCTTTGAATGTAATGTATTTATATAAGCATTTCAAGAGTCACTGAAGTCAAGAGACACTGAAGGAACGTCCATAAATAAGACCCTAAGACCAAATTTATGTATCAACCATGAGGCTTACTAAACTCAAGAACTCGAAAGGCCTTCTGAGTAATTGTTGTTTGGGGCCAAAATTACAAACATTCCTTCAGTATCGCTTGACTCGAGGGTCTCTTGGAATTTAAAATACTCAAAGAATATTTCAAGAGTCCCTCGAGTCAAGAGAAACTGAAAGAACGTTCATAACTATGGACACTAACCTCCCATGAGTCAAGGAAACCTCAATATAGTTCATAAGGACATGAACTTCCCTTCAGGTTTCCTTAAAACAAGGAGACTTGAAAAGACTTTTGATTGGATGCTTTTTAACTTTTCCTTGAGTCGAGTAATGCTCAAGGTAAGTTCACAAAAAAGGGGTTTCAAATCTCTGTTGACAACTTGACACCAGCCACAGATAAAGACAAGATTGACCTCTCATGGATTTTTCAGAAGCACGGAGCAGTTAAACTTCTGTAGGCCTCTAAGAGAAAAACGATTATCCGGGCAAAAATTCGTTCTAGAGAGGAATTCGTTAATGAGAAGTCCCCAAAGATTGCAATTTTGGACTGGGAACGCAGGTATCGTCGGACAAACATCATGAGGTTATAATGTTGCATTTTTTTTTGGGGGGGGGGGATGAAGCCCACATAGGTCTGAGACCTGTGCGTGGGTAATGAGTTGGATGATGGTGATTGATGAGTTGGACCTACAGTTTTAGGTGGGTTCCGAACCACCGGGAAGTGATTTTACAGCAGAGAACAGCGTCTTTTTTGCTGGCCAATCTAATCTAATTGTTTTAGTAGGAACTATTCACACATATCGTGCAAGAGTTCCATGTCGTGATGTGTAGCATTAGAATGAATGCAGATGTCACACGTTCCGATAACATATCGTCATCTAGGTGTGTTCCTAGATTAAATCCGAAAAAGACGAATGAATATTGTAATTTTCATTAATGCCCGAGTTTATTTTCTGCCAACCACATCAATTAATAAAATTCATTCAATTTGATTCGAAGCATTCGATCCTGTACGTGGTTTAGAATAAATCAACATTAGTTCTTCATATAAGCTATTCCAGTGTGTTCCCTATCATAGATTTGTCATGAAATTTGTTTAATCAACTAAGCTACTTTATAGACTGTCATATTGTCTACTTTATAATTTATTGTCATATGAGTCGTAATACCTATTTAAATGGACATAAATATTATTATTTAGCACAATACCAATTATAATGGACATTTCACACGACGGTCACAATATGTCACATGAAAGATCTCGTGTGACATATTTCCTGTTCACACCGAATTAGAAATTCTCTAGTGTGTCTTAGATCTACTATAGATTTACCCAAGACATCCCAGATATTACTGTAATATTATTGTCATCAGAGTCTTAGATCTATCACAGATTTACCCAAGACATCCCAAAAATTACTGTAATATTATTGTCATCAGTGACAAAGCCTAAACCTAATTGAATGCATTACAAGATTTGAAAACTCCTCAAATTGACAAAGAAACTTCCTTATTTTCAATTTACAATCTATAAAACGACAATGTTGCAGGAAATAATCAACATTTGTGTAGCTGAACCCAAAATACTTATGAGAACATTTATAAGCCCTTTCAATTAGTACAGTTCCTAAACTCTTCCGATCATGTTGAGTAAATTAATGTAAGCTAATCAACTTGATGAATTGAACCCGATAAATAGGCCTACACCTACATTACAAGTCTTCCTCAAACTCCACACGAAATCGGGAAACAGTATCCGCCTTTCAAGCCCCCCCCCCCCCCTCCCACCAACAATATTTGACCTACATTTCAAGATTACCGACAAGCCCCGACGCGCCAACCCCCCCCCCCCTCAAAGACCAAAAAAACCCTTTCTCCAACACCAACACCCCAACTGCGCGTGCGCATTCGTTATCTTGCGTAATTTTCCAAGGACACACGCACAAGTTAAAGCTCAACTCAAGTCCGGAAACTAAAACGCGATATAGGTTTGGGGAAGTCAAGCATGAGCAGAAACGTAATACAAAATGCCAGTCTTTTGATTTTGAATGTTAGAGATGATCTATGATTTCTCAAAAATGATTTGAAATTTTTTTTTGGGGGGGGGGGGGGGGGGGATTTCTTGAGGATGAAGCCCACATAGGTATGTGACCTGTAATGAACCGGATGATGGTGATTGAGTTTTACTTGGGTTTACGGGTTTAGATGGGTTTCGAACCACCAGGAAGTGAATTTACAGCAGAGAAATATTTTTTGCTGGCCAATTCAATCGGTCAACCTTACAAAACGGGCCCAGGAGTTCGTAGCTGATTTATCAAAAATACAAAATGAGTGAAACAATTCTTCAAAAAACTGTATCATTCAAAGAAATATAAAACAACGTGAAAAAGTAAAAGTCGAGTAAAGTAAAAAACCTGCTTCGTTGGAATGTGAATGTCCACCAAAGAGCTTACGGATTCAAAAAGGGTGGATCACAGTTTTTTGGAAGGGGACGTCCAGCACAACAAAGCATTGCACCTTGCCACTATGCCAATCTGGGGTGCAGATTTTGGGGTGAGTTATTCAGGTGGCCTGAGTATGACAAGTCAACTGGGCTGGATTTTGAAGCTATCTACACAGGATATTAAAATAGTGTAAAAAGTCGGCATAAAGACGAAACTGTTGCTCATTTAATAGTTTCACAGGCAGGAATCATTGGTTCAGGCTTTTTAAATGCTTCAATGAGATAATTTTGAAAAAAAAATCAACAATATTGTTGTTCTTGGATCTTCAATTAGCTGCCACTAGGGGTCAGACTAATGAATATGAAAGATACTCTTTTGAGAAATTGCTTGTACTCCATTGACGAATATTTCAATATTTATTTTACGCTATATTTGTGATGTATATGTTTGTTTCATCCATTTGAATTGACAAAATAGTACAACAATCTGACTGTAATATGAGAGTATATTGAACTGTACTAGAATGAATAACGCATTTTGTACATTCCTGTTCAAGGCTTTAAAACTGTTATTTTTATAATCTGTACCTGAAATGACGTTTGTTGAGTGGTTATTGTAAAAAAAAAAAATTCAATTTTGTATTCAATTCCTTGTTTTAGTAAATCTTAACTTAGTAAATCGAACTGTTCAATTATTTCAACTGTTTAGACACTTTTAGAATAACGAGAAGTTTTTACAGGCTTGGAACCCAAAATCTAAATAAAAAATTAAGTGTTCTACATAAATGCAATAGGTTTTTGGACCAATCAATATTTGACAACAGAACTTGAACAAAATCTAGAGAAAATGTAATAAATATCCGCCACGTGCATAAAAAACGAACTAGCATTTTCAAATTCAAGCCACGCGCGCACAACCTGTTCAGCCATTTGAATTGCACAATCAAATAATGCAACTGCACCACTCACTCAGTAATGCATAATACGACAATACGAAAATTCCACAGGAACGTCAAATTGACAAGTAGGAGCAAATATAAGGCGCGTAGAAAGCCATAAGCCACGTTGTATTACATAAATTTTCCAAATGACCCACTAAGCTGGCACGGATGGCTGCATTACGACACTCTCTCACAATACAAGTACAGTGCTCAGCTGCAGTGGGCCAGCCTTGGCATTACAAAGTGAACTCAGGGATAGGCCGTCACACTTTTAAATATAAATGGCTAAAGATTACATGCTTCAAGGCAAGCTACTTTTCCGATAGTAAATTCAATATTTTTTTTTTCAAATTCACAGGATTAGACATGCTAAAAATAATAGAAACTAATGTATTCTGATATTTTTTAAACCCACGCTTTTATATAAACTAAATTGTTTGCAGGATAGCCAACTTTGATAGTCTAATAGTTAATAATTTCAATTAAAATTGTTTAATGAGGAGATCAATAGCTTATAAGATAGGCATCAATTTGACGGGCTAAAAATAACAGAAGCTGATGTGTTCTATTTTTTTTTTTAAATCGTCGCTTTTAAAAATCTTCAAGTTGCTGTAAGTTGTGTGTACAGATAAGATGACAATGATTGTCAGCTTGTTTGTTTAATACTGGATAGATAAAGATAAGCTACGAACTCCTGGGCCTTCTTTGTAAGGGTGACCGACTCAATTGGCCAGCAAAAAGACTCTGTTCTATGCTGTAGTCACTTCCCGATGGTTCGGTACCCACCTTAAACTGTAGGTCCAACTCATCTATCACACTCATTACCCACATACAGGTCTCATACCTGTGGGCTTCATCTTCCGAAAAAATTCGAAGTTGTTTGATAATGTCCATTTTTAAACAAAGTACGGAGAAAAGATATCTTTTGCAAAAAAAAATTACTTGGAAACTGACAATAAGATTTAGACAGAGCCACAACATGACACAGAAATCATCATCACAAAATACCAAATGCTAGTATAAATCTATAGCTCAAGATTAGAATTTGACTGGTTAAAATAGCTTGGAAAACCCATAGACTTTGAGCTTGATAAATTGGAAATACCACACACATACTGCAAAGAATAACCTACATATATTTATGGAATCCGTTAATTTTGGATGAGTTATATCTGACATAAAAATAGACTAAGATATTCAAGAATGAACTAGACTTTGACCTTAGAATATTATGACGGAAATAACACTACCAAGAATCAACAGTGTTACACTCATTTCATGATAACTAACGTTAACCTCATCTTGTGATTTTCGCAAAATTAAATATTCACTTGGAAGCTTTAAATCTACAATTTTTGAAAACAGGAAACTCCTAAAAATTGCTTAGACAAATCATTCTTGTACTGTTATAAATACAGCTCACAAGAAAGAACCTAACTAGTAGATGCGGGTACAATTTATACTGATATTAGACGGTTTTTGAAAGATCTGTCACTAAAATATTCTGAACAAGACTGACCTAAAAACAAGATTAATGAGTCACATCTGATATCCTACAAGATTTCACGAAATGCAAAAATTGTTACTTATTTAAAATTCATTAAACCTTTCCAAGTAGTTGTATCCTAATTTGTAAGTAGATTTAGACAAAAAAAAACATTCATAACAGGTATATAAGACTTTGATCTAAAATCATGATGAAGTACCACACAGGACATAAAGTAGCCTATAAAATGTATTGCTCAAATAAAAAAAATCACGTAGAAATTATACTTATGAAAAAGTGATGATAGATCCTTTCCCCTTTTTAAGAAATTGAATCCCTAGTCCCATTAACTTCAGACATAAATTTCACGAAAGCAGAGCCTTCGACCTAAAAGCAGGACGAATATACTAGATGCATTGCTGCAGAACATGCTGCAGCTGGATTTCACAAATATTTACCGTAAAAGGTTTTCAAAAAATGAAGCCCCTAGTTTAATTCAGCTTCAGACTTTAAATTTCAGGAATACAGGGACGTTGACCAAAAATCAAGATGGATGTAATCCACCACATTTACTGCCAATGATATCCTACAAGATTTCATGAAATACTCAATATCTATCCAAAAACTCACTAAGCCTACAACATTTTCAATAATTAGATCCCTAGTTCAAGTGATAGCTTCAGATAACAAAAATACACGCAACTTTGACCAAAAATCAAGATGTACCAAATGTACTCCTCATAATATCCTATAAGCACAACGAAATTTCATGAAACGCATAATACCCATCCAAAACCTTATTACCCTACATTTTTTTTTTCAAGAAATAAAGTCACCAGTTAAACCAACAATTTTAGATAAAAAATTACAGGGACTTTGACCTAGAATCGAGGTCTATCTACCACATGTACTGCTCATATCCTAAAACAAAATTAAAGAAACATAATACCTATCGAAAAAATTAATACCCCAAGCCTACAATGTTTCTAATAAATAAAATGACCCATTAATTAATCATTTTAGGCGAATATTACACGAGTACAGTGCATTTGACCTAAAAACAAGATGGATGTACCACATGTACGTCCAGGAATAGATTAAAACATTTTACGCATTGAACTTCGCCTATCTTTACTACGGCTTTGTGGGGTGTATATTTTTGCAAACTGGAAGTTCAATTTATAAAAACAAAGGGTAGTTTATCTCTTTTTCATACAGCACTTGCACGTTTTGATTCTCAGATGACGGCAAGAGAGAATCAGCCGAGCCATGAGAGGTCATCTACTAATCAATAATATGTGACTGGGCTGGGCAGGGCACAGCACTGCTGTAAGGCGCACTGTCAAGCAACCTACACTTAGCACACGGCTCCGAATTAACCTTTGGTTAGTAACACGAACTGTATACACTTTAGCACACACAAATTCGGTGAAAATTGAACAAAAAACTGAGTTAGTTGGCTAGCTTCTGCTGATAACAGAGCCGACGTAGAGAAACACGTGCCGCCATGACAGCGTTTCACACAAGTACTGAGAACTGACTCACACTCACTCAGCCGTCGCTGAGCCACGACACTGCTCAAACATGCGTGCGCACCTACATTGAACAGCACAGCACAGCCCTGTTCACAGCAGACCCAGTGACGCCCTGTTCACAAGCGGCCCTTCGTCCTTGTAGCGCAAAGTAGCCACGCGTTTCTACAGCCATGTTCACAAGGTTTCCGCGTGTCATTGTTTGAAGGAAGATGCTTTGAATAAAGGATGGAGGACTGAATAAAGGGTGAATGGGAAGGAGGAGAACGGAGTGTGAAGAGCAAGAAGGATGAAAAAAGAAGGATATGGAAGTGGAAAGAAGAAAAAAGAAGGATATGAAAGTGTAAAGAAGAATATGGAAGTGGAAAGAAGAAGAAAAGAAGGATATAAAGAAGGGAAAAAGAAGGGTATGGGAGTGTAAAAAAAGAAAAAAAGGAGGGAAAAGAACAAGGAGATAGATAAAGAAGTAAAAAGAAAGAATAAAGATGGGGGAGAAGGAGGAAGAGAAGGAAAAGTATATAAAGGATGATGAGGAGATGATAATGAAGAAAAAGAAGGAAAGGTGTATAGGTGATAGGTGGAAGAACAAGGATAGCTGGACAAAGAACAAAGTGTGAAGAGCACGGATAAGGAAGTTGGAAGAAAATAGAAGGATTTTCAGTAGAAGTGAAATAAATAAGAAGAGAAAGAAGGATATGAGATAAAGAAAAAGAATATGTGGGAAAAAGAATTATATAGAAGTGTAAAACAAAAGAAAAAAGAGGGAAAAGGAGGAGAGAAGGATTAGAAGCAAAAAAATATCAACGTAGAAAAGGAAGAATAAAGATGTGGAGGAAGAGGAAGAAGGAGGAGGCATGAGAGAAAGTAGATAAATAAGAAGGAAATGTGGATAAATGAGTGTAAAGAACAAGGATAAGGAAGTTTGAAGAAAAGAGAAGGATACAGAAGTGGAATAAGAAGGAGATACAGAAGGATATGGAAATGGAATAAAGGAGAAAGAAGGATATGGAAGTAGGAACAAAAAAGCAGAAATATAAGGAAGAAGGACAAGGGGAGAAGGATAAAGATATAGGAAAAATATGAACGAAGAAAAGGAAGAAAAAGATGAAGAACAGAAGAAAACTCAGGAGCGAGCAGGATGAAAGGAGTTCGAGTTCTCGGATTTTTTAAAAGTTGAAGTGAAATATTTTATTTCTAATTACATAGCTTGCATTTCGATTGGAAGTCAAGATTGACTATCAACATTTCCAGCAATAAATTGGAAAAAAATTGAATTTTAAATCAATAAAAAATACACATAGCAGTGTTGTAGATTACTCATTTTCTAATCAGTTCTAACCGTTACAAAAAATGCAAGAAGAGAAAACATGTGGCATTCTATATAGATTGATAAAAAAGTTTTCCAAATCCAAGAATGATAGTAATAAAGAAACTAAATATTGAATTCAAAACATAAAATTTCCATAGACTGATGATAACCTTGAAGGAACTTTGATACTAATTTAAATTATGTCAGTAATAATAGAATATACTACCGATTCATTATTTGTGCAATGAACATGAGTCAGTCATAGTAAACTAATATTATGAAATAAATAGAATTCCTAAATCAAATAACTATGTTTATTTTCATTAATGCCGAGCGGACAAAATTCTTCAGATAAACTTATAAAAAAGTATTTATCTCTAGAGTCTACATCCAAATGAAAGAGATTCCACTACTGTACGTTATAAAATCCAGAGAATAGAGATATCAACATTGAACTATGACTCAAATGATTATTATGAAATACAAATATTAAATAAGTGAGTGCCCGACAGATTGATGAATAGAAAGTGGGAAATCCTCTTTCCCATCGATCTACACACCACACGACTATATCGAAAATTGAAGTCAATATTCTCTTAATCGTGTCTCCCGTTCAAAAGATTATCTTATTAGATCCTTTCTACGCAATCAAAACAATTTAATACTTCTAAAAATTAAACTATCTAAATTTATTAACGGTCATAGACATCACTATCGGAAATTGTAGTTAATATTTTCTTTTTCGTGTCTTCCCTTTTAATTCTCTTAATCGTGTCTTCCCTTTTAATGACAATATTATGTCATATCATTTCTATGCAATCAAAAAAATTTAATACTGTACTTCAAACAAACTATCTAAATTTATTTCAAAAGTAGGCCTCCACCTATCTCCTATCTTTCTATCAATGAGAATCGGGTCAGAAAAGGCGCGGTAGGCTCTGTCAGTTGCCATTTTAGGCCAGGAAGTGTGAGTGAATGCTTCTTCCGTCCTTGTATTCGGAGTTCGGACATCAAGACAGATCAACGAAATAAGTACGCAGCAGTCAGCTGGCCGGTGACGTCACACCTGAGCGCGGCGTGGCGATCAAACCTTGCCAAGGACCCTGTCACACGTGCAGCAAGCACTTTGCCCGCTAATATACCTATATATTTGCAAGACTTCAACAAAGTAAATATCTATATCTTATGCTATAAAGATTATAGCCGCTATATATAGATGTTGAATCTATTATATAGTGCCAACGCGTCAAGTGGGAAGATGGAGTCCGCCTAGCCCTGGCAAATATCATGCATATTGTTGCAGAATACAGCGCCCCTGACGGCTAAAACTCAAACCACGTTCTAGCGGGCCAACGACAGGTCTTCTAGGCTGAGCGGGCGGACTGTTTAAACGTATTTAGTAATCTGAATCATAATATCAGTTCATTGCCCTCAGTTAGGGAAATACAGAAAAGAATACAAAATAAATTGAATTACATTTCTAAGAAACTGTTAGAAAACAACTCAATCATACGGTCACAAAAACTTCAATACAGTGAAATTCCCTGTGAAACTGACCTAACCTAAGATTTGGATTCTTCAGTTGACATTTTGTGATGAAAGCAGTTGTTGGCAATCGCCTGTTTCATCTTTACATAGCTTGTAATTTTGTCATGATAAACAAACGCAGTACTAGAAAATATATTAAAACTCATACATACAGTATAAATGATGGAAAAGATTAATACTGCAGTGAAGTATTCAAATATTAAGTAACAACTTACTCATATAGAATGGAAAAGTTTAATACTGGAATTGGGTACTTAAAATATTTCCTTTTTCCAATAATTGGTTGTTTATACTCTTAATTGTTTAGTTGAATGAACCTATCTGAATATTTATGAATCATAATACATTCATGAAAACAATAAAGAGAAATATTACAATTGATTGTTTGATGTTTACTGTATTTTATCAAGTTTTTATTTAATTGTGTGTAGTGTAATTGGAAAAGTCATACATTCGTTGGTTTAGGATAAAACTGTACTCTAAATTCTGAAACTTATGTAAGAACTGTTAACAGAAGAAAACTAGAAACATTATTTATGACTAGAATCCAAGTCTGACAGCAAACATAAGAAAGAAGCCAAAGAAGCTATAATAGTTATGATAATTATTAATTATAACTTGATAAGAAAATGATTTGAGAAAATTCAAAAACTATTATGACTTCAAGTATACAGATACAAACAACGTCTAGTACTACAACAAGAGCAGGTCCAACAATTTTGACAATATAGTTTTCGAAATGCCAATCACATCTGTATTAGAAAATAATATGATCAATCATCCATAAATAAAATTGAGCCACAACATTGAAACCAACATAGTTGACATGCCACTCTATTATGTATACGTCTATGAATTATTCAGCCTACATCCGTTTTTTTGCCTGAGCTTGAAAAATACTGAAAAGAATCCTTACAACATAATCAAAATAATATATCAAACACACCATTCGACCGCTGACTGCAACTTAATTATTATGTTTACAAAACAGGAAACGAGTGATGCAACATGAAACAATCTTCATTCAAATAAATGAATCGAAATGTAATAAAATGTTGTTTGTTTTCTTTTTCAACCCACAATAAACCATTTCAAATCAAATATCCGCCTACAGTAGTGGAAACGCCGATATGTATCCTTCTATTGTATAACATTCAAACAAGCCTGGGTTTCCATAATATAATCTGACATCAAAAATAATCTAATCAGCTCATCAAATATTCAATTGAAACGGATAGGTGTCGCGAGGTAATTATTATTTCAGATAACAGGTGTCACACTGCTACTGTGAACCAGTATGTGAACAACCTTATAAAAATACTACTCAAATAATAGTAGTTGAATTACCGGGTTATTCAGTAGCAGATAACATGACAACGATTTCATTTGTGTTCTACTTCTATAGAATTTACCAATACTATAAAATATTCAAACTACAGGTTGAACAAATAAAAATTCAAAGTAATAAACAACTGGGAATAAGTAAAATTTCAATAGAAATAAGTACCGTACTGTATATGACCAAGATTTCAAGTTACGGGAAATATAAAGAATTTACAAACACTATAAAAATATTCAAACTAAAGGTTGAACAAATAAAAATTAAAAGTAATAATCAAACAACTGGGAATAGAAATAAGTACTGTATAAGACCAAGATTTCAAGTAACGGGAAATATAAAGCTGATCTGGGAAATATAAAGCTGATCATACAGCAAACTAGTAATCTACATGAGCAGTCAGCTCTCAGGAAACTCTCTTTGTACTATACAAGAACCAAAGAAGAGGACCAAGATTTAAAGTAATAAGTCAAGATTTGATGAAGTAATGAGAAGTATATCATAAAGTTTATACAGTACACTCTACATAGTCTCAGAATCTTCAGTCCATTATTTCCTCTATATTCTATCAAAGTTATAAAAAGAGACACAGAATGCCGACTTAAACATTGATTTGAAATCCAAATAATACAAGTAATTATGCTATTATTGATCTTCTTGGTGTTGGTGATGTGGTGGTTATACATAATGAACAATACAAATGTTATCACAATCACGAGAATGTTGTTAAAACACGAGATACTATAGTTTCGACTGTTACATCATTATCAATCTCAAGACACTCAGGTTTATTGATATTAATGTAACAGTAAAAACTATGGTGTCTTGAGTTTTAACAATTAAAATGAGTTTGAAAACAGTCTTATTCATTATGCTATCATTGATCTTGAATATAACTTTGAAATCCTAAAACATTAGGTTATCACAGATAATTCAATTTGACATGCACTGATATATATCGGTTGTTTAAACTCAATTAAAATTCATAACTAATTAACACCTCCTTATCCATATTCAAAGCCCTTCCTCCCCAAAAATAGATGAGGTGGATAAAAAAATTGGGGGGAAAATTGAAGAAATTGGCATCACATTCACTATTCTTTAAATCCACATTCTAATTCTCCCCCCTCCCAAACTATAAAAGGTGAATAAATTGGAAAAATAAATTTAAAAAATTGGCTTGTAACTACTTACTGGATGCAATCTGCAAATAAGCGAAGGCCTTTCAATTGAGAAAATGTAAAGCTGAATTAAAGCTTGAATGAACTGTTACACAAGTTACTTAATCACGAGGATGTTACTCCTTCACCGGTCCACCTGAAACTGACAACCACTGCCCCACAGCACTAACAAATAAATTTCTCCATAAATCAACCACCCACGGCTGCCAACCTTCAAATAGTTCAACCAATTGAATCAGGTTAACCACTTTCCTATTCCTAGATATTTTCACAGCCCTTATTCAATAGTATTATTATCTAAGAATGCGCTTATCTTCCCGCCTTGGTAATACCATACTAATTATGTAATAGCACCAAAATAGACCATTTCTATTTAGACTTTTCACTATAATTCTGTTCATATAGATCCCAAAGCTAATACAAGAATATCACTACCAATTCAATTGCTATTAATTCGTGATGACTAATTTAGTTACTTTGAAAGGTACAGATACGTATAACGCGAAGGACGAAGCAATACGTATATACACATAGGACGAAGCTAAACATCATGTATGGTACTGTACTTTTATTAATATAAGTAATAGAAACATTTTTATTCCACTCATTTGAATGTTAGTTTCCCATTGATACATTGCAATCATAACACACCACATTTAGTTTCAATTTTTCAAAAGTGGGGCCATTTTGAGAACAAAAAAAGAGAAAAGAGAAATTATTAATTATTTTATCTGAGGCATTATTTTTCTACCATTTAGTTAGTTTTTGAGCTTCTTTGCTTGTTTTTTTTTCATTATACGAATATTATCTCAAACATTAAATTACATGAATTCTATTTACCATATCAGTAAAGTTACAATTGTTTTCAATTTAGCACAGCATTTTCAAAAAAAAAGGTATCAAAACAAAAGTTTAAAAGAATTTGAAAAAAGCTAAGTTATTAGATTAAAGCAAGAAAGATCAATCTATCAATCACTTATCGGACTGCTACTGTCAGTGAGTCACAGTCAGAACTCAATCACAGTTAGAACTTAATCACAGTTAGAACTTAATCCACAGTTAGAACTTAATCACAGTTAGAGCTACTGTATTATTTTATACCGAATCACGTTTCCTACTTCACCTCACAACACATTAATTACACATTAGCTAGGCAAATTGCATGAGAAGTATTCCATTTGACACCTTGAGAATATTATTCACCAAGAATAAATTTTAGCAAGGTTTAGCTCTGACGAATTTGGGCCAATATCAGGAAAAAATACAATTTAATGCCTACTTCCTGGCAATGAACAACGTTATTTGGAAAATTTACATCACAAACGAAAAAAGAACCAATTTTAAACTTATAGGCACAGACAACACTTGCACTGAGTGTCAAGGAATGGAAGAAAGCACACAGGAAGGCGAATGCGATAAGCCAAACTTTCTTTTAGCAAAGTAAAATTTGGGTCACATACATAACATTCAAGGCAAACATTAATAATTATCGCAGTAAGTGAAAATTAGGTCGTTGTGAATTTGCTACAAAAATTCAATATCAAGTAATAAGATTACCAAAGGGTCATTTCAGTTGTCGTTATATTTACTTAGAATTGGACAAACGTTCAGGTTCATACTTATGAACCTCCCTCAAGGCTTAAGGAAATCCTAAGGTGGATTCATAAATACGGGTCTTGGGGCTGTATTTATTAAGGTTTTTCTCCTTTTCAACTTCTAATTGGATCTAAATAGATTACAAAAATTCTAAATTTTCTTATATCAATAGCTTCTGTCCACAACGAACATTACAGCAAGAAAGAGATTCCCGTAGTCTTTCGATTCTTTGAAAATATCGCAGAATAACAGCAGAATTCTAGAAATAACGCATACCATAAACGGTAAAAATTCGCTGAACGAGAAATCGAAAATAGCCTATGCACTGGCTTCAACAAAGGACAGAAAGCGTCAATGCCTAATAATAAACTCGTCATATGAACATCAGAACGTGGATTTTGACCGGATAGTGAACGGGCTTATTCTACTACCAATAGCAATTGTTGGCAATAACAGAATAATACAAAATATACCAAAATATGGTCTTAGTTCCTTAAAGTCACCGATGAATTAGTATTATTATTATTAAATAACTGCACATTTGTGACTCATCATATATTATATCATTCGATGGGACATAAGTTGATAAGAATAGAACTTTTAGGATGAATGCCAGTTGAATCATCGACTGATTACCAATGAAGGATAGCTATTGAAACAAAATGAGACAAAATATTTGAAACCATAATGCAATTTTGATGAGAAAGGGAATGAATATTATCATAAGTGAACTATTGCGTAACAATTGAAACAATATTATGGAAAGAGAAATTATTTGAAACGATAATTAAATTTTGATAAGAAAGGAGATGATCAGTATGACACATCATTTGAATTATTGTATAACAATTGAAACAATATTATAAAAAAGAAAATATTATTTAAAGCTATATAAAATATTTCGAGAAGAAAGGGAATGATCAGTATTGTGCGATGATTATAACAGTATAAATTTTATAAATATCAGTTTAGGCTATGCCATGAATAAATGAATCAATTTTATTAGGTCTAGGTTAAAACCACATGAGTTTTTTCTTACACCTACACCTTTACACTATATTACATTTTTCAAGCTAGAGCAATGAGAAAATACAAAAAATTATACAAGAGAATAAGTTACAAGTACATAAAAGAAAACTGTCATACCTGCCTACAAAAATCAACCTTACCTTAACAAACGCAAACCAGTTATTAATACAAATTATGATTTCCACATGTACATTCTAATTCTAGATCTAGTTTTGCAAGTTCCTTAATTGTTAATGATTCAAAATGGAGTGGTACATTAGAGAGATTGCAAATACAACTTGATGTCGTATCTTCTGAAGACTGTCATAAGCGAATTATAGCATAAAATCATTGTAAACTGAAAGCTACCGTATTTCAAAAAACCCCATCAATTCCCCAATTGATCTCGACCATCTGTCCGATAATAGCCGTATCTTAGAAGAATTAAGTTTAGTATTTGAATTGTACATTATTTTATTAAACATTTATTTATTATCTCAAGTGTATTACTCTTTAATACTCGAGTAATAAGAAATGTGTGTTCACAGTCAATTATAGAATTATAGGATCACCTGAATTTACGAAATTTTCTTAAAAAAAAAATATTAGCTTAAAATGGATTACCATGCAACCCCCCCCCCCCCCCAATACATGACTAAACGGCGAGGTCGAACTAACCGTAAATGGTTTCCTCCCCACCATAAAAAAACCAAACGCTACTAAAAAAACATATAGGAAGACACGTTTTTTATTTAGGCGTTGGCGGAGTTGCAAGGAGTTTCTAACAAATTTGCAGCATTTATTTTGGCGAATTAAATGATAATTTGTGAGTGACCTTGAAAGGGAGCGAAGAAGGTCACCGGTATCACATGGGTGGAGTAGCGCCAAGCGACCGTGGGGCCATTCAACTTCAAACTACAATAAAAAAGCGACAATTTTCGTCACCGACCAAATTTCTGTGCCAAAAATAAACTGAAGATTTGTCTAGATTTCATACAACCTACATCATCAGACTCTCAACATCTACAATCATAATATGTCACATAACAATTTTTATAGCATAACACAATATACAAATAAAACATCACGATAACTAATATAAATGATTTAACAATATGTATGTTTAAAAGTGAATAAACTGTTTTGAAAAAGTATTTAAACAGTTTTAATTTTTATAAAATTTTAATTTTTTGGAAATTGTATTAGAATCATCCAATGGCGGGAAGCGGAAGCCCTGAAAAGGTCACCTTATGTGTAGTGTCAATATATATTCAGCAAAATGAAATTATCTCAGACTAACTTCTTATTTTCTCGTTTCTTCTTTTTTTTATTCTTGTATCCGTTGGTGAGAGGCGGATGTTCTGATGTGTATTTTTCTTTTCATTGTGTATATTACCAAAGACAATTAAAAAGTAACTGTCTACATTGAATTAAAATAAATTGTCTGATATTACTATGGATTGATGTCTCTAAAAAGTTAGTTTAATTTTTCTATTTATTGTATAACACTAAAAGGTTTTTTCAATTTTTCTATTTATTGTATACATTACCACTGAATTTATTTCTTGAATTACAATTGTATGGTACTTGGACAGATGAGTACCGCTCCCGCTCACAGACTGACTGTGGGTTCATTTATTCTAAAATATATTGTATGTACTGTACTTATGTATTATTGTGAATAAATAAATTCTTATTGAATGTGGAAATAAATTTGAAAACATGGGTTTCCATTCATTTAATTTTCTTAGAAGGGAGGTAACAGGGTACCCCCATCACGCAATAATTTACAACTCATTGTAAAATCTATTTTTTATGATTACCATATGGAGAACCTAATTATGCAGTAAGAATTCTAAAACTGGAGCCACCGTCTAGGCGTCTACTATAAAGAAGTTACAAGACCCTACACTACTATCTATATCTATCTTTATCTTTCTTATTTATTTTCGTTAACCTTTCCTTCCACACTACAAAAACGGTCTAGGTTAGCTAGCGCATCTTCGCATATTTCTCAACTCTGGCGACAACAACGCATAAAGAGTACGAAGGGCATGTGAAGCCATGGTTACGAGCTGGCAGGAGGATTAGGAGGAGGTGACTGGCGAAGAGGAGGAGGTGACTAGCGAAGAGGAGGTAGAGGTACTTGATGAAGAAGATGAGGAGGAGGGCAATGATGGTGAGGAAGGTGGTGGAGGAGACTAAAGTTAGAGGCCAATGACCCACCACAAAAGCACGTGGTCTCTCTCAAAACGGAGCCGCGCCGAAAACTGACTGATACTGCGCTGTTGTAATGCCATGCATGGCCCATGGCGTGGCGTGAGGACAGCATGCCTGCACTCACACTACACAAACTAGTAAAAAGAGGATAGGATGGTGAATGAGAGGCCCAGTACCAGTATACAAGAGGATTCGCCACTTTTTAAACGGAAGCCCCTTTAATTTATATGCTACTGTTGACAAAATGCCAGCCTTCACTATCCTGCTACAGGTGAACGGAGGTAGGCTACACTCTACAACTAGTTTGAACTGCAAAACTAATGTCAATGAACTCAACTAGAAGTAGGTTCCTAAAATACCAAATTCTTGTTGATTCCTAAATTTATAATTTAGGAACTACAGTACTACAAAATTTAGACAGTGTTATTATTTTATTGTGAACTAATGAAAACTAAACTACGTTCATGAGATGGTTTATCAAGTCACTAATACCGAATTCCTATCATTTCCAAAATTTCTTGTTGAAATTTGAAAACATTCCTGTTGGTATTCTGCTGTTCAAAGATGAGACTTAGTAGTATTTCTTACTTCATAGACGAGTATATATTTACCGATTTCTCAAGACAATAATAGAAATTCATTTGACACCAAAACAAACTAAATGAAATTCATAGACAAAAATGGACACGAATACGGAATGGGTTGGAATGTCTAAACTAATTCAGTCAACCAAAAAACAGTGGTAGACTGTTAAAATCTAAATTGCAACACACTCACTAAAATATAATTATTAAAGAGTGATACAACTACAACTAGGTTGACTGTGAAACTAATGTCAATGAACTGATAACTCCTTATTCCTGAAATTTTTGGTAATATGAATAAGAAACTGATATTGTAAATTGCTCAAGACTGATACAACTTGTATAACTGCGAAACTAATGTCAATAGACTATAAACTACCAAGACTATAAACAGATTTCTCAAGTCAAATATAGAAATTCGTTTGACACCAAAACAAACTTAACAGAAATGAAATTCATAGACACAAATAGAAACTATACAGGAATACGGAATGGGTTGAATTGTATATTAAACTAATTCAGTCAACCCCACAACAGTGGTAGACTGGTAAAGTCTAGAATGCTGCTCTATGAGAGCATTCTATAGCAACAGACGCCCATTTGCACAATTTGCATAAGTTAATAATGAATAAATTAATTGCAATTTGGCTCCAAAGAAGATTTGTAGAACAGGTGAATTAAATGGAAGCTATTTTTTACATAATACAATCCTTGTGATAAAATCTTTTATCTTTCACTCTCTCTTTTTTTTTCTCTCTCTCTCTCTCTCTCTCTCTCTCTCTCTCTCTCTCTCTCTCTCTCTCTCTCTCTCTCTCTGGTTAAGTGTCAAGAATGGACGAATCTTTGTCGAAATATCGCCATTTCATGTAATTGCATCACTCAGATTGTCATTACCATAGTTAGCATCATTAAGATCATACAAATGAGATCATTGTACATAATATTTTGCACTATAAAAAAAGCATTATCTGAGTTTACTATAGTATCTATGTGATGTTAATTTTGTTTATAACCATCCATATGCATAATTTGTAAATTTACATGAATAATTAAAGATAATCTAATCTTTCACATCAATAATTTCTGCTGTACAGTACCTTAAAATATACATGTGTTGTATTTATAATCGTTTCTATTCAAACTATTCAACCATTCACTTTTCAAAGAAACACTATTCATCACTTGAACTAGGGGATCTGAGAGTTGCTAATATTAATAATACTTTTATCATTCATGTACATTGTACATTTACACAAATAAAGCCATCTGAATCTGAATCTCTCTCTCATCCATGAAGTAAGAAATTCTACTGAAAGTATAATCTTTGAACTGTAGAATAGCAACTGGAATGTTTTCAAATTTTAATAGAACTTCGTTAGACCTAGTGGCGTAGCCAGGGGGGGGCCCATGGGGCCCGGCCCCCCCCCCCCCGAAATTTCAGAAATAAAAAATTCTCAAATAACTAATAGATAAGGACTTATTAAAGCCGAAGGGTTCTATCTTTTTTGTTGTATTATAACGAACAGATTACAGAAACCCTGTTTGTGTAATGGAATATGGCTACAGTTATAGTCAGATTAATGCATTTTTCAAATTTTCCCTCAATATTTACTCATATAGAAACTTGTTAGGAGCTCAAATGGATAATTTTGATTTAAAATGAGCTACGAAATCGAATAAAACATCTTAGAAAACTGTGACTACCATAATTATTCATTTATTACATCAAATAAAATGCAATTTTCAAGTTTGAAGTGGATTAACTTTGTTAATTATTGATAAATCATCTTTTTGAATAAACCCATCTTGTAGAAAATTTAGTTTTGAAGTTAAAATTCAGTATAACCCACTAGCCTGAACGCACCCAAAGTTCATAAAATCGGGATTTTATAAATGAAAACACACAAATAAATGCAAGTTCTATGCAAGCGTGTAAAATCAGTGTGCTATGATTAAAAAAAAAATTCCGATTTCATGAACTTTGGGTTGGGTGCGTTTTAGGCTAATGACATAAATTTTTGAAACTTATAATAATAATTAGTATTAGTTTTGAGATTCAGTACATAAGATAAGTATGATTAGTTCCAATTCAAGGGTTTTGACTCAAAATAGTCACAGATATCGGTATATCAAACTTTATCATTTCAAACCTGGCCACCTAGGTTCTTGAGTAGTAATTTTTCAAAACTTTCTTTTGAACTTTAGAGCCTAACAAGTTGTCTAGATTAGCTTTTCACACCACTAAATTAAAAAACAATCCGGACCCTCCTATACCCCAGACCCCTATACCCCTTGGTGAGCCCCCCCCCCCCCGAAATTTGATCCTGGCTAAGCCACTGCCCACACCCCCCCATGGTGAGCCCCCCCCCCCCCCGAAATCTAATCCTGGCTACGCCACTAGACCAGTTGTCAATTCAAAGAAATTTTACTAAAAATTCTACCTCTGAACAGCAGTACATCTACAGAAATAGTTCCTAATTTTGATGAAACCTTGTTCTATCAGTGTTGTCAATTCAAAGACAATACAACGCAGTAACATCAATTTTTTCAACAAATGTCTTCAACCAAGGTGCTTTTGGATATAACAAAGGAGCTGAATAAGCAATTTGTGGCACAGTAGGCTAGTATGCAAAATGGCATCAAAATTAACACAAATTAGCAAGCACAAGCAGCTTTTAACAATACTACAGAACCAATTCAACAGTTTTAACCTTTCATCAAAGGTCGAATGATCATATTGTTCCGCCAGGGCAACACAATATTGTTCTCAATCGCCATGTATATTCTACACTTCAAAATTTCTATAGTTAAAAATTTGATGTTGAATTAGAACCAATCACCTTATTTATTCTTAAAACTAGAAAATAAAAAATCAAGCTTGATAAATGCAGTACGAAATAATCTATCTTTCAATTTCAACTAAAATGATAAAATTAAACTACTTTAATAAATAAAAAACTGCTGAGGTGGAATTATTTGATTCACTATATTTTAAACATTGGTGAATTCTGATGGTGTTTGATATATCAACAATTTTTACATGCTATATATTTCATGAAATTTAAAACTTTTAAATAAATTACAAATATTTCATATATTGTTTATTTTATCTATGGTTTTTTAAACACTGAAATTAGACTCTAAGCCCCACTTGGTTGTTTAGAAATTACATTGCATTTAAAAATGTAACAATTATAAAATTAAATTAAATTATTAAATATTAAAATTATAAAATTTTAGCAATTTTCTCGTATTGATTGAATGTAACTTTCAAATGCAACA
The DNA here is from genome assembly GCA_948455865.1 of Conomelus anceps. Taxonomy (NCBI): domain Eukaryota; kingdom Metazoa; phylum Arthropoda; class Insecta; order Hemiptera; family Delphacidae; genus Conomelus; species Conomelus anceps. Next base: position 8,150,597 of record OX418218.1, on the reverse strand, counting down.
GCCTTGAAATTTGAATTTCAAATATAAATTATTCTGGTGAGCAGAACAATTTTTTTTTGTACAGTTTTTCTGTATTTCGCGTCAACAAAGCATTAGTAATGCAGACCTTCACCTTAAATGTAGGAAGTGATCTTTACAAGAAGTGACAGAATAAACGATTCGACTCTCATTTCAGCCTTGCAAGGTCGATTCCAGCCTTCAAAATAATTGCTCTTCAATAACAGAACTTTTTTATTGAATAAAAATACAGTTTGACATGACAGCAGCAAAAATACAACAAAGATAACGCTACAGATTAAGCCGTTGGAAGGAAGCAAAAATAAATCGCCTTTTTTAAATGTTGAGACTGAAATAACAGATAGAAGAGTTTGAGAAAAGGCAAAGGAATAAGATAATGTGATTTACATAACAAGAAGAAAATAGGGGAAGTTTCGAAGAGAAAAGAGAAGAAAAAGAACATGGAACAAAAGAAAGAAGAAGATGGGATGGATTAATGGAGGAAGATGATGACGGAAAAAGACACGTCAAAGAGAAGGAAGAAAAGAGAGGTAATGAAGACAAACAAAAAAAGAAGATGATGGAGGAAGGACAAGAACACAATGAAGGAAAAGAAGAAGTAGGAGGACGAAGAATAAGAAGAAGAAGAAGGAGGAATACGAAGGAGGAGGAAGAAGAAACAAAAAATGGAAGAGAAAAAGGAAAAGAGAAGAATGAAGGAGAAAAATAAGATGGAAAAACAAAGAAGATGGAGATGAAAAGGAAGGAGATGATGATGGAGGAACGAGAAACAGAAGGTGGAGGAGGTGAAGTTGGACAGGAAGAAGAAAAGGAGAAAAGAAAGAAGAAGGAAAGGAGAAAAGGAAGAAGACGATGATGATGGAGGAGGAGGAACAAGATGATAAGAAAGATGATGAACAGAAGGAGAAAAAGAAAGAAGAAAAGAGAATGATGATAGTGGTGGTAATGATGGGAGGAAGGACAAGCTAAAAGTAAGATTAAGTATAAAAATGGAGATTATGAAGAAGAAGAAGAAAAGGAAGAAGACGATGATGATGATGATGATGTAGGAGGAAGGACATGATGACAAGGAAGATGATGAAGAAAAGAAGGAAAAAAGGCGAAAAAGAGCAAAAGAAAAAACAAAGAAGAAGAAAAGAGAATGATGATAGTGGTGGTAATAATGGAGGAAGGACAAGATGGCAATGAAGATTAAAAAGATGAAAAGGATAAATTAAGATTAAGAAGAAATGGAGATGGAGAAGAAGAAGAAGAAGAAAAGGAAAAAGACGATGATGATGGAGGAAGAAGGACAAGATGACAAGGAATATGAAAAGAAGGAGAAAAGGCGAAAAACAAAAAAAAATAAAATGATGATAGGGGTGGTAATGATGGAGGAAGGACAAGATAAAAGTAAGGTTAAGAAGAAATGGAGAAGGAGAAATGGAAGAAGAGAAGATGGTGATAGAACAAGGACATGATGACGATGAAGACTAAGAAAAAGATGAAGAAGAATAAGAAAAGAAGAAGATTGTGGTGGTGGTGTTGGCGGTTATAATGATTGAGGAAGAAGAAAACGAAGGAGAAGAAAAGGTTATGATGATAAACGAAGAAAAATGAAAGGCATTAGAAGAAAATGACAATGAAAAAGGAAAATAAGGAAGAAAGGGGAATAGTGAAAGATGTGGAGGATGGCTCAGTAGGAGGACAACGACGTCAAGAGTGTCGAAAAACAAGTTATTCATAGAATAGAAGCCATGTTCACAACACTTTGCTTCTCTTTCTCCTCAAACTCTCTCAATCACTTCCTCTCATTAACTTCCCTTCCCCTTCACTCACACAATCCTTGCTCCTTGTTCGAGAGACGACAATGTGCGATGAGTTCGGCCTTGAAAGGTAGAACAAGAAACAGTGGAAGTGTGGGGCGAGCTCAAAGACCCCTCTGTGCTCTGCTCTGTCGCGCGATACAAGTTCGCCAACCAACCCCGCTAAAACGCGCGCGCACACGCACGCACCACCCACTGCCACCACGACACGCAATACAAACCACCAGCTGCCAGTGCCATTCTTCTTTACTTTGCATGGTGCACTGTAGTAGTGCATTCTACAATGGACAGCTGCTGGCAAAAACTTGACAATCCAAAACTACAGATGCAGTGACATAAAAAAAAATAGAGATGACTCACAGATTGAAACAAGAGTAGAAATGCATCAACAGTTTTGTCAGTTGACTCATCATGCCAATGAATAATAAATTAATAAACCATGTTAACCAACCAAAAACCAGGGGTGCGCACAGGGAAGGGGGCTGAGACAGACTGTGTCATTGAAATTCTTGGAGGGGATTACCAAAAAAAGATTGGGGGGGGGGGGATGGTAAAGTTGATTGAAACCGTGTTTAACGTGACGACATTCAAAAATATATTACGAAGTCACCAGATAGAATGTCAATAGAATGAAAATAGATTTATAATTATTATTATACTATTGAATATGAATTAAATTAGCTAAAATAGTGATGTTTAGGATTTGTTCAGGAAGTTATTATTCAAGCTTAGTGAGACGTGACAGCTAAGAGGGAGGGGCACGGAAAGGCCCTTGATATTTTGTTTACCTTTACAAAAAATGTTACCTATGTAAAGAAACTCAATAAATATACATTTTGTATATTATTGACTGGGTTTGAACTTTTTCTATATGCCTATATAAATCTTCTTTTGTTTTAGAAAGAATACTTATTTCTCGCATTTTTGGGGGGGTGCCTTATTCATGTGGGGGGCTGGTGCTAAATTTAGGAGGGGGTGCGTCATGAGGCTTAGGGGAGTTGGCACCCCTGCGAAAACCATGTTAAACCAACCAAATAAGTTGCATATGTATATGCAACATGCTTCAAATGCTCATTTCAAGAGCTGATGAGTTGTGAGGGTGAGATACGGTGTAAATAATCCCTGATGCATTTATCAAAGACAACTTACATTGGCATTTAGATATGGGCATAAGACAAAGACATACCAAGTAAAATTCCACTCCCTTCAGAATGGGAAGTGATAGCCTCGAGCCGTAGCAGGTATCTTATTCAATCAGGTAGAGATAAGCTGCGTTCTCGTTGGTCCTGTTTGTAACGGTGACAGATTAGATTGGCCAGCAAAAAAGACACGTTCTCTGCTGTAAAATCACTTCCCGGTGGTTCGGAACCCACATAAAACTGTAAGTCCAACTCATCAATCACCATCATCCAACTCATTACTCACGCACAGGTCTCAAACCTATGTGGGCTTCATCTTCAAAAAAAAAAAAAAAAATGGTGCAAAAAGTAAAACAGATGAATGGTAAATTGATGTGATCGAATTGATAAAAGCATATTACTGATTGATGGAAGAATGCCTTCTTATTCAGATGTACCGTACATAGTATCCAAGATCGCACAATCCTGTGATTCTCTAGATTCTATAAGGGAACCCTGCGTCAAGTCACCCTGCCTTTCTATTTGCGCCCGTACATTAGATTACACAGCAGCATTCAACCTGCGCCGGCAGCCAGCCAGACAACGCAGACGACCTTGCCAAAGGCGACTCTCTGACGGGCGAAAGCAACGGACCACCGCAACCAGCAGCACTCAGCAGCTGCTCCACCTCTCTCCACCAAACATGTCACCACCACAACTGCATACTGGTTTCACTTCCCCCTCGCCCATCTTTACTACTCTGTCCCACACCAGCTTAGATAGAAGACTGCGAATACAGTACCTAGAAGAATGTAAGAAACCTAGAATTAGAATGCTCATTAGAATTGAGAAAACTCGAATTCAATCTACGAAAAACATCTACTCTAGAAGAGTCTGCTTCTACACACAATGGCATACGAAACACGCAATAGCCTGACGATAAGAACTGACGATACTGGAAAATTATCGGTAAATAGCCTGACGATATTGGAATTAAGAAAACTCAAATTGGAAGACATTACTCTAGAAGAATCTTCTTCTACACAAAGAAAAGTGACATAAAGCACATTTTAAGCTGGGTTTCCCTAGCTCCGTACTTTTTTGCACATGTGCACCAGTTGTGCCGGACGCAAGCTAAAGAATTGTGGGTGATATGGTTCAAAATTACCGTACTTAACAATCAAACGTACTGTAATTTCGAGTCAAATCCACCATAATTCTTCAGCTTCAATTTTAGGTGAGTTCTGAACCACCAGCTAAATGGTAATAAGTAGGTTTCTTACAAATGCTGTAGGAACAGCACTAAAATTGATAAGAGAAATCTTGGAAACATGGTGAACCAACTATTTTAGGTGGGTTCCGAACCACCGAGTAAGTGATAATAGATCAGTTTCACACCAATACTGCAGGAGCAACACTAACATTGATAAACGAAATCAGCCAGTACACATACTGTGAACAGGAAAAAGATGCTCAACACTGTCTAGGCCCCACTGTGAATAACGACCATTCAAACGCATAACCTACCACCACAGCATGTGTTCGCTGTAAAGAATGAAATGATTTCTGGTTTGAATGACAATAATAGGACAGGCACCGGGCATGCTAATTACTACTCACACACATAATTGACAGCAAGCCCTCGCAACCCTTCTGTTTCTACACGACCCGACAACTTACATCAACATTAGGGTAGTACAGGGTGTACTCCATTCAAGGGCGGAATAATCAACCAAGGGCACAATGCAATGGGAAGTTAGTAACTACTGGTTAGTGGATGCAATATGAACGTAGAAGGGGTGCACGCACAGTTATAACAATCTTAAACTCGAACTAAAATTCAAATTTAGAAGTAGCAACATATTCCATAACCTGCTATTGGCAAACAAGATAGATGTTACTGCTTAAAATGACGGCCTCTAAAAGGCTGAACTATGATGGAGTCCTGTCATTGGCTGTTTACTGAGACATGTCACACCCACTTTCAATAATGGAAAGAGCTAACAAATGAGAGTCAAAGGTGAAAAATATAATATAAAACGTGTGAAAATAGTTGAAAGAAAAGAAGCCATAGTGCATTTATTCAAACACCTATGATAATTTTTTTTTATAAAATAAGGTATTAGTTTTTGCAGTTATAATGCACAGGCACAGGTTCGTCTCAACTGAATTGACAACTGCTAAAAAAACTGTCAATATATAATCCAGTATCATGTCACCAGGATTTAATCATTTTGAAAAAAATACTGTATAAAGAATAAGAATTGAAAAAGTACAGAAAAATTCTGTTAACCACTATTAAAATTTTGTTAACCACTTATTATTTCGCGGGATTCAATCACTTTGAAACCACTATAAAATTAATATTTTATATTGGTTTAAAGTGAAATAAGGTACATTTTCTGAACAATTTATTAAAACATTTCATAATAAATTTCAATTCGAATATATGTTAAGAAAAGATGGTTGACAGTGTTTAAAGGAGTGCTTCATCATCTTCCAGTCGATTTGGACTAATTAGGAGTGAAGCCTATAGATACTGGTAGCCAGACACTCATGAAACAGCGATAAGATAACTCAGCCACTTTCAAGTGTTTAGGTCGCATCTTGGTTAGGATTGGGGCTATTGAAATAAACAACTACTGAAAATCTTTGAGTTTCATAAGTAGGAAGCACAATTTCAAAGAAATCAAACGTTATTTTCAACACAGATTTCAATTCAATATCTACAGTAAGAATTTGAAAATAACAATTTAAATTTCCCTCCATCTTGACAATTTAGCAACCTCATTAATAGAGTTTGATAACTCTTGTACAACGATTAAAAGACAAAAAGAAAGATATTCTTTCTAGAAAGGTATTCCAGACGTTCTGAGAGGTTGTATTGCAGTGTGAAGGGAAATCGTTAAAATTCTTTACATAGAGCATTAAATTACATGGCAGTTTTACTGTGTTCACATAAATCAGCATACCTTTTCCCTACAAACCCAATTGCTACTGGAAGAAAGTGTGAATAAGACGATTGAGTAGGCGTGGTCCTGACCATAGACAAACGAAATTCTTTGGAATACCTCTCAGGGGACAACTGTATAGTTTAGTCAACTGCAAACCTTGCCAACTGCACCCTCCACCTATACACCACGTACAATACAATTCACTACAGCGTAGGTGTGGTCCTGATCACAGTCAAATTCTTGAATTTTTCAGTGTGCCACAGTCTCACTGAAGAGGCAACAGTGTTAACCCTTCCAAAAACATTTTTCAAGCTACTACCTAGCTAAGCTACCTAGTACCTAGATAGTATAGAAATCGATCATCTACTAATCCTACAATTGGGTTCGAATCTCATTCAGCCATGGATGTTTCTCATCATTCACCTCATTACCCATGCACAAGTCTCTAGACTCATGTGGGCACCATCCGCAATAATAATAAACAATAAATAATAAACTGAAGATTAGGTTTGATCCTGACCACAAATTTTTTTTTTGAGGATGAAGCCCACATAAATCTGAGACCTGAGCGTGGGTAATGAGTTGGATGATGGTGATTGATGAGTTGGACCTACAGTTTTAGGTGGGTTCCGAACCACCGGGAAGTGATTTTACAGCAGAGAGAGAACAGTGTATTTTTTGCTGGCCAATCTAATCGGTCACCGTTACAAACAGGACCTACGAAAACGCAGCTTAGCTTATCTCTATCTGATTGAACAGATACCTGCTGATTGAGATTGCCTCAATCTCACATAAGGAGACAACTCTGTTAAGCCTTCTACATACATTGTTCAAGCCCACTCCTAGATAGTACAGAAATCTTTCTCCAAAACCTACAATTCACTGCAGATTAGGTTTGATCCTGACCACAGAAAAATTCTTCCAAGTAAGCCTAAATCTCACAGAAGGAGACCTGACAAATTACTTTGAGTATGTCTCAATCTCACAGAAGACATCACTGTTAAGCCCTCTACATACATTGCTCAAGCCTACTCTTATCTACCTAGATAGTATAGAAATCTGTAAACTAAACCAATAATGCAACTTACTGCAGAGTAGGTTTGGTACTAACCACAGACAAATTCTTTAGAGTATGCCTCAATCTTAGAGGAGACTGTATGCCTACACCAAAGCCAACACCTAAATCCCTAGAAAGTATAGAAATCTATACCTATACTATACGTATGAAGTGTTGGGTACATAAACAAGTCTGGCAACGACAGATGATTATAATATACAGCAGAAACCAGTTGGGAGTCCATCTAAAAGCAACAGGTGGATGAACTACGACTCCTATCCTATGCGGTGTGCAGACGGGCCCGTTGCCTGCCGAATTGGACACACTCAGCACGGCACGGCTCTCCAACCATCACCAACAGGCCAGCCGTGCCGAACTGGAAAGGACAGGACGCTGGGGGGAGGGAAGGCCGCAACCCGGAATGCAAGGAATGTCGAGACTACTGTTATGTTCTCGTCCAGCTCTATGCTAGCCAGTGCAGCCAGTACTGGCATACTGCACCCGCACCTCATCGAGTAGAAAACGCCGAAGAATGCCAGAATTACTAGAATGTCAAACATTTTTACGGTGTCGTTAGTGTCTCCAATGCTCTTTCGACAAGGACAAGTAGATATCAGGAGAAATCCATCAAATGTCAATAGCAAACAGTCCATCATAAGTCTACTAACAGACCTGAATGTGCCACTAGCCGTTTACTGACCCACTCAACAACTAAATTCCAATCTTGGACGCAGGAAGTAGCTCAGAGGTATGCTGGACAGTATACGCACTCATATATCAAGCCAGACCCGTTCAGTGTTGATTGTGGACTACCAAGCATAGAGCTACAGACTGTTTCGGTGGGAGCGGGCTTGGCATACTTATATAAAATTGTAAGCTCAGTGAGGAAAGCAATCACAAACTACCTAACTCCTCGTTTGTGTAGTACACTGTTTGGATTACAACACAACGTTTAGGTCTGAAGACTCTAAATACATTGCTCATAGGTCTGAAGAGTCACCTACAGTCGTAATCGGCTGTGGTACCTACTATATACATACAAGGTTGAAAAAATATAATGGAGGCAAGCGTGCGTGTGTAAGTGCTTGCACAGTGGAGCACCGAATACTCGAGGAAACAATCAACTTCACAAAATGAAACATGCTGTAGAATGGCGGTATTTACAGCATTTAAGATGCTCAAATTTGCCACACGCCGTTCTGCAGCGTGTGTTTGATTATCATTGAATATTGGGTGGTTACACTGAACAATAACACCGATAAGTAATAACAGCAATAAGTAAAAGAAAACGGGGGTAATGAGGTGAATTATGACTTAGAATATGCCGGACTGAAAGGGAATCGAACCCGTGAACGCAGGAGTAGTAGCAGTCAGTCGGAGATAAGCGCTCTGATTACACCACTGCGGCTGCCAAATATATTTGCAATAATACAGGAACATAAATCATCAGTAGCTCTAAAAAAACATGCTTTCAATTTAGCAAAGACAATATGTATCGACAATAGAAATGGTTTTCGTGTGAGCTAACCGTTAAATGTTATCATCTGATTGATCTACTCAAATTCAAAGACGTTAAATAATTTGAATATTACAACCACGCCACTAGTATCATTACCGGTTACCAGCAAATCTCCCAGGAACTCAACAAATGGAACTACCCTAAATCCCATTAGAAGCTAAAATAAAATGTTTATTGCGAAAATGAAAGTGCGACAAAAAATTATTAATGTCTAAAACTTGCACTGGAAGAATTGGAATATCAAATTGATGTTTCAACTAAAAATTCTCCGGAATGTTAATACCCAATTAATGTCAGCAATCATCACTATCGCGCTCTCACTCTTTCACACGCTGTCTCTTTTTACCATCTCTCTCCCGCACAGAATAACTAGTGTTGCACATAGCGGTTTCTCCTTTCACATCCTGATCAGAGTGGCACATTGCAAACTGCACTACAATAAGTGTAGACGTTTCTGTATTTCACAAAATGCCTTTCTATGCAACCGAAACGCTACTGAAGCAAAGCATAACTGCATGGTTTATAGAAAGAATTCAGCCTACGTCAATGAGCTTTTTAACCAATTCTGTGGAATAAATATATTTTATCTTCTGCATGACACAAAAAAGGTATAATCCGGAGAGCATTCTGTTTCTTGTCATAAGAAATTACATGATTTAGCATTTAAGCAAGGAAGACGTCATGATTCAGGCTAGAAAAATACAAGATGAAAGGTATAGCAGAAGTTACTTTATATTAAGATAATCTATCATTTTTTCTTATTTAATCTAATTAAAATGATGAGAGCTCGTTTGGTTTTCAAACTCGAATAAAACAAATATATCATGTAATTTTCCAATAATCAATTTCTGGTTGACAGGTTAAAATAAAATCTATGAAGTTGATGAGATCGTGATGACAATAATTCATACTAATTAGTAGTACTCTTGGAAATTACTCATTTGAAATGGTTAATCAACATTTGATGACAGAGAGCAGAATGAAGATTTCTCCCAAACAAGACAAGCTGACCTAGATCTTGATACTAGTGAAGGGTTTTTTAAAAGTTTAGATATAATTAAGGAAAGTTTAATTATAGCAAAGAGTGAATATCGTTCATGTTAATGAATTATTCATGAGTATGGTTATTTGTCCCAAAGGAGGAAGAGGAGCAACAATAGAAGAGTAAAATACTTTCAAGTAGGCCTGTTTTCAAGTTTGTCTATTTGAGCAATGTATTTTTAGTACAAGAGTCTGGATCTCACATTGCCAATGATGCAACAACAATATAAAATTCATTTTGACGCACAATGTGTAATAAAATTTTTTCTTTCTTCATTTATTACAAAAACACAATCAGGTAAAGATACAACAGACACAGCCCGCTACTACTTTCTTTACAAATTTTCAATTAAAAAATCCAAATTTTAGGTTATGACCAAATTTAACTAGAAATTTCACTTTGAAGTACAATAATTCCTGATTCTTTCCAAAATATGAATATTAATTTAGATGTTCACTTTAAAAACGAAGCACTAAAACTGTCCAATAGTCCAAAGAAAGTGAATATAATTTTGAATTTTGTTCGAGATTTTAGAGCCGAAAATGTAGAAGTCAATTCAATCACATTTTCAAACTAAATAATGACAAAATGGATGAATTCAGGTCTATAATCGCATAAAATGTGATTCTTTTTCAAACATTTCCCAAGGGAATACTCCCGAACGAAATTTCTAACGATAATATCTTAAATTACTGTATTGTTATTCTATGATTACAAGATATATTGCTTAGAGCCTACCCTCTACCAACTTACAGCTTAAAATCAATGGTCTTCCCCCTCGACAGACCCACTAGTTACGCCAATGGCGAACAACGGTTCATAAGTTGCGAATCTCTTACTGATATTCCTTACTGGCCTAAATCGAGTGACGGCTATCAGGCTATTCGGCGCAAAAACAGAATTACAAGGAATGTTGTCAAGGATACAGCGGAGCGGAGAAAAGACGCCGCCATTCAATCGCTGTTCTAGCGGTGCACTTTCTCTTTGCAACCCGGCAACAGCAACCAGCCACCAGCCACCGATTCACTCGAGTGCGCGACTCGCGACCTTAATAGCCACAGCCGCCACCAGCAGGCCACTTCACAATCACGAGGCCTCTTTCATCGCCCAAAAACACCTTTCCCATGAGCCAGCAGGACAGGGGACAGACAACAGTCATTCAAATCACAACAAATAATAGTTGAATTTATGGGAGCCTTCTCTCTTTTACCGGTAAATATTGTACTTGTGGTGTTTGATTGGTCTATTCTAATTTTTTAACGTTTATAAATTTGAATAGACCAATCAGACACCACCCGTAACATTTACCGGTAAATGAGAAGGCTCCCATGAACTCAACCATTAATTATTCAAATCTGGTCAGAACATAGTTTACACAACATATTTCATATACTAGAAGGTTGCCCGATTCAATTGAATCTGAATATCTAGAACTTGACATAACCTATTTAAAAATTTGATTTCATAGTCTTTTTTCTGCCTTGTTCTTTTATCCACTTTCTTCTTCCCCTCTTATTCGTCACCTACTTCATCACCTTCTCTCTTCTTCTTTTCACCATCCTTTTCTTCTCCTTGTCTTCCCTTTTCTTATTCTTCTTCACCATCCTTTCTCCTTCTCTTTCCTTTTCTTCTTCTTCTCCTTTTTCTTCTCTTCCCTTTTCTTCTTCATCTTCGTCTTCTCCTCTCTTTTCTTCTTCATCATCTTCTCCTCCATTTTCTTCTCCATCCTTTTCTTTATCGTCACAACCTTCCTCTTCTTCTCCTACTACTTATATTACTTATTCACTTGTTTTCTCATGCTACTTTAGGGTTGACTGGTAGAGAGGCCGAGAGTTCTAACTCCGCCCTTAAAAAAGACATTCAAATAATCTAATTATCCTTCTTTTTTCTCCATTCTCCTTCTTCACCACCTCCTTCATACTTTCATTTTCTTTAGGGTTTCATCTTCAAACGGCTACATAAGGGTAGAGTGATAGAGAGGACCCAGAGTCCTATCTCAGCCCTTAATAGAGACAATTAATCCATCAACTTACTTCTTCAATCCTCTTCACTCCTCTCCACTCTTCTTCCTCACCACCTCCTTCAATCCCATACCCATAGAGAGTTTTGTCGACATAGGGTAGCATGAAGACGTTTATATAATAAATATTAATTTAATTTGAATTCATTTTTTTAACCACTTCAAGAATATTGAAATCGTGTTGGATCTGGCGTAAATAGGACCTTGTCTTATTATGAACGAGGGGTGGTGTCTTGTAAAACACAAAAATGAATGACAGTGCTTGCACAGTGGAGCATCCAGTACTAAATGACTATCGCTATTGCAAAATCAAATAAATGCTTTTGAATAGAGTATGAAAAATTATGCAGCGTGAATACCATCATTCCACAGTATATGTTTAATTTTGCAATGTTAATTACTATTAACATAGATGCTCCACTGTGCAAGCACCCGAGAAAACATATTTTTCTTTAAAATAAAGGAGAGGAAAGACAGAAAGGAAAAATGACAGAAACAAAACAGAGTTAAAACAAGAGAGAAATTCGAATAAATGAAACACACAATGAATAATAAGACGAAGTTGAGATACTAGTTTCGGTTGTTGCACCATTATCAATCTCAAACCAAAATTGTGTTTTTGAGATTGATAATGGTGTAACAACCGAAACTGCTATCTCACAGTTTTTAATAAATGTGGATGTGACAACTTATTATTCATTATGTATATCTTCAACAACATCACCTTCGCCGCTACAAAGAAACATACAAGAATAGCAAACAAAATAAGAACTTTCAATTCACTAAAACACGTGGTAACAAGTACAGTATTTACATTGTGCAATGAATGCGGTATGAAATAGCCGATGTGTCTTAACTTATGAGCCGTATTCAAGAACAGGTGGTGTTGTCTTATGACAACATTGGAATACAATAACGCGCATTACATAGTGTGACGTAATATTACACAATAAATTGTCAAGCTACAGCTGATATTTGAAGCACTATAGACACTTCCAGACTGTGAAGTTGATATCAAATCACAAAGCATAATATGTTACATATTATCAGCAGACAGAACAGTAACTGTAGTCAAGTATCGAGTAACATGATCGAGAGTTAAAATTAAGAAACGTTTTTTCTCACTTTTAAACAGCAATCTGGTTCTACGAGTAGTTGAGACGCTACATGACCGCAATCTCGTGTTACGTAGGGTGTGGCTAATAAGCCAGCCACGTTATCAAGGCTCTTATCAATGCTGGACTGAGCGGAAGCACTGAACAGTCTACTAACTTCATCAGTGAAACTTGACTGGAAACATATTTACAATTTACTGGAAATATTTTTACAATTTATTGAAAAGACTTCCAATTTACAACACTGAAGAGAACATCTTGAGAGAATAGAGGTTGGTAGAATTCCCAGGGCAGTCATATCTTACAAACCAGAAGGTAAAAGAAGTATCGGCAGGTCAAAAAAAAAGGTAAATGATGGGAAGTCGGAACAGGTATTATTGCCTAATCCGTGAATGAAGACGACGACGACGACTGTTCCAATTTACCGGAAAGATTTTTACAATTTACAAGTATGGTAACACCAAAAGCGAAAAGTGAAAAATGAGGATCTCAACACTGTCTCTTCTTTTTTTCTGATCATTAACACATAAGTCTGAGACTTGTGCGTGGATAATGAGGTGAATGATGACACAAAATATGCCAGGCTAACCAAGAATCGAACTCGTGACGGAAAGAGTAGCAGTCGGAAAAGGTTCAGCGCTCTTCCCGATTTCGAGAATAATTGTTCACGTATATTATTTGGCAATATTTGCTTGAAGGGACAGTATTACAAATGACAAGGATAAATAGATTGTATGATAGGATAGATAGGAGGAAGATAGTATAGGATTGAATGACAAATTGTAGAATCCCAAAAACAGTAAGTTATTAAATATAAATCACATAGTATAAGGAAAGTTGGTAGACCACTTAAGCGACGGTAATTTTTTAAATTTTGAAGTGTTCAATCTTAGTTGAAAATATTTTTTTAATCCTTTAAACCCGGAACAGGTGTATTCGTATAATCCTTGATAGAAGGATAAATAAACAAAAAGGATAAGATAAACAAGACGTCGAAAGATAAATTAATACAGTGAGCAAACCCAGCTAGAAGTTATAATCTTTAAAATAAAACAAAAAGTCGGTAGTAATTCATTAGAATAAGAAGCTTTTTCAATGTACTTAGGATTAGAAGCTTCACCTTCACATTGCATGCAGCTTACTAGAGATGGAATACCGGACGCTACTTGGATAAAACTAGCCATTTATCAACAAGTCATTCTAATCCTCACAATTTCTATTTGGAGATTGAAGTGCCTACAATTGTGGGGGATGAAACCCTAATGGGTCTGAGACATGGATAATAAGTTGCGTGGTCTGCGTGGGTATAAGTGAATGATAGTAATTGATGAGTTGGACCTACAATTTTAGGTGGGTTCCGAACCACTGGAAGTTTGATACTTGTGTATGTCTGGCAAGGTAAGATAAAGATAATAAAAGATCAAAGATGCCAGACCTAACCGGGAATTGAAGCAGCTACAAAGAATTCAATTTTCAATCATTTATTTTTAGAAAAAAATTGTACCTACAAATTCCTCCTTTAATATGGAACAAGTCCGTGTTTAGAGGAGGAGCAATAAAAATTCATCAAAAACAGTACAAATATAATAAAGTTTACAGAATACAAGAAGTAGATGATTTTAAATAAGATTTTTAAGATTTTGAAATAAAACTGAATACAATTTTTGAAATATAAGAACAGAAGAAACAAAGCTAAATAATGAAGACAATACAGCTGACATTCCTACTCTAGGTATGCAATTATGGGGAAAAGAACAAAATCAATATAAAATACAGAAATATAGTAGAATACAGCAAGATATTCGCCAATTTAACTGCAATTGCAATATTAATGTCGTTGCAATACTAAGCCGATACTTCCGGCAACAAAAATAACCTTGATAGCCCATTTACCTTGACATAATTTTATACCGAACTTTCTAGTACAAATATTTACTTCTACTTGGTTAATATCGGCTAGAATTCAATCATAACTCACCTTTATCAACATTTAATCAAACACTAAGATAAATTCAGACAAACAGCAACAACAAACAGGGGAAGTGATAGCCGTGAGCCGTAGCAGGTTTCTGTTGTCAGATAAAGATAAGCTACGAACTCCTGGGACCTCTTTGTAAGGGTGGCCGATTGTATTAGCCAGAAAAAAGACACTTTTCACTTCCCGGTGGTTCGGAACCCACCTAACTGTACAGTAGGTCAACTCATCGCCCATGCACAGGTCTAGAAAAACTGTGGTCTTCATCGTCAAAAAAACAAATAAGTATAAGTTCCAACACTCAACTCATGTAGCCTCACCAAGATAACAAACAGTTTGAGTAGACCTACACAAACGATGATGCTAATTCTAACCTGATCTATCTATGCCTCTGCTTGGTCTGAACTCAACAATTAGTAAAGCTAGCTGAGGCATAGGTTGGTCATGTTGGAATCTGCGTTAACGTTAGCGTAGTTTTGCTCAAACTCCAATAATATGGCGATCGTCGGAGTATAGTTATACCTATCACATCTGGTACAAGTAGAAAAAACTACAACTCCGTTGATTTGGGGTTTGTTACTAGGCTAGGTCTGACATTTTCAACAATATCTCATCCCAACTCATCACCTACGCAAAGCCTCGTGCTTATGAGGGAATCACCTGCCATAGAAAAGCTTGAAATCGCTAGCAAAACGCAACTCAACAAATTAAACTCAAAGACCGCCTGATATAACCAGAAAAAAACTACAACTCTGTTGATTTAGGGTTTGTTCCCCATCTAGGTTTGGAATTTTGACATCAGCTTATCCCATTTCACCACCACACAAAAACTTCATCATTTGTCACAGAAAAGCTTGAAATCGCTAACAAAACTCACCTCAACAAACAACTCAAAATACCAACGCTCAGTATTTCCATGAAAGAAACAGAACGTGTTCACGTGGTTGGGAGATGGCAATCACTGCTGAGTATTAAGTAGGCGAATGACCTTGGAGAAGGTCAGTCACTTGCTTGGTAGTCGCAGCACTTATTTGCTTCACTGTTCAGTTTCACCTACCAGGTTAAAGAAGGGATTGGATACCATAACAACAGAGACAGACCAAAGAACACAAATGGAATAGAAATTATTGTTTGAACAGAACATTTCAACCCGAAATAATTCTCACCTAATAAAATTAACCGTTATTCATTCGTGAACCCAAGCCGAACACCGATAACACCCAGTTGAACTTTGATAACGCATGAAAAGAATTTCAATGTCCCGATCATAGATTGTTCATTCCTGAACATAAGCTCTGAGCATCGACTGAATATCAATGTTCAGTAGTCTGCACTTTTTTAAGTTTGTAACAAATTTCAATAAAAAATTCAGAGTTTAGACAGTTGATTTGACAACTATAGATTTTCCACAACTACGTTAAATATAATGCTAACCTCAGCTCTCTCTGTATCTTTCTGCTCTATAGCACCTTGATTTTAGAGCAGGAAGATAAATATTTAGTGTTGAGCTCATCATTATATGTAATGAAATTTTGTTCAAACTCTCTTGTGTTATATGCTGACTCTCTAATGCTGATATTTGAATAAACAGACTCACTGTTCCAACACTTCACTCAAAACTAGACACACACCGTTAAATCCATTCAAAATGTATGTAGACATTAGGAACAAAGTTTCTTTCAGTCAACTAACACGCCAATTTAGCTGAAAATGTTCGACTACAAGGCAATCAAGATAAATTATCACATAAAACTGATAAACCCGTATCATTTTCCACGTTCAATAGGTCAAGGTTGCTAGTTTGAAAGTGAGATAATGTATAGCATGATCGTCAGAAATATGAATAAATCGATATGTAAATAAGCGAATGAAACATAGAATGTTCTAGACTTAGACTGAATCACTATGATTGAATGATAGTCGAAATCATAAATTTTAAAATCGTTCAATAAATTCTTTGCACATTGTATTATTCAATGTAAAGGACTCAGAATTAATGTACTATGTATAAATGTACTCAATATGTACTCATAATTCATTTTGAAGTTTGTCGACAGATAATACATACATGCTGCCAATACTATGGTGAAACCTTGAAAAAAAGAATTTTACAGTGAATTTCAAGAGCTTATCGAAGTGGATTCCGAATATTTATTGAGTTATAAAGTGCATATCAAGGTTCTACAATTCGAGTACCTACTGTGCTCGATTAGATTTTCACAAAATCTATGTCTAATAGCCCATACAATGAATGCTATAGCATCTTGCTTTTAGAGCAGGCAAATGCATAGCGTTCAGGTTAACATTAGCTTTATCGTTGACATTGTGTTTTACCCAAACTGTCTTATGGAGGGATACATGGTGGGATATACGGTTATCCGAATATGATCTTGGATCGTAACCAACCATTAACTTGCTCAATACCTTTGAGAAAGTAATTTGTTAAGTGGTGTTTACTACAATGACCAGGAATTCATGGAAACATAAGCTATATGTTCAATATAACGGGATGTTCAAGTGACTTATGGGGTTTTAAAAATTTTTTTTGACGATTCCTATACTTTCTAGAGCCACCAGGATGAAAAACCAAAAAATTACCACCAAATCCATCAGAATCTACCTTTTAAACCGTAATAACTATTTGCTATCCGAAGCAAACGATTTGATAGTTCCAGAAAGTATTTGATGAATGGTGTTTACTACACTGACCAGGAATTCATGGAAACAATAGGCTACGTGTTTCATATAACATGATATGTTCAAGTGACTTTTTGGGTTTTTTGAAGATTTTTGACGATTCCTATACTTTCTAAAGACTTACCAGGATGAAAAAACAAACAATTACCACCAAATCTAACAAAATCGAATTTTTTAACCGAAATATTCTCATCACGGTAACAATAGGCTACATGTTCAATATAACGGGCTGTTCAAGTGACTTTTTAAAGATTCCTACAGGCCTACTCTCTGAAGTCATAAGGATAAAAAAAAAACAATGACACCAAATCCATCAAATTTGAACCGTAATTCCGACTTGTAATTTGGCAATCTCGGAAACACCAGTTGGAGCTGTACGCATACGCATGTTAAGTACCATCAACGAAGACGACAATATAGTTCAATAATAGTTGAAGTTGAGTAGTAATTCCGGCTTGAACTGAGTCCAAAATGACTTAAATTTAGCAGCAGCCAGCTCAGTTAGTTCGGTTCGTGTATGTTCGCGCTCGTGCGACCCGATCAAGCAGCCAGCTAACGTGGCGTGGCCCAGGGCCAGGCTGGACGCCAGCTGGTTCACTACTCTCTCTCTCTCTCACACACTCACTTTACCTCAGGCTATCTCTCTCTCACAAACACACATAACATGCGAAACGAGCAACGTGGAACCTGATAGTGCGTTGCGGTAGAACAACCCCGCACAAAACTTTTATTTCAGTTTTCTTTAAAGTTATCAGTAGGGCTTTGTAGTCAAGAAGCATATCTATTTTTTTTTAAATTGCTGATGATGCCCACATGAGTTCGAGACTTGTGCGTGGGTAATGAGATGAATGATAACTTTAAGATGAATGATAACACATACACACCAGACGGAGAAGCGGGATTATAGTCAACTATAATCCATCAGTAGACTAATACTACTGCTAATTAACTGAAGAATTTGTTTCTATTGAAGTAGAATATCTATAGTCTACTATAATCTATCAGTGGTAAACGTGGTCAAGTAACAAACGTTCCTGCCTATGAGTCTCCCTCCTTAGGTCACGGGGGTTTGATATCAGACAAGGCCATACTATACAGGTTATTGTAGCCTACAATATAGGCTATCATAGTATAGTGTGGCCTTGTACCAGGTTAGGTTTGACACCGTCAACCACATGACAAATCAAGAAGGAAAGATACTAATAAGTAATATTCAATTGATAGCAGAAATTAGACTGATGTGGAACCGGCCCATATTTGTATTGCAACTAGTTTCCATACTTGAAAGTTTTGATTTATCTATCCTAACTACAATTATAGGTAAAAACTCATGAAATGTTGATACTGGACCCTGATTTAATTTACTGACTCATGAATTAATAATCTAGGGGATTGAGCGGCTCTGATTTGATTTCAAGGTCAAGTTTGAGAGATTTTAGGCAAATAATTTCCAACATCTCCATCCCACCCTATAAGAGAAATGAGCTGGCAAATACGGTGGTCAGACAAGCCGCATGACACACCACAACTCACAAAACACTTTTGAATGTGACTTATTGTCATACGATGAATGAATAACCTAAATGGTGGCATCAGGCAGTATATAAAATATGTCAGGATTTGTATGACAAAATATGTCAGTATTTGTATGAAAAATGTAATAAAATCGTACAAATGAGAAAGTAGAATAAATTTTGCCGTCGGAGCTACGTTATGGGAAGCATGGCGTTCCCAATACTGTCAGGTAGATCATAATTGATAATAAATCACATAACCTGATGAAACACATCCTAAAATCTAACCTAACCTGTCTCATCTTACATAACCTACAACCCATCCACAACTCAGAGGCCTGAAATTCGTTTAGGTGCGACCTGAGAATACATACACCAAACCTGAGCCAGCCAGGTCACACTATTATTAATATTATTATTTATCCACAAAAGCAAGCAGCACCTACCATTGAGGGGGGCCGGATCAACGATGGCCTCCATGGCCAAAGCAGCAGCAGCACCACCCAACTGTGGTATCGTGGTTTTCTCCTTTACAGACCACCTTACAGACTAGCGTCAGGGCACAGCATACGTGTGACGGCAGCCGATGCAACGTGTCCACGCGACTCATGCATGCTGCTGCCACAAATTATTTTTATTTATTTTATTCACACACAAAACTCTTCACAGAAACACAC
This sequence comes from Conomelus anceps, assembly GCA_948455865.1. Taxonomy (NCBI): domain Eukaryota; kingdom Metazoa; phylum Arthropoda; class Insecta; order Hemiptera; family Delphacidae; genus Conomelus; species Conomelus anceps. The sequence continues at coordinate 8,131,086 of OX418218.1, read as the reverse complement.
ACTTCTCACAACACTTTTCTCCTTGACGACACCACCTCAAAAACAACTCACAAATTATTATTGAGAGAGGCCTAAACACACACCAGTAGTGTACTTCAATAACTGTGGACGTGGCCTTCCGGCTAGTCGGACTGACTGACACGGAACTCGACTCTTGCCTTGCCACCGCTCTCAAGAATTAGCGGTATGCCCCCTCCAAACACCCTCCTCCCATCAAACACACGCACACAAATACAAGGGGGCCACTCTACGGCTTCGCGCAGGCACGCTCACAATCGGCGGCGTGACGTCATGCGGTTGATAGCTGCTGCTGTCTAGCAGCAACACTACAGCTGTTGTGAACTGTACTATCCACCACATTCTTGTTCACTTTTTCTCAAGACGCACCACTAGTTTTCCAGGTTAAATAATATTTTTCTGGTGACAAACTGGGGTTTCCCAAGTTTCAAGGCGCGTGACCACTTGTAACAAACGCGTTTGACACAAAGGTTCGAATTTATGAGCCTTTCCTTGAGGATTCCTTGACTCTACGGAAACTTGAAAAGCCTAAAAGGCAATCTTTCAAGTCTTCCTTTAGATGAAGATGACTCAAGGACTTCCTTGAGGCGTCTCTATCTAGAGGAAGACTTTTAAAGATAGCCTTATAAGGCTTTTCAAGTTTCCCTGCCTTGAGGTATCTATATTTAAAGGAAAATATTAAAATATTTCCTTATAAGGAGTTTCAAGTTTTCCTTGGGTCAAGGTAACCTCAAAATAGGTTTGTTAATCTGGGCCACAGTTTAAGACGGAAGTGTCAGACAGTTTCAGAACATAGAGCATCCATTATTTTGTCAGGTTAGGCTAGGCCTAAAGGAATCTCTAAACAGGTCAGGCCTTGTAGGCCCTAGATTTTTCTTCAGATGTGAAAAAACATAGTCTGTTCAATAATAAATCAAACTGAAAAATAGAACAAAATATTGACACTATAAAATGTCAGATGTTTACATTGCTATCCATAAGCTAAAATTTATTTATCCTGAGATAATGGACAAAAGTGGAGGACAAGAACCTTTTTTTGAGATAATGGACGACAAATTTAATATTAATTACAATTTTCAATAAAAGAGCAGCCCACTACCTCTACACAAAAACACCATCAAAACTCCATTCACACACTCAATTTTATTCCTAGATTAATGTAAATGAATGAATGGTATTCCTGAAATCGTAAATGCACCAAGGTCTAACAGCTAGTTGTGCTACCGACGCTAGGGATAAACCAATCCATCTATCATTAACTATGAATTTACCAAGAAGTGTTTATGCAAGAACCAATACTAAAAGAATTTAAATGAGTGTCAAAATAATAAATTCATGGAATTATGTGACTAGGAAAGGCATTGATTAAGGAAATATGTCTCACAAAAACATTATGATTGAATTATTCCAGGAAAATAATAAATATGATTTTATCGACAATTTTCCCCCCAAGAGCCTCTAAACTCTACAGTATATAAAACTTGGAACATTTCCAAATTTCATCATGTAAGTTTTCCCTAATTACAAAAAAATAATAACCATGATAGCAACCGCAAACTTTACAAAAAATTGATAAAATTATACAACCAGTTATTATCATGATTAAATGTTGAGTTTTTTCTATTATAATTATAGAAAACACAAAGCGAAAAAAAACTTAGCAAATACTTAAGAAGACAGATTAATTACAACTGTGTTAACAGAATATTGTATTGTTAATGTTTATCAAATGAACCTTAGAATTATGGTGTGAATTTATAAGAAGTAGAATAATGATAAAGAAGTTTAAATTGCAATTACAGTACTTCAAGATAGTTTTTCCAACTAAAGCAATTATACAAATTTTTACTGAATTTTTTTCAATCTATAGATTTTCAACTAAGAAACAAAGATAGTTTACTTAAAAGATTTATTGACATATCACTAAAAAAACTCATGAGACATGTTAAATATCGTAAATTTCTCTAGTCATAAATGCTCATTTTAAAAATACCCCAATCGAAAATAGTTTCTTAATATAATTACAGGGTTTGTCTCAGATACGATAGGGTGAGCCAAAGATGCCTTTCAAATTTCTATTAGGTACGATGAGTACTTAATAAATTAAGACGAAGAGCGTATTGCGTGTCAAAAATAACGGTTAAAATCCTTGGCAGACCAACAAATCCATTTTGAGCGGGCAGACATGCCAATACTAATAGACCTACAATACATTACAACGACCCACAACAGTTATCAAGATTAACCTTAAACTTCAAACAACATTCAAACTTAAACAACGAATTCAAAATTTTATGCACATTAAAAAATGCGAATGAAATAAAAATTAACAATTAATTTCTCCTATGCAACTCAAAGATAATCAAAATAAACAAATTTTTAGTCAGATAATGCCCACATGAGTCTGATACTTGTGCGTGGGTAATGAGGTGAATGATTACACGAAATCTCCCAAGGCTAAACGAGATTTGAACTCGTGACCGCTGGTGTAGCAGCCAGCTAGCCCTAATCAGACAACCGCTCCAACCAACTGAGCCATCACGGCTGCCAGAAAAGGATTAAAGTTTCTGAGCATGCGCAGATCGTGTGCAGTATGGAAACTAGAAAATATTATGACTATTGCACCAGTGCAAATATTGTGCATATTTATTTCGGAGGATGAAAACCACATACGTCTGAGACCTGTGCGTGGGTAATCCATAATTGGATTATGGTGATTTATGAGTTGGACCTACAGTTTTAGGTTGGTTCCGAACCGGAATTTGTTAATGAGAAGTTCCCAAAGATTGCAATTTTGGACTGGGAACGCACGTATCGTCGGACAAACATCATGAGGTTATAATGTTGCATTTTTTTTAGGGGGGGGGGGGGATGAAGCCCACATAGGTCTGAGACCTGTGCGTGGGTAATGAGTTGGATGTCGTTGGTTGATAAGTTGGACCTACAGTTTTAGGTGGGTTCCGAACCACTGGGAACGGATTTTACACCAGAGAAGTCTTTTTGATGGCCAATTCAATCGATCACCCTAACAAAGAGTGCCAAGGAGTTCGTAGCTTATCTTTATTTGAATGACTAGATACTGCTACGGCTCATTATTTCTCATATTATACACATTGGTATAAAATTTCCCAAATACTCATTGGTATAAAAATTAAATTACGATGTTGAAACAATTTAAATGAGATCGGGTTTTGAAAGCGGTCAATACCTGAATCAATACACCGTAAATCCGTCAGTTTTTTATTATGTAACGTGTATAATTACCGTACACCAATAGCCCACAACCAGTTAGTAGGATTTGTTCATTAGGCTGATGCAATAACGAGCGTTAGGACAAATTGTGGTCCCCGGCAAATTGATTGAAGTTGTTCGCTGGATTGAAGAAGAAAAGAGATAAAAAATTGTTTGAACACAAGTTAGTTAGCTTATGCATGAGGCAGACGCATATTTCACTCAGTTTCTGAGATACATTTTGCGTTTGAAGCTCAAAAATTGGAGTGCATTTAAAAATTGTGATACTATTTTATTATTATTTTCTCATGTAAAACCGAATTAACATTTTCTAACGGTGAATGACACGTCACGGTTTTGAATTTTTTAAATATACTTCATTATTTATTTATTAAAAAAAAATATTTATTTATCATTTTAAATACTTTAGCACCCCAATAAAATAGTTTTTTGTTATAGATTAATAAAATGTTGTAATATTGTAGTATCTTTATAATTTTTAGAATTATATGTTCAATTCCACCTTGCGGTTCGAGTCATTTGAAGATAAGAAAAAGTATACAGGTCAAATCTAGCTGGAAGACAATCATGATACAGTAACCCACCCAATCGACGAAAGCTAGAGACACTAATTGCATACTCGAGATCTTTTATCAGTGTAGACTAGTGTTTATTCTAGCTAGATGAGCTGCAAAGGCAATATAGTGGCTCTCGCAACTGTACTGAATAAACATTTAATACCAAACTTTTTGAAAATGGCGAATACAACCGATAATCTCAGTACCAATAAGCCAAAATATTAAAAAATATATAATAAAAAACAATCTAAGATTTCTTTGTATAGTTAGTGATAGAATCATAAACCAAAATTGAGTAAAGAATTGATTATGAATAATATTATTTCCCTATTAGAAGGTGCTTGATCTGGGCTGATTCCCAGAGAGTTCTGATAAGTGGTTTACGACCTCAGACCTGACTGGTTCACACATCCGTGGGGTAAGCAATCATACACAAATCGTTTGCTCTGAGCAGACGCACTGACCCATGGCTAACTTGAGATACTAGAGAAGGCTATGAGTGAGCCCAAAATGACCGTTTTCTGCATTTGGCAGGTTTATTTATTATTATTATTATTATTCATAATGTTGAGCTACATCTTTGAGCGGGGCCCAATCAACATGCCACATGTCAATAATGCATCAAAGTACAGTAGTCAATTAGTAAAGTCAATTGAAGCATTATTTAAAAAACTATCTTAAGATGCAGTGTATTAATAGCGGTACTTTAAAACACTAATGAGACCCATTACTTCATTACCTAAGCACAAGACTCAGGGCCGTATCTATGAACGTTCCTTCAGTGTCTCTTGACTCGAGGGACTCTTGAAATGCCTATATAAATTACATTACATTTCAAGAGACTCTCGAGTCAAGAGACATAGAAAGAACGTTTATAAATACGGCCAATAAAGATGTGGGCTTTATAAAGAAGAAAAAGTAGAAGAAAAAATGTACTCAATATCAGAGCACAACTTATTCATGGCCAAATCTTACAGAAGATTCATAAACAATAAAAATCACATTGGTTTCTTTCTAAACTTAAGGCTGTGCGCAGGGTTTTTGTTCATAATTTTTTCCCAACTTTATTGTATTGGATGTTCTAGGGCTTTGAAATGTTATCTATTGCTGTGAGAAAACTTTTTTTAAGCAATTATTTTGTGAAATGTGGGGTTCGGTTTTTTTTTAGATGAAGCCCACATAGGTCATAGACCTGTGCGTGGGTAATGAGTTGGATGATGGTGATTGATTAGCTGGACCTATAGTTTTAGGTGGGTTCCGAACCACCGGGAAGTGATTTTACAGCAGAGAACAGTGTCTTTTTTGCTGGAAAATCTAATCGGTCACCCTTACAAAGGGTGACTAGGAGAACGCAGCTTCTCTCTATGAATTTGTTCTGTTTTGGTGGCAATTGATCTTACCTACGAGTGATTTTAAACTTTTGATAAATTTTCTGTAACTGAAAGACACCTCAAGGAATAGAATAGCGTATTTTTTACTCCAATCAAGCAAATCGTTTTTTCAAAGTATATTTTTTCAAATCTGTAAAAAATGTAGTTAAAAAAGAATATTTTTTGAAAAAAATATTTGTTAGATTGAAATAAAAATATTTCATTTTCTTCCTCAAGCTGTCTTTTAATTATCGAAAATTTATCAAAAGTTTAAAATCACTCATAGGTGAGATTAATAGCACAAAAAAACGAAAAATTTCAACTTTGAACCCCCATATTTCACAAAATAAATAAAATTGAAATTTATAGCCAAACAACAAAAATAAACATACAAAGCAAACTTGAATTAGAATAAATAAGAAAAATACATAAGCTTGTAGATAAACATAAACATAATCAAGTTCACATGACATAAATTACAAAGCCACCACCAGCAAAAGTAAAACTTGCTCGCTATGGTGGGAGTCATTATTCTAGGTGTATTGTATTTTCTGTCTATTTGATTTTTGATAATTAAGATAATTATGTGATTATTATTGCAAGCTATTACTTAGTAAAATAGAGAGATGAGTAATTGAAGAGAAAAACATTTCCTCACAGCAATAGATAACACTTCATAACCCTAATAATATTCAATACAAGAAACTACAAAAAAAAACTATGACCAAAAACCGTGTGCACAGTCTTAAGTAGCAATAAATAAACCGACATCCACAAATTTCGTTAGTTCAAGAAGCAGAGTAGAAAAGCAGCAGCTTTAGACTTGACAATGCAATTGCTAGACTGTGGGAGGGAAGCCTTACATGCTATAATTGCCTACCATTCGGCTTCAGCACACATGTTACAGCTACAATCTCATCTCAGATAGGTTAGTTTTTATTGACTCAACAACTAGACCGTTCCCATTTGCAGATAAAAAAGAAATAATTCCGTCATAAACTATGAAATAAAAACTGCTACAAAATTAACATAATCATTCATACAATCAAAATAAGTTCAGATAAATCAATGTAGTTGCTCTAGTGACTGAACTGAATAAACAACTTATGGCAAACTTTTTAAAAATAACGAATACAACCGACTATCTCAGTGCCAATAAAAGCTGAAATAGACGTTGTTTCCATATACGAGACTGACTTATTTTTCAATTGAAGCCGATGTGGATATTATTGCTCCTAATATGTACTTCATTTTCAATTCTCGATCAATATGCATATTCATAAATTATTATATTTCATTAGCATTCAATTTCTTAACACGCTGTCTATAATAATTGTCCAAGTTTATTATGGATAATCATTATCCAATAAACAAGAAAATCACACCAAATAGTGCAAAAAAATTTAAAACTGTCCCTCACATTCCATTTCCAATTTTCAACAAATTTGAGCGTTTTTACTCTAGTGTGTCGAACGCATTTATCATACAATAAATCAGGTCGAAAACATTGTGCAAAAAGATCGAAGAACTGTCACCCCAATATTCAAATTTTGATTTTTCAACTTCATAACGGCCGTATAGGTCGATGAACTTTGGCATGTGATTATCAAAAATTTATAAGTGAAAGTCAAAACGATAAACAAGAGCACATTTGACCAGCTTTTACACGTGATTAACAAAGATAGCCATGTAATAGGTCCATTCAAAATGTTAGATGGAATTCAAAGCAGCGTTAATCTACAATTTCCAATAATTTCCACAAGTCAAACTTAAAAAATGGCGTACGAAATGATGATGGATAGAAATTTATTATACTGTCATCATGCAACAAGAGACAATAATTTGTTAGCTGACTTGGCATCCAGATTTTCAATGTTAGTTTACATTTTTCAATAATTTCCAACTTCAACTACAAGTCTAACTTCAAAAAATGGCGTCCAAAACAGGAGAAAAACTATTTTTTCAGGTTTTTTCCAAAAGATACACATTTATTATACTGTCAGGTCAGTATATTCCCATTCACAAATCCAAATTCAAAGATGGCGTCCAAAACAGGAGAAAGACTATTTTTTCAGGTTTTTTCCAAAAGATAAACATTTATTATACTGTCAGGGTGCAATAAGAGACAATAACTTGCAAGTGGACTATAGCATAAAGATTTTTACGTGCAATGCTATCCAATCAGGACGTTGCAAGGCCTTGCAACGACCACAACCTACTTTCCTCGTACAACCTGCACTGACATCGACATCGGCCGATCCGGAAAGTCGGCCAGTCTACGACCGATCAGCTGTTGCATTCGCAATCCAACATAAGATTGGTGTGGGTGGCGGGGGGGGGGGAATAAATCTGGGGGGGAGGAACGATCCTTCAACACCTTTTCCTCCCAACTACTCTCCTCCACTTGATTTCCACCTACTTTTCACAGCAACTACTACACAGAGCACGGAAAACATCCAAGCAGCACCATGTTGAAACATAGAACGGTCAGGTGGTAGTGGTAATTTGAAAAAGAAGGAAAGTGTACAGAAGTAGGAGGAGTAGGAGGCATACCGGCGGCATTCTCACGATCTAGAAAGCGAGACAACACCCCTCCACCTCTTCACCATAACAGCTTCCTCCAATCCATCCCTCTCAATCTCATTCACACTATTTCTCTCACTCCCTCGGTACACCCTCATCAGCACAGGGCGACCCGGGTGTCTTACCCAAGAGCAGTTTAAGAGACGGTATGACGTAAGCCACTCCATTTGTCTTACCACGCCTACCGAACTAACCAACCAGACAACATAACAATTTCGCATTGCTGCCTAATTATGAATTATAGTTGGTAAAATATGTGGGGTGATAGCTGAAAATTAAATAAATAAAAACTATATTCATAGTCAAAAAGTCTGTGATTTTTATAGTAGCAATGTGAATTACAAAAAAATTATACTATTACCAGTAGCAAAGTATACTACTTCACCACTACTCCATGTGAGGTTTCTATAATAATATTACTTCAAACTGTTCAATTCAGTTTGGCCGGAACAACCTTGCCGTTTAGCCATGAGATAAAGTATAAATCTAACATGAAATAGTATGTAGAGATGATGCAAGTTTGCATAACACATACTATAGCAAATATTAAATCAATTATCAATATCATCAATCGCCATCATCCAATTCATTACCCACGCACAGGTCTCAGACATGTATGGGCGTCATCCTCCGAAAAAAAAATTCCAGAAACGAATTTACCACAGAAAATATATCTGCAGTCTCAAGTTCAAGGGAAAACTACAGAAGAAAGATGGGGTTGGACCACATCTACCAAGATGTTTTAGATCCTGGTTCAAACGAATCTTTCCTACCCATCATCATTTCAAGGAATTCCAGCACCAAAGTAAAAGTAAGAATGTCACCTATAATGCCGTAGCAGGTATCTGTTCAATCAGAGATAAGCTACGAAACTTTTGGGCGCTCTTTGTAAGGGTGACCGATTGGATTGGCCAGCAAAAAAGACTCTGTTCTCTGCTGTAAGATCACTTCCCGGTGGTTCGGAACCCACCTAAAACTGTAACTGTAGGTCCAATCATCAATCACCATCAGCCATGCACAGGTCTCAAACCTGTATGGGCTTCATCCACCGAAAAAAAAATCCAAGGAATTCCAGCACCAAAGTAAACGTAAGAATGTCACCTATAAAAAAAAACAATGACGACAAAATAGGCAAAATAGAAAGGCGGCAGCAGAAGAGTGGCCAGACAGTAATAGAAGATAGTTAGTTATAAAAGTAGTACTAGTCTGTAGTTATTGGGACAGAGAGCACACGCTATGCTCCATTTCTCCAGAAGGAGAAGGCAACACAGTACAACGGTGATCAGCCAACGTCCTTGCCACATCGGTGGGAGGAGGAGGAGGAGGAAACGCTGAGCGGGGGCGGATCATGTCCCTCCAACGTCAGAAAGCTGCCAGCCACAGTTCTCCACTCTTTCAGCGGACAACGACAGAAAAATGACTGAAATTTCACAATCGAAAGGCATGCCACATCCAAATCAACTTTCACTACCGCTGCTGCTAACAACTTGACTTCTTATTGGACAATACAAATCACGTGATCTCTGTACATTTCATTGCTCTAGTCTGGAACCTTCTAGCCTCCCCATCACCCACTACAATCAAACACCAGCATTTGCAACATGCAAGTTGATATTATTTAGTATTCTAGAACTATTTAGACTCATTTTAATCAAAGCTTCGACAGGTTCATTTATAATATTGCCGCCTCTGACAAATGATAAAATATTTGCAATAATGTGTGCTAATGCAAACATGTATCATACTAATTTTTTTTTGTTTTTTTTTTTTGTTTTTGAGGATGAAGCCCACATAGGTCTGAGACCTGTGCGTGGGTAATTAGTTGGATGATGGTGATTTATGAGTTGGACCTACAGTTTTAGGTGGGTTCCGAACCACCGGGAAGTGATTTTCAGCAGAGAACAGTGTCTTTTTTGCTGGCCAATCTAATCGGTCACCGTTACAAACGGGACCTACGAGAACGCAGCTTATCTCTCTGATTGAACAGATACCAGCTACGGCTCGCGGCTATCACTTCCCTATATCATAGACGAACCATCTTACTATCCCTGATCAATGCCTATATTTATTTATACTATATGACTTAATTTCTTCACTTAACAATTCAATAGCTGAATGTGTAACTGGATCATTTCATTGATAAAACTCATTGCCCCCCCCCCCCCCCTGAAACTTTACTAGTAAATGGACAGGTAGAAGGGTTGAAATAAATATAGCAAGTCAGCAAATTGTCCAAATCCTCATTAGTAGTCCCCTGAGTCCTTCCTTGTTGATAAGAGGCAGGAAATGATGACAGTGCTAAAGTACTGATCACGATCATCATCAAGGTATGAATTTGTAGAATAAATTGAGAAAAACTATCTAAACTAAGAAGACTAAATTTAGAAGATGTTTTTCAAAGAACGCACACATCCCGACTATTTCATGACATTCCTGGCTCAATCAGCCGAAGCCCGAGTAAGCCACCAAAAATAACAGAACTCACGTTTTCATTCCTTAGAGCAGTGTTTTCTAAACAGAAGGTAAGTTGCCTATCTATTCAATTGTCTATTTATCTATTATTATTTTTTATTAAGCCCACATAGGTTGACATTTGTGAGTGGGTAATGAGTTGGATGATGGCGATTGATGAGTTGGACCGACAGTTTTAGGTGGGTTCCGAACCACCGGGAACTGATTTTATAGCAGAGAACAGAGTATTTTTTACTGGCCAATCTAATCGGTCACCCTTGAAAAGAGGGACTAGGAGTTCGTAGCTTATCTTTATCTGACCAGCGAGGGAATTTGATAGCCGAGTGCCGTAGCAGGTATCTGTTCAATCAGAGATAAGCTACGAAACTCCTGGGCGCTTAACCAGATTGGATTGGCCAGCAAAAAAGACTCTGTTCTCTGCTGTAAAATTACTTCCCGGTGGTTCGGAACCCACCTAAAACTGTAGGTCCAACTCATAAATCACCATCATCCAACTCATTACCCACGCACAGGTCTCAGACCTATGTGGGCTTCATCCGAAAAAAAGCATTCATCAAAGAAGACCTCCGAGCATTCATCCTCCGAAAAAAAGCTGGTTTCTTAACCAACATGTAGGTTGCCTATTCATCTATTTAGTTGTATATTTATCAATGAAATTGCGTAATCGAACGACACAGGATCGTTCGTGTAGTGTAGTTGGCCCCTAAACTGTTTCCTCCACACAATCTAAACAAATTCATGTCATTCAGAACCATAATATCCTGGAGAAAGTACTCCGCTCCAGATAGCCTCCAGAATTCTGAAGAGAACACTTTCCAGTCCGATGTGCACTTAGCATCTCAACAAATGACGACGACCTTGAGGCAACGAACGACCATGTTGAGCGACCGACCGACCGACCTTCAAGGAGATCCACAGATTACAGATTCAACTGTTCAAGTGTCGTGCATGGTCGCATGTTACTCGAAAGGCCTGTCACACCAGAAATTCACAGTTCAAAAGTATTTTGTAGTTGCAGACCCAATAGAAGACGATAAGAAACAAAACCCGACCCTTGATCTATCGCAATACTACTGGTCATTCGCCAACATGCCACCACCAGATAACACCAATAAAACAATAAAAATCACAATGATTCTATTGTTCAAAAGTTCACTCCTCAACAGATTCACAGATGACTAGACTTGAGAATTGTACATGGCACTTATATTAGGTAATCAGAGAAATGATATTTGTTTAGTGAGAATAGCTACATTTGGTTTGTATACTTCATTCGCGGTATATTTACGGAATTACGTATATTTACGCGGTATATTTATTCGCGGAATTTACGGTATCTTCGGTCCATACTAATCAGGTGACTACGCGATTGTCTTTTATTCTTCTTTTTCTAGCATCTTTTCTTCGTTTTTTCTTCTATTTTATTCTCATTTCTATTTTACGTCCAGTATGCAGTTTAAAAAAAATATATATATATAATAATATTATTATTAAAATTTATATATTTTTTGGACTTACAATAGAAATGAGAATAAAATACATATTCTTTTTTATTCTCATTTCTATTGTATGTCAAGTATGCAGTTTAAAAAATATATATGTATATATATGCACTACAGTTATAGCACAAATGTATGACTCATTCTCGCGCACAAGTTGTTTTGCCCATGAGAGTCTTATTTCATGGTATTATTAAAAGATAATTGTGCCGTATACACTATAGTTGAAATAAACGAATTTGGATTTTAATTTACACATTTTTTCTTATTCTTAATAATGTGTCAACACGTGAAGAAACCTGATTTTTTAAATTTAATTTTGTTGATAATGACCACTTGAGTAAAGAGAAATGACCACCGATTTCCAATGTCCATACAGGTAGGTAATGAAAATGAAGTGAATGATGTTATTATCACAGTAAGCCTATTGTTCTTATACTTTTACACAATAATGATTGAACGATGAATTAAATTATAATATTATTTTCATCTACCGAATTTAGATGAAATGCCGAATTCTTTCATTCAATCTCAAGGTAGATCAAATATCAAAAGAAATAATAAGTTGATTAATTTCCACATCTCTTAAAAAATTTACTAAATTGTATCTTTAAAAATTGCAATCTATCATTTTCTAAATTATAAAAATCAAAGTGTAGAACTCCGATCATGAACTGAACACTTGACACTTAGATATTAATTGGTTGCTCACTGAACGCAGTGTGAGGGCGACATGTTCAGTCACGGGAGCTCGGGACTGCGCTTGGAAGGGCGGCACGTTATCTGCTTTATCACTCTATAATAAACTGTGATTCGGAAACCACATAAAACTGTAGGTCCCCCATTCATAACATTATTCACCCAATTACCCACGTAATAGTCATACTCATATGGGCATCATCAACAGATAAAAGTTATTAATTTACATAAAACGGAGAGAATTCGTTCACTCTTGAAAACTTAACCTAACGAAAGAGAAAAACGACAAATCCAGGTGGAGAAGGTCTGAAAAGACGAGGAAGAGAGGAAAAATAATAGAATGATGAGAGGGGAAGGAGTGGTGGAGACGAATAAAGGAGAGTGAGAAAGCATCAGGGAGAGCAGGCTGCAAAGACGCTTTGAAACTTGTACCGAAGAAAAATTTGGGGAACAGAAGGATATTTCCTTCGTCCTTCATCCTGGGCGTCCATTGATCCGACTGGAAGTGGAGTGGAAGGCACGAACGACGACATTGCGGGAGCTGCAGGAGTGAGGAGAGGAAATGGAAAAGAGTGCCCATACCTGCAGAGAAAGAAAGATGGCGAATGAGAAAGGAGAATAGTAAATGAGTGAGAAAAGAAGAGAAGATAAAGGGTGAGGGAGCCTACACAAGCCTACAGTTGAGCAGGCGCACTGACGCTCACTCACATGGGCGGCATGAGCGAGGTCATTGCCCTCAAGCGAGCGCGAATGCGTATCGACTACTGCATGCCCCATTCAACCAACGGAAAGGGGGCCCAAAAAGAGAAAGAAAGAAGATGTAAGAAGGAAAGGTAAGAGAGAAAGAACGAATCAGAGGCTTGAGGGTGCTGCCAGACGGGTGCAAAGCATGGTTACCCTCCAAATCCAGACTTGGGCCTCTTTCTCATTCCACAAACGCATCCCTCCTGATCTTGGCGCCAATTTCAAAAACCGTTTTCACCGCTCGCCCAAAAAAACAACGTTGCAATATCAGGGCGATAATTGGGGGTGTACTGCTATCACTGAGAACACCGAACTGCTAATTGAAGCCATTACGATTATTAGTCAACAAATCGACTGTCACCCACTAGAAAGCCTGAACGTTCGTTGTTTTCGACGTCACTGAATCTTGTGACGCAATACTCTCAATTGGTTGAACATGTTTGATACCGATAACTAGTATTTTAAGTGGTTGAGTATTGTTGGGGAGTTTTGGATTACTATAAGCAGGATAGAACTTTTTAAAATGTCATACAACTTGAGCAAACTACAACGCATAGATACCCTCTCGATCTGGACTACAATACTATTAGCCCAGTCAATAAAGGTTTTGTGTCGGAACTAATTAGTGAAAAGCTGAAATTTTGCCTGATGTTATATTAGTATAAGATAAGTATGTACACAAAAGTCCCCGCCCCTCCCCCTCTTGCTTACCACCCCATGCCCCCCCCCCCCTAAGGTACCATTTTCGGGTTCCTCAATCATATCTCAAAAACGGTTGACCCTAGAGTAAAATGTTTCAAACACAAAATAAATCTTACTAAATTTACTATAATATTGGTTCTTTACAATTTTGTCGTAAATTCAATAGTTTCCGAGATACATATGGTGGAGTTCATGCCCTCTGGATCTGTAATAGGACACAATGGTGGAGTTCATGGGAGCCTTACCGTTTACCGGTTAATTGAATTTTACCGGAAACTAAGGCATCTGATTGGTAGATTCAAATTTTTGAACGTTTATGAATTTGAATAGACCAATTAAACGCCTTGGGTTTTGGTAAAATTTACCAGTAAAAGGCTCACATGAACTCAACCAATGAAATAAAAACAAGTGCCCATTTTTCGTTGCATGAACTGTGGAAAGAAGGTGCATGTCTTTCAACACACTAACTAGAGCCAAATATATTGGATTAATTAAATATTCTACAACTTGTTAGTATTTAGCCTATGTAGAATAAACTACTACAATACTATACTACAATAAACAAACTACAATACTATATAATTGGGAACCAATCACTGTAATGTAGTCTATTTAAATTTACTAAAGTTACTTGTTTGTCAATGAAGTTTAAAAATAATAGGTTAATATAGCAAATACAAACTGAAATCATCAAACTGTTTGCCTGAATAAAAAGTGGAAAATTCCTTTCATTAAAACAATCAATAGTCAGAAACATCCATCCAGTCATAAAAAAATAATCAATAATTGTGTTACGCTTGTAAATGTAATTCACAGAGTAGAGAGAGTATTCAAGATCTGATTGACGTCATGCCTTGAAGAGAGCCATACTAATCAACTATCAAAGAGTCTTATTTTAGACAATAAATAATTAAATAGTTCATATGAAATTTAAAATTTTGGCAATCCGTGGAAATAAAACCGTTACTAAAGTTATGCTGATTTCAAGAAGTTAGATTTAACAAGCTCTAAACAGTGCAAAACTCCAATTTAGTCAATCTATTAAAAAATTCCATATATTAATAAGAAACGTCCATCAATCATTGTGTGAAATATGGGCAAAGAATCTTTCAATTCAATAAAACCATTTCAATTCCTTATTAAACACAGGCAAAGATATTCTGAAGAGACACCTCCTACAGTCGAAGTCGACTAAGGTCCTATATTCTCATATTATTATTATGCTTTTACGGCCACAGGGGACCACTTTAAGTTCTGACATGGCTAATTCTTTCGCTTCTTCCAGATGTTATGAAGCGGTTATGCAGTTCTTCCTGTGCTTTTCTCATATACAACAAATAGTTTTTATAGTGGGGTTTCTAAAGGTGAATTATTAATAAAATATATTCTGTATTTATTAAGTTCAACTATAAGGATTTTGTGATTATGTTTTTGATTGATAAATTTTGATTTGATTCTTTAAAACTAATTCTGATTTATTATTAAGAAACTGCTTTTACCAGTTTCTTATAAAGAAATAAAGAAACTGGGGAAAAAATCTGTCCGAAAATGAAGTTCTCGCCCTAAAACAAAAACATAACCTTAGAAAGAAGACCTACTAAGTGGAAGTCCAAGAAGATTGAAGAACGCCCCAAATAACATAGCAATTTTATCGATTATATATCAGAGAACCCCTAATCAACAGGCACTTGAATGAGGGTGGGTCAGTCTCAAATGACATCTCATAAAAGCTGATTATGATGATCGCGACCTCCAACCTTTCCCCAACATAACCAACCACATTTAATTCAATTAGGGGCCTAATCAAAGGAGAAAATCGGGTCAAAGGGGAATCCCCATTGTAAAAGACTTGGGAGCGATGTGTCACTCCACTCAACAATGGTTGAGTTTACACCATTCCAAGGACATGTGACAAAGGGTCCAAATAGAGGATCAGTAGTAATGTCAAGTTGTCATACGTCATCGATAATCATTTGTACACCAGTTGTCTTGATTAAAGCCTTGTACAACTTGATTAAAGACGAATTATAAATATTTATTGAATAGTAAATTATAATAAAAAATTACAAATTGTTATTAAATAATCAATTTTTAAAGATTGAACTTACTAATAATAAGTATCGTGAGACAATGCTAGAGAGTGATTAAAGACGTTGTAGACGCCAAAGAAGAATAAATGGTAGACCTATACTAAAACGGATTTGTGAGATATTCAATAAAAATGAACAATATGGGAAATAAACAAAAACAGAAGGGTGGAGCCCCTATGTTGTGATATAGTATTACAATGATAATAATATGTATAGTATATAGGTAATAATTCTGTATTCTAAATCCCTAAACTCTAAGTTGAATACAGTAATTTAGTGAATTCTAGTGTTTTAGTAAACCGCTCATAAATGTTGTATATTTTTTTAAATGTTGGCTTTAGTACTTCAAAAACTGGAAGTGAGAATTATCTACCAGAAAGCTAGCGCTTGCTATCTCAATTGTACAAAGATAAATGTTATCTTATCAGGAAGACAGTTAGGCTCACAAAGAAAACGAAATTATGGGACAGTGCTTCAGTTGTGAACAACGTCCTGTGCTTGTATGAAATAGTAGGGGGCCAGTAGCCATAATAATGAAGTTAGCAACAGCTAAAAAAAATAATATTTTATAACAAGACATATCAAACTCAGAAAATATAAAAATTCTTTATTTGGAGTATTCAAGCTATTTCATTTTAATATCTTATTCAGAATTTTCAACTTCGCATGAAATTTGAAACTTTAAATTTTTTCAACACGCCCATCACGTCTTTTGTAGATAAAAATAATCATATCGAAGTAAAATTAGAGGGTTCGAGCAACGATTAATAAAAATCATCATTGAAGCAAGCTGTGGTTGATGATTAACATTTTGGATTAAATAAAACCTGACTCTCCTTACACTAGAAAAAAATAATTTAAAGGATAAAAAGTTACAAATGTTTTCTTTGTCATAAACGGCTACTGACAGTTCTAAATATGTCTCAGATGGCGCAACAAATAATACAGTAATTAAAAATTATTTATCTTATCACAAAAACTTCCACAAACAAGCAAAACCTTATCAAGTAACAATCGTTCCAGATGCCTAATCAAAGATTACCAATGAGATTCTGAAATACTCCAATGAATCAAATAGTTTGTAAGGGAATATGGGAGATAAGTTGTACAGGAAAAAATGAGGTGTCAATGGAAGAATAATAAGTTGAAAGTTGTAATGGAGATCAATGAACTATATTCATTGACAAAAGAATTTCCAGAGAGTACGAAAGAGTTTGTAAAAAATCAAACACATATTACAATCAAGATGTTGAAGTTACCAATTTATTTGATCGCCTAAATGAAACCATTCATATACCAATTAAAAAAAAAATAATAATGATTAAAATGTTCGTAAAGTGGATGGACTTAGACATAATGCATGTCAAAGAAGAGAAGACTTGAAACTCAGAACAACTAGGTCTGCAGCCGAAGTAAAATGTGTTCAGAATGTATACTGTAGGCTATATAGATCAGTTATGTTTTCTGCAAGCTGCCAGAGCACTAGTAAACACCCCCCCCCCCCCCCCTGGTAAAAAATGATCACGTTCATTCAACAGAATGATGCAATAAAAAGCCAGTTCAGCGATTATCTCATTGAACTACCCATACTACAGAAACCAATCAACTTCTCAATGAAAAATCTGGTAGTTTTCTAGTTTAGTGCAGAAAACTAAAAATCTGTAATACAACATTTAACCGAAAATCCTTTTTTTCTGCAATAATAAATGATAGTTTTTATGAAAGTTCAAAGCATTATAACAAACTGTCGAACTCTCTGAAAATTCTTTTTTCAATGAATATAGTGCATTCATCTCCATTAAAACTTTCAGCTTATTATTCTTCCATTGTGTTAGTGTTACTGAAACCCATGATATTTGAAGTAAAGGGTGAAAAGTTCACTTTTTGAGACTAGACACTGTTAAGAACAGTAAACTCTCTTTTGAACTAAAACCTTGTGATATCATACGTAAGTTATTCGTAATTAGCCTACACTAAAATTAACATAATCCGTAAATCACGAATTGTTCAGAATACTGCCATAGTAGGCTACAAGAAAAATAGCCCATAGAAGCAACGAAAATGGATTTCCATAACCTAGTAGATTTCCTGAGTACACAGCTACAAATTTGAAAAAATCGATAAGGGACTGGAGCAAGAGACAAACACTTACTGCGAACTTTCTACCAAATTTGAATGGACATGAGTCACGTTATTCATTATAATAAGTAGAGTCGCTCCATTTATTTATAAGCAGGTTGATTTGTCTTTCAAGCGGTACATTGCTGGTTGTATGATGCCGATAGTTAACAAAATTTAAATGTTGCAGGATTAAAAAATTTAAAAAAAACAGACTAAGTTATCTGAATCGGAATCTGAATCGGGTGATATTCTGATTGTATCACATAGCGTTTTATTCTGTTCGCACATCGCCAGTAATTTCAGTCAATAACTCAATTTATGACTTAGATCTCGAACTCAAAACTGTCATCAACAACATCGTTTTCAATGTCACTGGTGAATTTGATAAATGCAAATTAAAATATTACAGTTATTGATAACAATTTGAATCATAGATATCATTAATTTAAAAAGAAATTGATGAAATTTTTGAAGTTTCATAGCACGTTAGATGCCTACATAACCTGTCATTCGGTACGTAGTCTTACAACAGAAAACATTTATTTCAAACAATACACGAGAACGGAGAATGGAAATGTATTTCAATCAGTAAAGAGAGTACTTGATGAGAAAGCATTGTAAAATTAGTTATGAATGTCAATTAGAATTAGCTGAGCTCCCACCATATGTATTGAATCACTCATTTCTGCACTGTCAATCAACCCAACCTATCCAACTGAAGATGTGTTTTGATATAATTAAACATTATGACCCACGACTTAAGCTAACCATGGGACATTTCTGTAAAGTTTGGATAGCTCATAGATTATTTATCTAGATTAATGTCAATGATTGCCAGTGAAATAAGAGAAACTAAAGCATAGCCAAAGATAGTGCAACACAGTAGTACAAGTAAAAACAAACATTTGAAGTACTTACCGAGACGTGTGACAAGAACAATTGGTTATTTCAAAATATTAAAAGGATACGGAACATGAGAAATTCGGAAACCAGACTGTTGGCTTGAATGTTTCCCTTTTGGCATGCTCATGGCAACGTGTACGAGTTTGCGTTTAGAGTCCTCATAGAAGGACCTTTAGTTTGTATCGTTTTCTCTACCTACACTTCACAAACTACAGAAATTAACACTTTAAATTACACTTTGAATATTTCTACATGTTCTTGAATCCATTTAAACACATAAAAGTACTTATAATAGCAGATGATTTCAGATGATGTCGAGTACAGTATTTTTGCACCAAGTTATCGCTCACTCAAGAAGGCTTCGTTGGTGTTGATATCCCTAAATTTCGTTTTCCTTTCGGAAGGAATCGGCAAGTAGTTCTGTGAAGCAGAATGACGGCTCCCGAAATTCGTCAATATAAACAATACACTCTTTACATTTGAAAATAAATAGGAAAAAGACGTTACTTTAAAATGTACGCTGAATAATTGTTTCAACAATTATTTAGAAGAAAAACAAAAGTTGATCGAAGTTTACCCACGCGGGCATATGTACGCCATTTTTGTTTTCTTCTTCGCTTTATGCAAATCTTCATCGTCGTGTGTCAACAGAATACTCGACAATTAATAAAAAACGAAATTTTCTTATTTAAATCAATAATTTAAAAAATAAATGGAGTAAGAAATCTTTCAACTATCAAAAAAAATATTTTTACTTTTCAAATACACGATCGCCAATAGAAGCCATTACTGAGAAAAGAACTACCGCGAGCATTCAAACAGGTTTATCCCTACATCATTCAGACTGATATGAAGACATATACCGTATATAAGGACATAACACTGAATATTTATTACCGTACTGGAACTTTCAGAATTAATTGAACATTATTGTTTGAGATAATAGCAGATTCAGTTATTGATTTTGATATTCAAGATTTTAAATATACAGTAAAAACCAAAACAGTTGACTAAACTAAGCCCTGCCAAATGCATTTTTGCGGTTATTCTTTCAGTCCAAGATTACCAAAAACCTTGCTGTTCTCTGTCTACCCCTATTGTCAACCATAAGCTCTAAAAAGCTAATTTAGAACACAACGGAATTTTGACACCTACCAATAACTATTTCAGTTAATAAAAAGGACATGGATTATTTTTTCCCCGATGCATGACATCAGCGTTCCACACTGATGACACCAATGGAGTTGCAGTACCTAATAGTGAATCCTCTACTACTGTACTATAATTTATTGTGCTATAACATTTATAACAAACGGAAAATGTTTGAAAAATGGTGATTAGGTCACTAATACATATCGGGAATATAAAACATTGATGATACTGTATTGCAAATAGTGAATACCGTACGGTACCACGCAGAAATAAACAATATTCAAAACTACTTTGTTATTAGAATTCATTATTAGCTTAGATAAAACAGAACAATAAAAGTTTCTTCCAATTGATTTATTGTTTATTTTTTCTTCTTTGCCAAATTTATCTTCAATCGATTCGATATTATTTGGTGTCGTTCTTCATCAGTGAATATTCCTGTAATATTAGGCTATTATTATAGAACAATATACGGGTACTAACACTGCTTACAACATAAGCAGAAAATCTAACGTTGTAGTTATTTCTCGATAGAAAACTTATATTAATACTTATATCAACAGTTTTATTATGTTGCACAATACTTTTTCAAAATTGTGTAATGGTGCCTCTGCGAGTCCACTTCCAACAAAATCACTATATATATACTATAATCACTATATACATACCCGTAAGGGTCTCCCCACCACGAAAAGCCATACGAATTTACTTACTTTACTATATATACTAACACTTACTCACTAAATGTGTTAACATATTTTCGAGATACTAGTGAGTTTAGAACGTACCGTACTTACAAGAGCAAGTCACCTAAGTAGGTCTATTACGCCTTAAGATCCTGAGATTGGTTTAAATACTCAATATATCATGCCCCAAATAAGCAGGCACCGTAAGAGGAATTGGCAATAGATGAAATTGAGACAAGACGAAAGATAAAATAAACACTTCAGAAGACACTATTTGGTATCCGTCCCAAAGACAGATTAATGAAGAACTTTCAGATGAATTTATTGATAAATCTATCTCTTCCATCCAAATTGTTTCTACAAATACTGTCTGACAGGTTTGAGCAGCAAAATTTCGACACTGGTTAGGTTCAAAAAGCAGCCACAAAAATAAGCGCTAGGATTCATTCACAACTTGACACTCAATACTGTAGGAAGCTTCCCAGGGGGGTGTTTCAAAGTCAAAGTAATTAATACTTCTATTACTTCTATATTGTTATTAATACTTGAATTTTAAGCTACTCACATTGATAGCAGCAGTTAATTTCAGGAACTCGTCTCTATGTACAGGCTTTCTCCTAAATAGGCACATGTCCATATAACTTCACTACGATTGTAGACTGGAATTTCATTTGTTAATTATAATGTTTCTATGAATTTTGACAAATTTTTACAAATATTTTGGAAATAGTTTCTGAATTGATTATTAAATTAATAGCATACTACAAATTATATTTCAGATTTGATTGTCTACTAGAATTTCATTCGTTAATTATAACTTTTCTAGTAATTTTGTTATTAATTCTTGTTCAAATATTTTTGAAATAGTTTCTGAATTGAATTATTGAATAGCCAACTGCAAAATTTCCAAAATACATGAAATATTTTGATTAAGGTTCTAAGTTAATTGAAATAGTTGTCAATAGGTAGCCAAGTACTCAACATGTAAGAACTTTAGTGCCATACACTATATGCGCAAAGAAGATAATGTACTTTATAATAATATACCTTTATTACTCCATCCGTCTTTTAGTTGTCCTAGTCATTTCTTAACAAACAATCTCACCACTTGATTCCTTGATAACGTTATTACACATCTAAATATGAACAAATCAAACAATTCAACTCACAGAGCTCATTTATGGAAAGGAATAAATAATTCACAGACAATTTTGATCATATGAAAGTATTTTTTTTTTCATCTTTTAAATTGGCAGTGTTTGAAATGACTGTTACAATTTGAAAAACAATCATAGATGACTCTCATCTATAGTCATCATACTGATAACTATTCCCACATACAGATCTGATATAAATATACATAATGTGAGTGAAATACAGCATAAATTGGAGAATGCGTTCACTTAAGACTGATCAGTAATCATCAATGATACTCAATCAAATATATAGGAGTACTGTCATTGCATACAATTAGATTTAAGCTGAAATTAGTACTATTTTTATGTGGGATGATTAAGCTGTTAGCTTGTCAGTATGACTCTACTGGAAAAAATGCAGACCTAGCCGGGACTCGAACCAAAGACCAATGGTATAATAGTCAGTTACGGTGACTACTCTTTGATATTGTTTTCACGTTATGTAGTACAGTATTATTGAATTGCAATTACTTCTTGAAGGGTATAAAATTTTAGTCTATTCAAAGCAAATAATAGATTAAAATAAAATAGAGTAGCTATAATTAAGATAGAATAAGATAATTTATAGAAAGAGTAACTGATTTTGATAAATCTTCAAAAATAATACCAAAGAAAAATTATCGCTTTAGTTACAATCAATATGCATGAAATTTTATAAAATAAGAACTATTCGAATGTCCTAGTTCAATTAGATCTCCTAATGGAGAGTTCAGGTTGAAACAGAATATTGTTCGCTATAAATAATGAATCAATAATAAACTTTTATGTAAAAGGAAATCAAGCCAGAACTTTCAATGAACAAACAATTATTTGTTTTGATTGAGATTCCACTTGAACGAGATTACAATAAGAAATTCAACACCGGAAAATATTACTTAAAAACCAAAAATACTCCAAAGGACTTCTCCATGGTTATGTTCTGATTTACTTTGATTATTTTTAACTGGAAAAATTAATTGCAATTCAACAGATAATGTTGAGACTTCAATAATAAATAATTAACTCTTGATATCTTCTATACATATGTCATAATAATTAGCGTAAATAAGGTGAAATTACACAACAATAAAGTGATCTTTGATGAGATATCAAAGACAATTATCTTTAAAGGATATAATTTTTACCTCTATGAGGTGATATATGGAGGTGATATTTCAAAACACTTGAAGATCACCTCTGCTGACCGGTCTCCCGGTCGAATTGGCCCAAGGGCTGTTAAATGAATGAAAGACTTCCAGTTATCCTGAATTAATAATGTAATAAGATATTTGAATGTAATGGCCAATAAAACATCGGCATACATACAAAAAATAAATAAAATTACATGCTCTATTTTACTAATAATGATGCAGTATAAATAAACAAATGTTTGAGTCTTCAAGGTTTTTGATTTTTGACATGAAATTGACATGATAATTAACATGAAATTAAAATGAATTTATTGGTATGAATGTATTCAGTAGGACGAGATCGATCTATGTACATCGTTCTTCGTACTTACAGTGGTAGTTCTTTTTTACTATTTTTGACTTCGGTTTAGTTTCCTTCCCGGAATATTTTTTCTTTTCGGAAAGAGAAGAAAGAAAAATGCTAGATGTAAATTGTATGCAATCACTAACAAATATATCTTAGATAAGATATCAATTCAAATGATAATAATCACTTTATGACTGTAATATACAGAGTTATCAAAAAGCACATATCCCTGAGAAAGAAAATTATATTACAATAGACATTGTTTGGATAAATTTTGAGCATGATGTAATAATACAAAAAAGGGACGAAATTCAATAAGAAATGATTTTAGAACAACTTTGAAATTTGATCGAAACACTAATCCTAAAGCGTAGTATTTGTTAGATATCCATAAAGAATAATCCAGATGTTAATATTTTAACCACTTTATTCAAGAGTTCTTGGCAACATCTGTATCATCCATTACTAGCAGGTTGCCCGATAAAGTTATCTGGATTTCTAGAATAGGTAATAACCCATCTACATATGAAAATCAATAGTTTTTTCTTGTGCCTATTCTTCTTCTAATTATTATTATTCTCCTCTTTTTTCTTTCTTTCTCCTTCTTTATTCTACATCATTAGAGTTTCGTCGACAGATAACAGCAAGTAGCTGTTTATTACATAGTATATACTGTAATAAATATAGTGTGTAATAAATTATCACCTTTCTTTAGTTTAGCAGTCCCTTTTGGACAATAATTATTAATAACTGTACTAAATTTCAGTTTCTAAATGCAAAGATAAATGGAAAAATTAATTTTTGCAATTTTATAAAAAAAATTAGAGCTCCAGGAGGGAAGGCTTACTATTTGAGAGATGCTATGCAATTTTATGTTCCATTTATTAATAATAAAAATAAAAAAAACATTGATTAGTGTGAATAAAGTTCAGTATGTAACTCTTAATTTTGAATCAGCGATTGGGAATCTTGTTATTTGATGTGAATAAAAATTCTCACGCCTTCTGATCCGACTCCCGTCGACTCAACAGATTAACAATTGACTCCAGTCACTGGAAGAGTCACAGATGCCTGTTGATTTTAAAGTTGAAGACTTTAAGGTGGGGATAATGTGTTATTTGATGTGAATAAAAATTCTCACGCCTTCTGATCCGACTCCCGTCGACTCAACAGATTAACAATTGACTCCAGTCACTGGAAGAGTCACAGATGCCTGTTGATTTTAAAGTTGAAGACTTTAAGGTGGGGATAATGTGTTATTTGATGTGAATAAAAATTCTCACGCCTTCTGATCCGACTCCCATCGACTCAACAGATTAACGGTTGACTCCAGTCGCTAGAAGAGTCACAGGTGCCTGTTGATTTTAAAGTTGAAGACTTTAAGGTGGGTATAATGGTTTTTCAGAGTGTTCCTACTACTTAATTTATGTACTTCTTATGAATATTGAAACTTCTTGATAACTCTGCGTAAACAAACTGCCAATATTTATAAGATCATTTCATGTATATACAACACTTCCAATAATTTATTCATCACTTTCACATTCAAGTGTTTGACCTAATAATTATAATCTATTATAAGGAGAAATCTAAATTTACAAATATAATTTACTTACAATATAGTACGAAACTTGTAAAAATTGGCTCTAGTTTGAAAATACATCTTAATTGTTAAATTGCAACCTTGAAAAATTATCGCTCAATATATTAAAATTATTAATAGTATCGCCTATTAAATTCGATTAATACTATATCTCCGAGTATATATACAATCTTATGGTATATAAAATGATGCACAGAAAAACTATGCTTTAACGATTGACTATATACATAGATTTACAGAATAAAACACCAATGCTTCTCAGATAAGGCCATTGGAAAAGAATGCTATTTGTTAAGAAAAAAACTTTCATTAGGCTATGTAAGTTTTGGGTATCGCAATCAGTACTACACAATAAATGATTGAAAACATTATTGAATTTACACAAGCATTATCATGCACAAAACATTTTTTGCACAGTAATTAATTATCATAACTGCGCATGCGTAGACTACACATGAGCTCTACGCGCATGAGCAAAAACGCATGAGTGATGAGAACAAGTTTCTATGTAAGGAGCTTCTAAATAACGAAGTCCTCCACATTAAGAATTTTTAAAGTGTCCCTTGGATTTGCAATCTTGGCATCACAACTTCTCATTAACGAATATCTTTCTAGAACAACGTTTTTGTATGGTTAATCAATTTCTTCACACAAAAGTACAACTATTTTATAGAATGAGAATCATTGTACATAATGATTTCAAACGTTCCTAGAGATTAAGCCAATAGCGTCACATTATAAGATTGCGCTGCTGTGTAACGCATCACCATTTCTCCCAATTACATCAAATAAATAAACAGCTACGTCAAAACACTGGTAAAAATGTATTTTATATTCAGTCTTTTATATTAATATACGATTGAAAGAATACCTTATCGAAAATATGTGATAACCAATAATAAGCATGATAATATGCATTTTGAAAAAAATGAACAATTTTCAGCTAGAAATAAAATAGCTTTACCTAACATCTAATTCAAGATAAGATTATCCATCACATAATATGAGCTATAACACTGCTTTTATTGACTTTACAAAATGCTTTAGTACTTTTGTAGAAGAGTTTATATTACACTAAAATATTAAAAATTTCAACTTTCTGCCCCATATTTCACAAAATAATTGATGAAAAAACGTTTTTGTTGGGCAATAGATAACATTTCAATCTCTTAATAATATCCAGCGTAATAACACTGCTTTACATGTGATAATAAATATGTGAAAATTACAGTGGTAAACCGTATTTCTTTCAAAATGTCAACCCAATACATTTCAATGCACTAAAGAAAATCTATCAATTTATGCAACAAGCACTATGTTATAATATTAGGCATTAATCATTTCAGATTAGTATCAGAACACTGTAATATTTATGACTAGTAGATGGTTTCAACTAATTAAATTATGTGTATATTTGTAGAGCTTGAAGTGATAGGACTTGAATGCAAACTTGAACACAGTTTTAAATTAATATTAAATAATGTCGAGGACAGTGATGTTTTATAGGGTCCTCCACTCACGGAGCATCTTCTACTATCAACAATTGTTTTTGCAAACCTGTTAAGTTTGTTAACAGGTTTCAATTAAAACCACATAACCATACGTAAACGTCACGTTATGGATAAATTACATTCAATTTTATGTAGTCATTGATTTTCAAGTCAGATAAAAATTTAATTAGATCGTTGAGATGATTTCAATAATGATTTATATTAGCACATACTTTCCAATACAAATCAATTTTAAATGTAAGGAATACTCAATAACCCCCCACAACTTTATTCATTTGCAATTTTACGCTGAATTCAAGTGTTTCAAGGTTTGTAATGCAAAAATAAGGCCAGCTACTGTACAAACTGTGTCTGTGACATAGACTACTATAGTCTGTGCAAACCCAGAATGCAGTATTATGTTTATGGGTTGTATCTGGATGACACCATTTGTACGACTGTCGTTTTGACCAACCTAGTAAACACAGGTGGTTCAGTTACTCTAGCCAGGTTAGGTTAGGTCGTCCTAAAGGATAACACCCGGGGTAGGCCTACAGTGCTGCCAAGTTGCACAATCCAGCAACCCTAGACGAGCAGTCACGTTTTCTAAAAACAGCACGTCGTTTTGATAGAACTTTATTTAAATAAAAACATGGCAACAGCGCGCTTTAATTCACATATGAAATAGAATTCCCTTAAGACCCTGTACTGCAATCTATTCTAAGATTTAGCCAATACAAAACAAGCCAGGTTAATAGAATAAAGTTATAATAACCTTGCAAATTATTATCTAGTCGGTATAAATTAAATAAAAAGTACAAATTTCTCTGATAGAATAAATACCTTACAAGAAAGAGTCCCTCTCCTTCTCCTTCTTCACCACCACCTCCTCATTCTTCTTCCAAATCTTTGTTCTCTAAATTTATTGGAGTGACCGGGGAGTGAATGTTTATTTCAAATTCAGCAAATAAAATATCTATTCGATTGTTTCTTTAAATACCTTAAAAGAATGAGACTTCCTCCTTCTTTTTTCTTTCAAATTGTTGTCACCTCAATATATTAGAATGAATGTTTCTTTCAAATTGAAAAAATGAAATATCTATATCCTAGTTTCTCGTGAATTAGGAGAAATCACAACAATTTCATTCAAATTCGATCAAAATTGTTGAAAAATCTTTTCTCAACAAATAGCACCTATTTACCAAGGCGCGAAGCAGTCGATAAAGTTTGAAATCACTATTTTTCGGGCGATGCCTGTGCTGGTTTGTTGGTGCCGTCGCATCGCATCGTGTCGATTTTGGCACAGATTTTCAGCGCCGGACCCAGCTTCATGGCCATCGCTTGCATGAGATGATCAGCCTTGAGCAGCATCAGAGCCTGGCCGTCAATCTCCTGTATGGCAAAGTCCTCGGCGTAATCACAGCAGCCCGGAAGATTCCTAATAAATTCGCACACGTCGGATACCTAAACAAATAGAAAAATAAAATAAGAGATAAAAATTGTTTTGCATTTTGGCAAACAATCATTGTTATTATCTATATAATAAAAGAGAGGAGTGAACAAATTATAGAAAAATTCTTGAGTGCAAAAACAGAAAGAACCACAATCCCTTGGCTTAAGGAGATAAAAAAAGACATAGCAGAACTAAATTTAACTATTATTGATGTCGAAAATCGCACAATGATTTACAGGGAAACAATTAAAGCAAAAAGGAAATTTTATCAATAAAAGAATTAATCGAAGGGACCAGGCTTGTTCAGATGAATTAAGAAAGGCAAGATTAGACAGAATGAAGAGGTATTGGAAAAGAAAGAGAACTAACCAGAGAGATTAAAGTGATCCTATGAGTCATAAAATTACAAAAAAGAGGTGTGTGTGTGTGGGAGGGGGGGGGGGAATGTGTGTGGGTGTGCATTTCAGTCTTAAGGATTTTACAAAAAAGGCAACGACTTAAAATGTGATCTTTGAGTACTTTGTGTACTTTCGAAGTACACTATAACAGAACAGGAATTTGGCAATACAGATATACTGTATAATGAAACAAGTGATAGCCATGAGCCGTAGAAGGTATCTGTTCAATC
The DNA here is from genome assembly GCA_948455865.1 of Conomelus anceps. Lineage (NCBI taxonomy): Eukaryota > Metazoa > Arthropoda > Insecta > Hemiptera > Delphacidae > Conomelus > Conomelus anceps. The sequence goes on along the minus strand of OX418218.1, from coordinate 8,102,392 downwards.
AGATAGAGATAAGCTGTGTTCTCCTGGGCACTCTTTTTAAGGGTGACCGATTAGATTGGCCAGCAAAAACGACACTGTTCTCTGCTGTAAAATCACTTCCCGGTGGTTCGGAACCCACTTGAAACTGTAGTTCCAACTCATCAATCACCATCATCCAACTCATTACCCACGCACAGGTCTCATACCTATGTGGGCTTCATCCTCAGAAAGAAGACAGAAAGAAGAAGTATCTAACAATTTAAAATAGGTAATACTGATGGAGGAATAAGAAAGTGGATGGAGCATAACTTATACCGCCCATGTTAAAAAAGTGTAACCAGAAAGGAAGCAAGCGGAAGCGGAATGGAACCGTATCTGACGCCATAGGCGGCTATTTAACCGCGAATTTCAAAATAAGTAGTTCACTTTTACAAGATTACACTTTCATGTCAGTTCAGTACTAAGATGGAGTCGGCGTAGCCGAGTTGGCTTATCGCTGGTCTGATAAGCCAAAGGTCCTGGGTTCGATCCCAGTTGAGTACAAGATATTTTTCTCGAGCCACTCCCGTGTTTCGGAGGACACGTTAAGCCGTCGGTCCCGGTTGCATATAAAAAAAGCAGTCGTTAAAAAAAGCGGCGAGGTGGAACTACCCGTAAGGGTCTCCCCACCACGAAAAGCCATACGAATTTAATTTTTAGTACTAAGCTTATCGTCTGTGGAAAACTATTTGCTTCTCAAAATGATTTTTTTAAAACATTAAAGCTCCCTTCACTTCCTTATACCTCCTTGGTAGTACTGTTTCTAGACAGGTTGGGTAGGATACTTACGGTCCATTTGAGCGGATTGACCTTGGGCGTGGGCGGCAAGTGGTCGATGGAGGTGGAGCTGTCCTCCGTGTCCATGGGGTGGGGTCCCGCGTCGGCAGCCGCCTCCGACGGGCTTAGCGAGCTCTCCCCTCCCGACACCGCAGAGTCGTCTGTGCTCTGCTGGTCAACATCACCCTAATCACACACAAATCAACAACTAATTAGCAAACAAAAATTAATCTGGTTGTATCGGTTTTTCGATTATTTCATATATTTAAACACGTGCTATGAAGCTGTGCCACGCCTTTCGAGAGAAGTCGTAATAAACGATCAGAGTGGATGAACTTTTTTGAAGTTTCCACGGTTTTCAAAGTAAATTAAGATCCTTGCCGGAGAACTAAATTACAATTTAAAATTAACTTGTTGTAAATTTAACGACTTGCAGTCAGTTTTATATTGTGAATATATAATAAATGTTCTCAGAACTCGGCCGAACGTTTTCGACCTGAGATTACAACAAACAGTTAATATTAAAAACGCAGATCGTTATGGAACAAGAAATCAAAGAAAAATTTAAAACTTTAAAATGGATGTGTGTTTGACATCTATGATTATGAACAATCAATTTATGACAGTGCAACAACAAAGAACTGTACTTTTGCACGTTAAATGCCTCTTTTTATATTCATCCATTCACCTAATTAACCACGCACAAGTCTCAGGACTCATGTGGGCATTATCCGTAATAAAAATAAAAACTAAATAAAAATGTATTTGATTTTGTATGAATTTTTAATGTATCAATAAAGACATAATAAAAATAAGACTAATTTCAAGAATACAGAGAGATTTACATTCCTTACGAGATTTTGTAGAACGTATACTATACACTATAGTTGAAAACTTGGTCAGCGTACTGAAGTAGTGGCCATAAAATTAAGAAATTTGTCTATCTGGGAAAGTTATCCGATTGTTTGGTAACTTAATTAGACGTAATATATTGGTAATCGTAGATAAAATATTGTATGCTACGCATTTGTATTTTGCCTAAAAGCCACTCGTCAGATGTTTAGGACACTAGTTTCACTCGCGTCCTAATTTATGTCTCACTTGCTTAAAAGCAGTCAAAATACAATCGTCGCATACAATATTCTTTCCAGATTACCAATACGGTACATCATATTATTTAATTCAACTTACCAAACAGATAACTTACAACGTCCAACATAAATGGTGGTTGTTTTCGATAGGTTCTGAATTAAAATTTATTTCAAAATGTTTAAATCAGCTGATATGACTATCGCATAACATTCATTTCGACACGGTTTTGAAGAAATCCTGAGTTATGATTGGTCTAGAGCAAATTTCAAAAAAATTAAAGTATGCTTAAGTAGCTTCATTATAAAACTGTTTTGATCAGGCGTGAATAAAGTAAGCTGTTTTGATATCAATTGCCAACCTGCAATATCTACTTTATAGAGTAGTTGTAGGTAAATACATATTTCTTATTGTTGATGCAATTTCTTCCCTACCGAACATGTTTGTAATAAAGTAAACCTTTTTAAGATATATATTCTATTAATATCTATTCTGTGATGTTGTCCATGACGGAAAACTTAATGAACAATCTAATATTAAAACTGACACTGTATTTCACGTTTAAATATTGCTTTACTCACTTATATTGGAGATGCTATAAACAAGATAGAACCAACTTACACAACGACCAAACACAATTCAAATCCAACGCAATTTTCAACTACATAATGGCCGCTCAACCTAACCTCAACAAAGTATGACCCCTGGCGGCAGGCTGACGAAGCTTCTTTTCAGAAGTGAAATTCATTCCTCAAGCATCTCCAATATAAGTGAGTAAAGCAATATTTAAAAGTGAAATACAGTGTCAGTTCTAATATTAAATTTCTATTCTATTACAACGTTTTTCATGTTTTGAACTAGCAATCAATAGTACAGATACACTGAAAAATGGCGGAATAAGGTCGGACAGGCACCTACATAGGAAGACCGACAAAGAGAAAATAACTGTAAAAATGCAAAGGAATTATCAGAGAGTTGAGTAAAAATAAAGTGAAGGATGTAGTACAAAGGTCACAAAGCAATGTTAGTCTTTCAAAATGCAATAAAAAGGAAGAAATCGAAAGAACAGACTAGTAGGAACAGAATAGGATTAGGGATAGGATTGTGATTAGGGATAGGATTGTGATTAGGAATAGGAATAGGATTGGGATTAGGTTTGGGAATAGACTAGGATGTAGAGGAAAAGGTTAGAGTAGAGCAGATGAAGTAAGGTAGAAAGAGAAAAAAAAACTTGGAATGTTCGTGCAAAGTTCGAAAAATTGAATATTCGACAAAGTTGTTTGTTGTTACCTTTTTGTCATCTACTCCATCCATATCGGAATTTGCCTTTAGCTTAATTTTTCCATTTGCAACCCTGTAAACAACGGCAAGAATAAGTTGTGTCCTCAAATCAAGGGATTAGCGTGAAGGGTTTGTGGCGTTTTCAAAGGGTCGGATATGGTAGGGATGACAAACGACAGAGGGTAGGTGGGGGAGGGACAACAATTAATCGGGTTTAAACACACATGGTACAGAATGACAATAATAATAACAAATACACAAGAATTTACATTTGAAGTGGGAGAATAGGTATTGTAAGGTCGTATGTGAATGAATAAATAAATGGATGAATATTAAAAACAAACACTTGTCCCCGGAATTTGAAGATGATAACGTTTTTAAATACATTAATAGATGAATTTAAAGCCGAGGGATGAATTTATGTGAATTTGAAATGAAATAATCGCATTATTCCACATTATACCTGGTTTTGTTTTGAATTTTCCCATTATTCAATTGTAAAGTAATGCACTGTCTGATTGCTTTGTTAAGCATTGTCTTGTTTTATTCAGATGAGACAGATAGATTGGATAGTTGATACCTTTTTCTTTGATATTAACAATTCACTATTATAATATTTTACTAAACCTACTATCAACTCATAGTTTTTTTTAGAATAACTAATATGAGCTGATGCTCACTCCCAGCGGACAGGATTTCCTTGCTGGGTAGTCGCCAAGATAATTTTTTCTGACACTAGAAATAAGATTATATCTTCCTAATAGCTTAAAATTATTTGTGAATTGTCATGTTCATTTTTGTCTGGCAAATAAAATTGTACAGTAATTCTAATTCGCTTAATAAATATTTCAGTATTATAGGAGGTGGGAGCATTTACTAAAACTATATAGTAAAACTGTGGTATATTTTAGTGACTCAGGTGAGAAACAAGGAACAATTATTAACATGTAGAATCTATCTTGCTGTGTAGAACTTTTTGAGTCACGGTGAGAAACAAGGAACAAGTTTAATATGTAGAATCTTGATGTGTAGAACTTTTTGAGTCACGGCGGACGCGTTTCGAACTATGTGGATCTTCTGCAACCTGCAACCAAGCGCCGAAGAAGAACCACATAGTTCGAAACGGGTCCACCGCGACTAAAAAAGGTCAGTTCTGCACAGCAGGATTCTACATATTATTAGTTATACTGCAGTTCACGAAAATGGATATTACAACAATTAGAAACAATAAGAAACAATTGTTTTTCACCGGCACTCGTCAACAGCTTCTTTACCTCCAGTAATTTTTCTTAATGAAATTGACAATTCTTTGCTTGCCTGAATTACTTGCATATTCCTAAAAAGTTCTTTAAATACTGATTATTTAAAAAAATAGGTTTTTTCTGCAAAATTACAACAGGTGAGCATGGTGGAACTTTTTATATATATCAGAAAAGTATATAAAACACGACTTATCTATTTTATTCACTTATTTTAATTTACATGAGATTGATTTATTTGATGTAATTGGAAATGTTCACTACTCAGTATAATTTCCTAATAAATTAACTTTTTCAATTCCTTAAATCTGATTCAGGAGGTGCTATTGTATAAAAAAATACCAAGCTTTGTCAGGGATTAAACCCGTAACCGCAGGATAGTAGCCAGTTATGCTAACCTCCACACAACGGTGCACACCCAATACAGATTGTGATGCTCAAATCCAACAAATTGATAATTTGTTGACAACTGACAAATTTATAACTTTAGTATAAACGCCCTACCTGTTGGCACAGTTAGGTGTACAAAATCTCTTAGATTTCTTGAACTTGGACCTTGCGAAAAGCTTATTGCAAGCCTCACATTGGCCCATCGCGCGTTTCGAAGCATCTAGATTCTGTTTCTTCACTGTAACAAAAATAAATACTTAGGTAAAATAAAGCTATATACAAATAATTCACTAAAAATATGCATGGTGATACTGAAATGTATATATAGATATAGAAATGTGACAAGTGCGACCTAGAAAGCCACGGTCCAATGTTAAAATGAAAGAAAGGAATAGACAACAGTTCAATATTCCAATTTATAATTAATAATTTTTATAATTTATAATTTTCAAGTTCAAGCTTTTGTTGTACCCTACTCCAAGTGAGAAATATGACTATAATAATTCTTTTAAGAGATATGTAATGAGATTATATTTCCGACAGTTATTCTCAAAATTACACATAACTGCTTTTAAATGAGATTGATAATAGTGTAACTGCCGAAACCGAAACTAGAATATCTTTTTAGATAGTCTTAAACATGATGAATATAGTCTTAAACATGATGAACAAACCCTACTTTCTGATTTAAAAAAATGCATTAACATACAAGATTCACAAATTGAAGCGTCTTGTGTTCAACAAAGAGTAAAGTTTCAATTTGTATGTTACATTTCTCTTCCCTAAAAAGGATATTCGTATTTGATAATATATCATATTGATAATGTACAGTTCTTTAAAACTTAATGTTCCCATGACTTTATTTGGACATTTCTGTATTGAAATTTAGAAAAGGAATCAGTTTTGAACTGTATAGCCTGTTGCTTCCTTTTCATTCTACTGCAATGTGATGAGGAACATAGAAGATAAATAAATAAATAAATATGAATCAATTGGGGAAGTGATAGCCGAGTGCCGTAGCAGGTATCTGTTCAATCAGAGATTAGCTACGAAACTCCTGAGCGCTCTTTTTTTTTTGACATTTTTTTTTTTTTTATTGCCATTATTAAAGTATACATACATTATTAAAATTACAATTTTATAGTAAATTTACAAAGAGAAAAATTAAATTAAATAAAATTTCATGTTAAGTGACATATAAATAACTTTATAACGTATAAATTGAAAGTTCAAGATTTAACTATACACACTGTGTGTTAAAACTAAAATGAGAGGAAGAAAAAAAAAGTCCAATCATTAAAATTATGAAAATATTATGTTATTATAATTATTAGCATAAATGGCATTGCTAGCATAGACTAAAGTCTGTGCGCTAGCAATGAGTCGAGAGACTTTGTAAGGGTGACCGATTGGATTGGCCAGCAAAAAAAGATTGCTGTAAAATCACTTCCCGGTGGTTCGGAACCCACCTAAAACTGTAGGTCCAACTCATCAATCACTGCCATCCAACTCATTACCCACGCACAGGTCTCAGACCTATGTGGGCTTCATCCTCAAAAAAAAAAAAAAAAAAAAAAAGCCGAAGTAAAACTACCACCATGTATGTGGAAAGTAAATTTTCAAAGTAGAAACATTTTTAAATGTTTCCCCAATTTATTTGACTGTTTATAGCATTCAATACAAACGTATTCTCCAGCAATTGAAACCGTACGCTATAATATACTTACGTGGAGGTTCGTCAGCATCTTTCAACAAGTTTTGCCGATTCTCTTTTTCATTTCTTGAGTGATTCAAGTCAGTCAGCAAAGTAGATCGGCTCACAGGGAAAGGCTCAGAAGCTGCAATAGCAAAAAATGTTTGGCATTAGTCAGTCGAAAATAAAAAAATAAAAACGAAAGTCAATCACAATTATTAAGCAATGGATTGTTAATAATAAATTGTTGACGAGAAAAACCCCAAATCCAATAACTAATAATTTTAGATTCCAAAAACTAAATCACAACATCTAACAACAACTAAACTGAGAAATTTGTTGTATTCATTTTATTTTCGTAAGTAAAATAAGGATATATTACAGGTGATAAACTAAGCATGCTTCATATGAACATCAAATAATAAAAGATGATATTGAGGTGAAATTAGTTGATAAAATAGACAATTAATATGGTGCAAAAAGTAGTTTTGATGGATAATAACTCCTGGACCCTCTTTGTAACGGTGATTGTAACGATTAGATTGGCCAGCAAAAAGGCTCTATTCTCTGCTGTAAAATCATTCCCGGTGGTTCGGAACCCACCTAAAACTGTATGTCCCACTCAACAATCACTATTATCCAACTCATTACCCACGCACAGGTCTCAGACCTATGTGGGCTCCATCCTCAATAAAAAAAAATGGAGGTTAATGCTTTTTATTCCATTTTTAACTCTTAATTTTATCTCTCAAAACGATTCTGTACCCTAAAATGAACTACTTGATTTTTTCTAAGTGGAATACTCGGCAATTAAGTAAAAGGAACAGCTACTCTATGTTTCATTGAAATATTATAATTATTAAATTAAGAGCATTCAAAAAATGAAATGAACATACTGTTGGAATATTTAAAAAATGAGCTCAAAATACTGAGTTTGAACAACACTGTTATTTTTCCATGATATCATAGTTGTTCCGTTACCACTAATTTAATATCTAAAATTTTCTGAAAAGTAGCCGAGTTGGCTTATCGCTAGTCTGATAAGCCAAAGGTCCTGGGTTCGATCCCAGCTGAGTACAAGATATTTTTCTCGAGCCACTCCCGTGTTTCGGAGGATACGTTAAGCCGTCGGTCCCGGTTGCATATAAAAAAAAGCAGTCGTTAAAAAAGCGGCGAGGTGGAACTACCCGTAAGGGTCTCCCCACCACGAAAATCCATACGAATTTACTTTTTTTTTATATCTGAAACATTGTTAAAAAATAAATAGTTTCTCACCTTCCTGTATGACGTAGCCCTCTATTACGTGAGTTAAAACTTGGGGTTTGACCATGGCTTTGGGAGGACCTTTGTCCTTGGCTTCTTCCAGAGGATGTGAGACCTCGTTATCACCACCATCAGCACATGAACCTAGTGATCGAAATAATAACAATTTAAATAAATAAATAATAAGTTAGCCAATAGATCAGCCCTAAAGTTAAAGTTTTATAGAAGTCCAAATCGCCATAAACTAAAACTAGTAGTTCTGTGAACAGTAGACCTCACGTCCAAGAATAAGGGTACTTGCACAGAGGAACGTACTCAATGATAATCACCATCGAAAAATTGAACACAATCATCACACCTAACCCTTGATTCAATTTGCGTAGTATATTTCATGTCTGTTTTTCACAAAATGTTACTATGTATCACGTCTGCAAGGCTTCATTCCTATTTTCATCCAGATATTACTTGTTCCAGACAGCTGATTGCTCAAATCAGATCAGATTTGACATGACTGATGAATGAATTTATAGAACAATATTAATTAAATTTGTATAATTATAATTTACTTAGTTATTATACTTAGTCAATCACTTCTTTTTATACTTGATTGAAATATTAACAACGATTTGTTTCTCTCAAAAAAATGTGTTATTCTTATGATTCATGGATATTGACAAGCAAAATTGAGAAAAAAAATATTCTAATAGTCTACTATTACATAAAATTCATGTTTCACAGCATATTTTCAAACCACTTCCATCACCCACCGTTTCTTCTCTCTCTCTCTCTCTCTCTCTTCCTTCATCTCCTTCTATTTTCTCTCTGTTCACTGCTTTATTTCTATATTCATTTTTTGTATTATTGTTTATTTTAAAAAGAAAAATTTATTTAGCAACTCATACCTGCGCACAGGATTGTTCCTTGCAGGTAAAATGGATTCTTTAAAATGTTCTAAATTATTTTGTTTGTATATGTCAAAAGAGAATCTGAATAAATTTTGATTTGATTTGATTTGAAACTTAATTCTTGTGAAGGCTCACCCCGGACTTTCTTGAAATCTGATAAAGAAGTTGAAAAATCAATTATAATTATAATTTACTTAGTTAATCACTTCTTTTTATACTTGATTAAAATATTAAAAATGATTTGTTTCTCTCAAAAAAATTTGATATTCTTATGATGACAACTTAATTCATGTGAAGGCTCAATCCGGACTTTCTATTCCTATTCCATATGATAAAGGAGCTCATTTGAAAAATCATGTTTCCTATAGAAGAAGGCCCAAGTACCTTTCCATTTTTCCTTTCAAATATCCTTTCAATGCAAGCAACTTTTGAAAATCCTCACACAAACATCGCTGGGCATTCCTTTAATGAAGATCCATGCAAACTGTCATAGAAGTTGGTCCATGTGTTTAGCCGAAAATGCGTTACAGACAAATGCAAAACAGTCAACTTGAAACGGAAACATCTCTTCGTTCGGTCAATTATTGAAACTGGTCATCATAAAAAATACATCCACAACTTATCTAAATCCCACCACACAAATCCTCAGAAACTATTTGAAATATTGAGGCTTGCCATGATTAAAAAATTATGATTAAAAATTGAAATCTCATCTAAATCCTACCATTTTCCATAGGCTGATGCGAGTCAGGCTTTAATGACGTTTCACTGGGAGTTTCGGCGTTCAATATCGTTGATCCAGTACTAACTTTGTCCTCTGGCGCTTGGGAATTCTCTTCTTTCATCGCTCCAATTCCAGCCTAACACAAGCGAAACAAACAATTATGGAAATTGAAATATTTTTATTCTCCATAGAAAATACAAAAATGCAAAATATAACACAATATGATATGTAGGAGGCTCCTCACATGGGCACATGCCTGTAATTTGTCCATTCCAATCAATTCCATAAAAATGTTCTTGAGATTTGTCTGTCATCAATTGTATTGGAAAATTATGAGTTTTATTTGCTTTCCTTGTACAGGTCTCCTTCGTGTGATGTAAAGCTATTTGTTGAAAATTTAGATAGGATTATATCAAAGCTTCCTTTTAAGAAGAATAAAGTTATTGTAGGGGATTTCAATATTAATACTGCTGAAGAAACAGAAGAGAGTGTTTCACTTAAAGACATGCTACTGTCTCATAATTTAAGTCTATGTATCCATAGCTTTACTAGGGAAACATTACACTCAGAAACAATTATAGACAACATTGACACCGATTTGAATGAAGATTCTTATAAGGCTGATGTTATAAAAACGTTTATTTCTGATCATCACTCTCAAGTTATAGAGATATTCGGCAAGGAAGTTAATAGGCCCCAAAAGGAATCTCAATTACCCTATATGTATTTCAGAGATTATAGTGAATGTAATATTAAGGCTTTTCATGAATTGCTTGAGAAGGAATCCTCTCACAAAAACCAGGCTTTTCCACTGAAAAGAAGGAAAAAAAAATCTCGACAAAACCAACAGAATAAATGGATGACTCGTGATGTAAGAACAGCTAGGGAAGAATATAAAGATGCTGCTCTTTTCTATAGGCAGTACAAGACTGATAGCTTAAAAAATCTATTAAAATGGAAAAAAAACTATTATAAAAAAGTTCTGAGCTCTTCTAAAACTAAATACATTACTAGGCAAATATCAAATACTGATAACTTAAGTAAAACTACATGGAATATCGTGAATAATGAAGTGGGTAATAGAGCTAACAATCTAAATAAGTCTATAATTAAAATTAAAACAGAGCATGGAGTTGTAGAGGATCCTGTAAAAATAGCTGACGTTTTTAATAATTATTATGTATCTGTGGCGGAAAAAATACAGGGGAGCAGAAAAAAACGAAATTTCAAATATTGTAAGAATGAAACCACTACCTCGTTAAATTCAATGTATTTGAACTCAGTATCTGAAACTGAGGTGCTGCAGGTTATCAGATCACTTAAAAACAAGAAGTCGGAAGGGCATGATGGTTTTTCCAATTGGTTTGTGAAAATATGTGACACTTTTATTTGCTCACCTCTAGCCTTCATTATAAATGAATCTTTCAATTCTGGTGTTTTTCCCACGATTTTAAAGATAGCTAGAGTTATTCCAAGGTTTAAAAGTAAGGATAGGGAAAATATAGAGAATTACAGACCAGTGTCAGTTGTATCCACATTCTCAAAAATATTTGAAAAAATATTGGAAACCAGAATTTTATCTTTCTTCAATAGATACAACTTGCTTAGTGTCAATCAGCATGGGTTTGTGAAGAAGAAATCTACAGAAACAGCAGTTGTCAGTTTTGTCAATAGAATTATCGATAATTTAGATAGGAAAAAACATTCAGTTGCCACTTTTATTGACCTGAGCAAAGCTTTTGACACGGTTGAACTCACAATTCTTTTAGATAAATTGCATAGAATTGGTATTAGGGGGAATGCTTTAAATGTACTTAAATCTTATTTATTGAACAGATCTCAGTATGTTGAACTCAACAGCAGCAATGGTAATTTCAAATCTAAGCTAAGAGAAGTCAAATTTGGTGTCCCTCAAGGGTCAGTCTTAGGTCCACTTCTTTTCAATGTATATATAAATGATATAAGAAGCAGTGCATTAGGAGCTGATCTAACTTTATATGCAGATGACACTACTATATTAAATGCTGGGTTTGACTGTAAGCAGCTGGAGGTAGATAATTTTGTATCAGTCAATAACATTTGTCAGTGGCTCAGCGCCATTAATCTTAATCTGAATGTGAGTAAAACTGTCAGAATGAGCTTTTCTAATTGTGTGTGTCATATTGGTCTTTTGCTGGATAATGAATGTGTTTCAGAGGTCGAAGAATGTAAATTTCTGGGTATTAATCTGGATTCCAATCTCAACTGGCAATCTCATGTGGATAAAATTTGTTCTAGATTAAGTTCAATCAATTTCATTTTAAGAGCATTATCTCGCCTTTGCTCTTTCGATATACTTAAATGTGTCTACTTTGCTCTATTTGAGTGCCATTTGAGATATGGAATTACGGTCTGGGGGAACTCATCTGATAGAAATGTTAAGAAGATATTAACTCAACAAAAAAACGCCATCCGGTGTATGTGTAAATTAACACGATATCAGTCTTGCCGAGACTATTTTAAAACATACGGCATTCTCACTTTCCCATCCCTGTTCATCTACCAAACTATCCTTAGCACTATTGAAAATAATTCTTTGCCCACTAACAACAATATTCACAATCATAGAACTAGATCAGCCCTTAACTATCATCTACCCAGTGTGAACTTAGCCATAGCAAAGAAAAATCCATTTTACCAAGGTATAACCTTCTACAACAAACTACCTGATGAAATAAAAAGTATGAAAACAGACAGGAATAAATTTAAAACAGAAATAAAGAAATTCCTTTTGAGCCATAGCTTTTACTCTGTAAAGGAGTATTTTGAATACAACATTAGCTCTTAGTTATTAACAAAAATTAGCGTTTTTAGTGCATTTTTTCTGAAATTATTTTTATATGTTGACTTGTTGCTTTTGACAAAGTACTGTAGTAGTATTCATGTATCATTTCGCTCATATAATATTAGTGTTTGTGACAATGTATTTTTTAAGTACTGGACTGTAACCTTATTATTTTATAAGGTGATATGTTTTTTGTTAAGTTAAATCTGACGTATGCTATAATTGTAATGTACAATTTCTTGCAATAAAAATAAATTTGAATTTGAATTTGAATGTTCCAATATAAATAATAAGTTCATCACAATAGGCGAATCAAACAACCAATCGAAACAAAAAGTAAACAAATAGGTTTGTGTGTGCGTTCACATTAACGGTACAAGCATTGAAGTGTCCCAATGACATTTACAAGCATTCGGTGCAAAGTTTATATGACGACATAGCAGCACAGTCACAAATTACAAACCACAAAAATTAAGGCATCTCAAAAAATGAAAATTTCACAATAGGAAAGTGAAGACAATCACATTGAAAATATCCCACATTTAAACGGAACTTGAAATTAATGTAAAGGTTAAAAAAGGAAACCTGGTAAAAACGCATGTCAAAGTTATTATCACAAAGCATTAATTCGTACATCAACTAGGCTTCCGTTTACTTATAAAATTATAATAAATAATTAATCTTTTTCTTATTCTTGTTTGACTTCATCTTCTTTGGTTTTTCTTGTGTCTCATTTTCTTTTCCTTTTATACTTCTTCTTCTGCTTCGAACATTCACGGTAACTACCATGTTATTAGCATTTAGTTATTTATTTAAGAAAATATGACTGCCTGTTCCAGCCTTTTAATATCCTTGTTGTAAATAATAATTGATAGTTAATATTCCATGAATAAATATGTGATTATTCTATGTAAATATGATGAAACAATGCAGCCGAATAAACCTTAACAATATACAAAGGATGCAAACTAAACATATTTTTAAGCTTTTAAGCATTATAAAACAACTAAATAAAAATTAAATAAAATAAAAAGTAATAAAAACATTAATAGAATTTTAATTTTACTACATTTGTCACAGACTAAGTAATAGAAAGATATGCATTAATCATCAGCAAAAGGTAACGAAACCATGCTAACATTACTCAATGAGTTGTTCAGTGGAATTAAAAAAAATGCAGTGTATTTTCTTTAATAGAAAGGTTAAAAATATTAATTCTACTTAGTTACATGAATTTGAAGAAGGTTTACCATTGAGAATCCTGATTTAAACCAATTCCTTAGTTCAGTTTGGAAAATATTGATTCTACATAGTTAGATGTATTTGAAGAGGGGTTTCCCGATGAAAATCCTACCGATTTTTCAGTACAGTTTCAGATTTTTCAATCCCTCAGTTCAGTTTCTATGTAGGAGGATGCTAAAAAATACTGCTTTTATTTAGTTACATGCACTTGAGGGCGTTATCCATTGAAAATCCTTTCTTAAGGCTGTGCGCAGGGTTTTTGGTCATAATTTTTTTTCGAAGTTTCTTGTATTGAATATTATTAGGGCTTTGAAATGTTACCTATTGCTGTGAGGAAAATGTTTTTTATTAAATTTGATTTAATAAAATTAAAGTTGAAATTTTTCGGTTATTGGGAGCAATTGATCTCACCTAGGAGTGATCTTGAACTTTTGCTAAATTTTCCATAACTGAAACACACCTTGGGGAATTTCAATCTAACAAATAGCTTTTTCAAGATAATTTTTTGAATAATTGAATTTTTTTACAGATTTTTAAAAACGTATTTAAAAAAAACTAATAGGTTGATTGAAGTAAAAAATATGTCACTTAATTCCTTAAGGTGTCTTTCAATTACAGAAAATTGATCAAAAGTTCAAAATCACTAATAGGTGAGATCAATTGCCCCCAAAAACCGAACAAATTCAACTTTGTACCCCCATATTTCACAAAATAATTTAATTTAAAAAGAATTTCTCACAGCAATAGATAACATTTCAAAGCCCTAATATAATGTTCAATACAAGGAAATTCGAAAAAACATTATGACCAAAAACCCTGCGCACAGCCTTTTTATTTTATTCATTATTACTCTCCTTATTACAATTTCATTACTTTTTTTAATTTCCATTTTTTGCACAGGCTACTAATAATAATAATAATAATAATAAGCGTATGGCTTTTAATGGTGGGGAGACATTACCCTCGCCGTTTGAGCCATGTTACGGGGAACATGGTGGACCTACTATTTTAGGTGGGTTCCGAACCACCGGGGTAAGGCTACTAATGATGTAATTCACTAAATTTCATCTCAACCTACCTGTACATTGTTGTTGACCTGCGGCGATATTGGCTGCACCTGGGGCGGCACTAGAGCGGGCGCAGGGGTGGCAGGAGAAGGTGAGGGGGCTACTTGTGGGGTGGGGGTGGGAGGAGGCCCGAGGGGCGGCATCGAGACAACTGGCATCACTGGCCGATCGACCAGAGTCACCTGCTGCTGTTGGGGTTGCATTTGCTGCTGCTGCTGTTGTTGCTGCTGCTGCTGCTGCTGCTGCTGTTGTTGTTGCTGCATCTGTTGCTGCTGTTGAGGAGTCGGCTGTTGCATTTGCAACGTTGCCATTGTTAGACCTGCAATCACAAAAAAACTATTATTGTCATTCAGTGGGAACGCAAGGGAATGCACAGTTAGCACCAATCTGATTCCAAAGATGTATCATATCGCTATTTATTCAGATAATATATCATACGAAATATTGCGAATAATAATAAAGTATTGTAGGCTAGATACTGTCCTGAGCGACACTCAAGCGATATTCAAAAACATCTCTTTTCGTATTGACATGTATTATTAGTACTGTACTGTATACAAATAAAAATGTAAAGAAGGTGTTATTAGTTTTTATTTCACCATTCCTTAAAAAAATGTATATTGGTTTTGGTTATTGTAAGCTTCATAAAAAATGGTCGGTGCAAATCGAAACAAATTTATAGGAAATTTAGAGTAGGCACCGAGATGTTAATGGGGTGGGGCGCAGGGGTAAGGGAATGATTAACTAGGCCTATTAGAAAATAGAGATGGTGGTTTATAAGAGTAAATGAGCGTTCCCACACCTAAAATTTTAGAAATTAAGCACTGCTGTCATTCTAAATCATCAATAGTACAGAAAATCCAGAGTTAAATACTAACTTTGAAAGTTAATGGAGGAAAATAAATTTAGGTTGGTCAACCTTTGTATTGACCATTTTAATAAACTAGCAGGTTGTCCGATTCAATTGAATCGGAATATCTAGAATGTGTGCCATAACCCATTTAGAAATTTAATATTTTTTTTTTTTAATTTCTCCTTCATAACCTTTTTTCTCTTTCTTATTCCTAACCTTCAATTTCTTATTTTCCAGAGTTTTTTTTCGAAAGAGGACAAGCATAAATACGTTTGTGTAATAGATTATTGATGCACTTCCATATTCTTTCCCTCTAATTAGAATCTTAGTACACTGAGATTGACTTTCAAGTGAAATGAACACATTTTCACTGATCGATTCAATGTTGTGAGTTCATCGTCAGTGACTGAAGATGTTCCTAAAATAGAGTGCAACAATAGAGCTCGAAAATATCCACCACATATCCATAATGCTATGCGCAGGGTTTTTGTTCATATTTTTTTTCGAAGTTTGTTGTACTGGATGTTATTATTGCTTTGAAATGTTATCTATTGCTGTTGGAAAAAAGTTTTTTCATCAATTATTTTGTGAAATATGGGGGTTCAAAGTTGACATTTTTTGGTTTTGGAAGGCAATAATTGATCTCACTTACAAGTTACTATGAACTTTTGATAAATTTTCTAAAAGACACCTTGATGAATAAAATTACATATTTTTTACTCCGATCAGGCGATTAGTTTTATTCAAAATACATTTTTAAAAATTTGAAAAAAATTTCAATTATTCAAAAAATTATTTTGGAAAAGCTATTTGTTAGATTGAAATAAAAAATATGTCATTTTATTCCTCTTATACCCGCTTTATAACTTTGTAGCCGGATATAAACTACTATTACTGTATACTTTGTACATAATATAATCAGTGATGACATTGTCTAAAATGAACTTTTTGTTGTAAATTCAACGACTAGCAGTCGGTTTTAAATTGTGATAAATGTACTCACATTCGGCAAAACGTCAAGGCCTTGAAGATGAGATTCAATACCTCGAAAACGTTCGGCCGAATGTGAGTACATTTATTATATATTCACAATATAAAACTGACTGCAAGTCGTTAAATTTACAACAAAAAGTTAATATTAACAACGCAGATCGTTATGGAACAAGAAATCCAAGAATGGTCTATAACGTGTGATTTTGTTTTGTTTTTTCAATTGAAAAAATAATACTCTGGTGCTTACCAACAAGAGGTGGCGGTTTGGCCTGCAACAGCTGCGCCTGTTGTTGAGCTTGCTGCTGTTGTTGTTGAGCTTGCTGTTGCTGTTGTTGCTGCTGCTGTTGCTGCTGCGCCTGTTGTTGTGCCTGCTGTTGTTGAGCATGTTGATAGTTGATCTGTTGTTGCACCTGTTGTTGCAAGGTAATCTGCTGCGGCTGAATTATGTTGGCTGCAGCTATCTGTTGCACCGCTTTCTGCTGTTGCTGCTGTTGTTGCTGTAACTGTTGTTGTTGACCAGCTGAGATCTGCAGCGCTCCTACGCTCGTGAATATCATTCTAAAAGACAGAAAACTATAATTAGTTTTCGAAATCATTTTATGCTACAAATTATTGCACTGAATACCCCAGCTCTACGGATATTGACATTGATATTAAACAAAATACCTATGAGTGGATTGAGTGAATATCATTCTACAATATATATAAAAATTGTTTTTAAAAAACATTTTTTGCTAGAAATTATTACACTGAACCTAACCTAACCTGACCCAGCTGTTCTACTGATTTTGACAGAATCCAAATTAACCGATTGAATTGGACAGCAAAAAAGAATATTCTCTGCTGTAAAATCACTTTCCAGTGGTTCGGAACCCACCTAAAACGGTAGATATAACTCATCAAATCATCATCATCATCATCATCCAAATCATTACCCACGTACAAGTCTCAAACCTATGTGGGCTTCATCCTTAAAAAAAACAAAAAAACAAAAGGTAATCGATGATTTAGGGAAAACATTTTGTCAGCTCCGGGAATCGAAGCCAGATCTTCTCATTGCTGGTGAGGTGCTCGGAATAACTAAGCTGCACTCACATATCTGATTCATTTTGGAGTGTTAATGGCCATGTGAAAAAATATTTTACATTCCAAAAGACATTGTCAACAGATCATCAACAAGAACTTATGGTAACAAGCCAAATAAAGATTATCACAAAATATTAATTTAAAACGGAAGATAACTTTGAAAACTGAGCAATAAAATTCGTTTCGAATAGTGTGAAATGAGATATTTTAAATCCAGTCACGAAATAATTGGTTGATAGCTTTGAAGTATCTAGAAGTATCTAACACAGGTTAAACGCTAATTCTGCACACGGGCCTTAGCCAATGAATCCTCAAAATAAAACATTTTCCAATAAATAGAAAATAGAGCCCAACTCCTAAATAACTGCCACACAAAAAATCCTTCACATAAAGAATAATGAAATTATTGTTATGGTACGCCTTGACGTTGCAATCTTGGCTACCTCTAATTAACGAACACCTCTCTATAACGAATTTCTACTTCACAAGAAATAATGTTTCTATTTTTTTTATAATTGATATAGTTATACAGAAGCTTAACTGTAGCCACATTGGGCGCATTCTAGCGCACATATTTCACAAAATTATAGATGATGTTTCAGATGTGCAATCTTTGATTACATCCAATTATCAAAACTATATACTGAGAAATAATATCATAACTTGACAATATTAAAATTGAACCCTAGACTGTGAGACAGAATTATACCATGTATAAAATAAAAGTGATAGCCGTGAGCCATAGCAGTTATCTGTTCAATCAGATAGAGATAAGCAACCTGTATTATTGTCTGTATTATTTGTCGATGGCAATAAAATGATTTGATTTGATTTTTTGATTTTTTTTTTTGAACCTTGACCCTCTCTGTGAGGGTACCGATAGGATTGGCCAGCAAAAAAGACTACGTTCTTTGATGTAAAATCACTTCCTGGTCAGGTGGTTCGGAACCCACCTGAAACTGTAGGTCCACCATGTTTCCAATAACATGGCTTAAGCGGCGAGGTGAAACTACCCGCAAGGGTCACCCAACCAATAAAAGCCATACGCATTTACATATATGTATATGGTGCATGCATATAATCGTATTAAATTCATCAAAAACAATAAATCTAATTACTTTATAAATTTTAATTAGCTGAATGAATAGTACTTACTTGTTATTGGCAGCTGCTAGCTGCTGCGGACTGATACTCTGAGGCTTGGTCTGATTCCAAGCATCAGTTTTCTGCCCGGCCAAATTCATTTGCTTGGCTATCATCGTTTTCGGCCTCATTTTCGCCTGTAAATTCCACAACTAAAGATCTCACATAACATGTACAAAAGCTGGCAAAAAATCTAATATTCCTTCAATGATCCTCAGATCACAAGCCGAAAGTACAGGTCGTTGCAGTTACTAGATGTGGTAAAGGAGTAATTGAAAGGACTTTTTGTTTGAAGTTAATACCGTTTACAAGATGTACGGAGCAAAAATAAATCATTTTTGACAAGCGACTACAAAAATGATAATTTGCAAGTTATAGAAATTTGAATTCACTTAAAAAGTTCATATTAAAAACACAGTTCGTCATGGAACAAGAAATCCAGGAATTTATAAAAAGTAATTATTGACGAAAAATCATTAATTTTGTGAAACAGCAATAACAGTTCAACATCTCAAATTTACCAACCTTATTTGGTGACTAAAAATGGTGGTTGCAAAAACTCATTAGAGCGTTTCACAAACAGTGAGCGATATTGTGAAAGAAAACGGCAATAGAAATATCAATCATAGAATTTACTTGAATCTGGATAACCATAAAATTATGAGACATTCTGAAAGACTAAAAGACTATAGGCCAGTTGCACAAAAAAAAAATTAAATTTGACCTCTGTAAGATGACGTCATTTGACGGAGCCAGTGCAAGGACTTCCCAATTGAGCTGCATAAGATGACGTCATCTTACGGTGGTTGAATTTAATTTTCTTTCGTGTAACTGGCCACTAGTAAAGCAATCTTGAATTCTTTCATAATTTTTTTTCAATAAGTACTTACTGTTAACCGTAATAAACCCAGAATATCAATTCTTTAGAACAAATTAATAGAAATCCAAAGCAAACATTTATATTTAAATATTTATTCCAGTGCAATTGTCATTGTGTCATTTTATGAAGGCCCTTGAGTTTGAGCACTACGAATTTCCAATAAGAGTCCTTCATTTCATTGCTTAATTGCTTTCATTGGAAATTGTTATTAACGTAATTTATAAATACAGTACAATATTTCTAAATCATCTCAGGACATAAAATCGATACTATCAAGATTATTTACATTTCATATAAATGAATAATCTATTGAAAGTCACAAAGCTGTATTGAACTGGAAAGTGTAAATTAGCAAGAAACTCAATCATCATTCATTGATTATAAGTTTAAATAAAACAAAATTAACTTTTACAAGCAGCACAGCGCAACATAAAGTAACATTAATAAATCAATGAATGAAATGAACAAAAAACATCCAAAGTTTGAACAAAAATATTAACATTGATCAGAGTGCACGATCCCAATCAACAAAAACTCACCCGGACGCGCATTGCACATAAACAAAACATTAAAAAATAATATTAGGCTAAACTTATAAAAAATAATTAAAATAGGAATCAGACGTTACTTTCAATAGGTTTCTAGGATAGGATTTATTTTTGGAAGGATGAAGCCCACATCGGTCTGAGACCTGTGCGTGGGTAATGAGTTGGATGATGGTGATTAAGGCGCCGGACCTACAGTTTTGGGTGGGTTCCGAACCACCGGGAAGTGATTTGACAGCAGAGAACAGTGACTTTTGCTGGCCTATCTAATCGGTCACCCTTACAAAGAGTGCCCAGGAGAACGCAGCTTATCTCTATCTGATTGAACAGATACCTGCTACGACTCACGGCTATCACTTCCGTTAGGTGTTCATAAGACCAGAGATTAATGATAAAATTAAAATTTTTCCTCAGGTTTTGATGGCATCATATCGTATTCAACAGTCTATGATTTTATTTATTTCTTCATTTATTACAAAAACACAATTAAGTAAAGATAAAACAGGCACAGCCCACTACTGCTTTCTTTAAACATTTTTAATTAAAAATCCAAATTTTAGGTTACGTTTAAGTTCAACTAGAAATTTCACTTGGAAGTACAATTCCTGATTATTTCCAAAATATGAATACAGTATTAATTTAGATGTTCAGTTTGAAAAACAAAGCACTAAAACTGTCCAATAGTCCAAAGAAAGTGAATATAATTTTAAATTTTCTTCGAGATTTTAGAGCCGAAAATATAGAAGTCAATTCAATCACATGTTCATACTATTTTAATTGTTCTTCATAACCGTGAACTGTAGTGTAAACTATTGTAATATCGAACGCTCAGAGTAAGACTCGTTCCAAACTAAATTGGTTCATTTGAAACTATTTATGAGCATTAAAACCTTTTGTTGCAATCAAGTGTGCAGACATTATAATTTTGTTTTCGTTTATTGCGTTTTATTTGCTTTTAATCGATGAGAAAATTCTTCAACATGTCTGAGAACATTATTTCCATGACTCTCAAGTCCCAACTCCGCCTAATAAAGCATATTTTCATTTTCATTTTTCAAAGGAAGCATTTGAAACGCACCAAGAAAAATTAATTAAATTCAAAGAATCCTTTGCTAACCATCTTTCAAAAATTGATACCCTTCAAAAAATGCAACGTCTGATTCCTATACGAAACTAGCTACAGAATGTTTCAAAAAGAATTATCATTTTCAAAACTCATATCTATTGATTAGATCATGCTAAAAAGTTGGCATAAATATTGCGCTCTAACTTCACCCTCCCTGGTTAAAATAGAATCAATCAATCAATCTAGATTGGCTAGCAAACAAGATTGAAATGTGCATACATTTCAAATGCTTTTAATTTGTATGTATATATTTATGCTTTTATATGTATATACTATTCGTATACGGGAAGTGATAGCCGCGAGCCGTAGCAGGTATCTGTTCAATCAGATAGAGATAAGCTGCGTTCTCGTAGGTCCTGTTCGTAACGGTGACCGATTAGATTGGCCAGCAAAAAAGACACTGTTCTCTGCTGTAAAATCACTTCCCGGGGGTTCGGAACCCACCTAAAACTGTAGGTCCAACTCATCAATCACCAAAATCCGATTCATTATTAATTATGGATATCTTCCACAATATCACCTTCACCACTACAAAGAAAATCCGAGTCATTACCCACGCACAGGTCTCAAACCTATGTGGGCTTCATCCTTCGAAATAGTATATTTCGCACCTAGGGCCGAAAATGTGTGTTTGCCGGCTCGAGATCGCGGTTTTCAAGTTTGAGACGAAGTCGAGAACTTGAAGCGTTTGAGAGCCGGCAAAACATTTTTGCCCGTGTTGCGAACGCTATTTTTCGCCACACCACAAAAAAAAACAAAACAACAATGTTAAGTTGGAAATTTTGAAAGCGAAATTTTAAGGCTATGGTACTTGCAAGAATACAAGGAACGGCTATCACCTCTTTATCCAACCTACAGCGCTCTGGGTGGGCATTTTGTCAACTACTACAACTGTACGCCAAAAGGTTAGTTGGTTAGGTTTTTTGTTGTTATTCCTGTTCCTGATTCAAAACCTGCATAAAAAACCAAAAACCTAACCAACTAACCTTTCTATACCAACAGTAACCTTTACCAACAGTTGCAGTAGTAGACAAAATTCCTAAAAACGAAAAACCTAACCAACCAAGAGAGGTTAGCAACAGTTGTAGTAGTTCACAAAATTCCCACCCAGAGCTCTGTAGGTTGAATAAAAAGGTTCTATTGTTTGATATCAAAACTACAAAATATTACATATTAAGTTATAAAAAGTGATCATTTTTGACATTTTAAATACTACGTACATATTAAATTATAAAAAATAAACATTTATTGATGGTTTAAATCTTTTTGTTTTACATAAAAGTTGGAAGGATTCATTTTTACAATCATGACTGCTGTATCCAGACACGATCAGCTGTCATTCAAGGTCATTTTCTTTTCCGCCCTAGGGCGGTAAACGTTTACAGACCTCGACGGAAACCAAACACTTTCGGCCTCCATATGACGCACGAAAAACAGCTCATTACGTCCTAGTGTGGCGAAAAAATCTCTTTCCTCATTTTCTTCTTCACCACCATCTTCGTTTTTCTTTGTCTTCACCCATATCCTCTTTCCATTATTCTTCTTTTATCTTCTTCTCCATCTATTAAGTGGGAGAGAGGGCCGGTTGCAACTAACTTCGCCCAGGTTAAAATAAAGGCAACCAATCAATCAAGCTGTTTCTTCATCTTCTTCTTCACCACCATCTTATTCTTTCTTCTTCTTCTTCCTCTTCCTCATATTATTCTTAATTTTCCTCCTCCTCATTCTTCTTCCTCCTCTTCCTCATCATCATCATCTTCTTCTGCCTCATCTTATTCTTGATTTTCCTTCTCATTCTTCTTCCTCCTCTTCATCATCTGCTTCTTCCTCTTCCTCATATTATTCTTAATTTTCCTCCACCTCCTCCTCACCTTCATCTTCCCCTCCTCATTTTATTCTTAATTTTCCTCCTCCTCATTCTTCTTCCTCCTCTTCCTCATCATCATCTGCTTCTTCCTCTTCCTCATCATCATCATCTGCTTCTTCCTCTTCCTCATATTATTCTTAATTTTCCTCCACCTCATGCTTCTTCCTCCTCTTACTCACCTTCATCTTCCCCTCCTCATTTTATTCTAAATTTTCCTCCTCCTCATCCTTCTTCCTCCTCTTCCTCATCATCATCATCATCATCTTCTTCTGCCTCATCTTATTTTTGATTTTCCTTCTCATTCTTCTTCCTCCTCTTCCTCTTCTTCTTCCTCTTCCTCTTCATCATCTGCTTCTTCCTCTTCCTCATATTATTCTTAATTTTCCTCCACCTCTTCCTCACCTTCATCTTCCCCTCCTCATTTTATTCTTAATTTTCCTCCTCCTCATTCTTTTTCCTCCTCTTCCTCATCATCATCTACTTCTTCCTCTTCCTCATATTATTCTTAATTTTCCTCCACCTCATGCTTCTTCCTCCTCTTACTCACCTTCATCTTCCCCTCCTCATTTTATTCTTAATTTTCCTCCTCCTCATTCTTCTTCCTCCTCTTCCTCATCTTATTCTTGATTTTCCTCCTCATTTGTTTTCCTCCTCCTCATCTTCTTCTTAATTTTCCTCCTCATCCTCCTCTCCTCCTTCAATCCCTTATACACCAGCGCTAGAGTTTCATCGACAGAGGACAGCAAGTTTATATAATATTAGGTACCACAGCTTTTTAAGTTTTATCTATACCTTATCTTCTTCTTCTATACCTATATCTTTGAGTATTCCAATACCTATCCAATCCCCATTTGTGCAACATATTATCATCAATAGATGCATTTCTTCTTCTTTAGCCAAATATTCTATATACTGTATTTTTCAAGTTAGTTTGAAGTGACTGACAATTGAATAAACTGACAAATATACATAAACAGAATTTATTAATTTCGAATTCCTTTAATTGCTATTACTTTATACTGAAGACTTCCACAATGGCGGATATTGACAACAGCATTAAACAGCTGATGGGAATCGATGAATCCTCAATACTGAGAGGTCCGTGGTTTGATTCCCGGTGGTGACTGATATTTTTGTACAGTAGCATTCATCGATTCCCATCAGCTTTTCAATGCTGTTGTCAATATCCGCCATTGCGGAAGTCTTCAGTATAAAGTAATAGCAATTAAAGGAATTCGAAATTAATAAATTCTGTTTACTGTATTTTTCTTCTTCTTCCTTATCATCTTCTTTTTCTCCTTCTTCATCATCATCATCATCGTCGTTATCATCTTCTCATTCTCCTTGTTCTTATTATTCTTCTTTTTCTTTTCTTCTTCTATTTCTTATTTTTTTTTTATTTTCTTCTCTATTTCTATTTCTTGTATTTCTCCTTCTCCTTCTCCGTCACCTTATTATCAAGTAATAACAATAAATTATATTCTTATGGATGATTTTCTTTCTATGTCTTTATCTTATAATCTATTACTTTCCTTCACCACTTTCTATTCTTCCTTCACCTCCACTTCATTTTCACCTTTCTTTATCAGTCTTCTTCTTTCTTTATGTTTATCTTACCTTTCTATTTTAAATATTATTTTCTTTTATTAATTTATTTGATTATTAGTACACTCTAGTCCTATTTTGTCTTATATTAACAATTGTAATATAGTGTACTCTCATCTTATTTTTATTGTATTATTAGCATAGGAATATCTGGAATGTATAAATTCAATTTACTTTCATTTTGTATCAAGTGTGAACTGATTATAATTTTTTAATGTACGTTTAAATGCAATAGGGTTTTCAAGACCTGGCATTCTAAAAAAATCAATCAATCTCCTTCTCTATTTCTTCTATTTCTCCTTCACCTTCTCCTTCTTCTTCTTCTATTTCTTCTTCTTCTTCAGCGTTGGAGTTTCGTCGAAAGATAAAAAAAGTAGCTGATAATTATAAAGGATGTGAGATTCTTCTCAATTCTCATAACTTAGCTTGCACAGCTTTGTAAGCATTCCAATACCAACCAAACCCCAATTTCTATAACATGTTCTCACCAATAGATAGATATATTATAGGTGGCGTGCCAAGAAAATGGCATTGACCTCCATTAGAATACAGTCATGTTAATCGAAGCCATTCTCATGGCGCGCCACCTATAACTTCAATAGTAGTTTATGCAACGATTTTATTTTGACCCTTATTAAGGCACGAGTTAGATGTAAGTTATAACACGAGCGAATGCGAGTGTTATAAATATCTCACGAGTGCCTTAATGGCCAAATAAAATCGTTGCATACACTATTTTATCTACGACCACTAGTATACATTTAATTAAAACAATTTCATTTTACCTGTGACGGTCAGAGATACCTAACCTCTCATCTCAAATACGAGAAGTTATAGTAGATTGTTAGGTTAAAGCAGCTGGTGTAGCAGTTTGATCAAATCAGCTGATAGTTTCACAATATTGAATTACGATATTGATTCCATCAAAAATGCTTCTGATTGGTCCAGAACCCGTGTTATAATGTAGAACCTGTACTATAATGAGCTCTTTATGCAACGAGTCTCAAAAAGCATTTCGAAAAGACAGCTGTTTTGGCATCAATTGTGAAACTGTAATGTATACATTATGACATGGTCGTAGATAAAACTCTTTTAGAAACATCCTGCACAACATAAAAACTAAATAATAATAAGCGAAAATAAAGCCACAAAACTAATAATCACCTGCTGTATTCTAATCACCTGAGCCTTTTGGTTGTGGTGCAACTGGGCCTGAGTGATTTGCTGGGCGACGCCTGTCTGTGTGGAGACGGAGCTGGCCGGCCTGATGGCCTGCTGACCTGTAGGCAGCGAAGGCAGTATGGTGGAGAGGGGCCGCCCCCCGGCGCCGCCTCCACCGCCTCCAACCCCCACCCCCACCACGTTCGTGGTCTTCGGCTGGATGTTGTCAGCAGCAGACCGAGCAGGCTTCGCTCCGCCCACCGTCGCCACTGTAGTTGCGCCCGTTACACCGGCTCCGGCCGCACTAACCGAAATCGGCGTCAGGTTCGGCAGTGTGTTCTGTGTAGTCAGGCCTTGTGCTAGATAAACACCAACAAATTGGAAATTAAAGCTTTCCAAAGAACTGAATGTACATATATTCAAGCAGATTTACATGAAAAAAGCAATTTTATAACCGAATAAAAATAAACATACTCTCCATCAATAAGCATAGATGTGCATCAAGAAATTATTTTCTTTGTGCTCAGTAAATTTCTAATATTATGTTGTTCTTATGTTATATTGTGTATATTATGTATGTTATGTATTATGTATGTTATGTATTATGTATGTTATGTATATTATGTTATAAAGTGAATTCGTATGGCTTTTCGTGGTGGGAAGACCCTTACGGGTAGTTCCACCTCGCCGTTTTTTTAACGACTGCCTTTTTTTATATGCAACCGGGACCGACGGCTTAACGTGTCCTCCGAAACACGGGAGTGGCTCGAGAAAAATATATTGTACTCAACTGGGATCGAACCCAGGACCTTTGGCTTATCAGACCTTTAATGGCAAATAAAGTTTCTATCTATCTATCTATCTATCTATCTATCTATCTATCTATCTATCTATCTATCTATCTATCTATCTATCTATCTATCTATCTATCTATCTATCTATCTATCTATCTATCTATCTATCTATCTATCTATCTATCTATCTATCTATCTATCTATCTATCTATCTATCTATCTATCTATCTATCTATCTATCTATCTATCTATCTATCTATCTATCTATCTATCTATCTATCTATCTATCTATCTATCTATCTATCTATCTATCTATCTATCTATCTATCTATCTATCTATCTATCTATCTATCTATCTATCTATCTATCTATCTATCTATCTATCTATCTATCTATCTATCTATCTATCTATCTATCTATCTATCTATCTATCTATCTATCTATCTATCTATCTATCTATCTATCTATCTATCTATCTATCTATCTATCTATCTATCTATCTATCTATCTATCTATCTATCTATCTATCTATCTATCTATCTATCTATCTATCTATCTATCTATCTATCTATCTATCTATCTATCTATCTATCTATCTATCTATCTATCTATCTATCTATAATCATCACTATACTCTGTTCACGGAAAGGGGCGACAATGTAAACAACGATGCGCGTGCGAGAGTGTGTATCTTCGAACAACAAGACCGATTCACAATTAACTACAGAAATACAATTAACGCGCAGTATATAAGTGAACCGGTAACTGTGACGACAGCAAATGTGATACTGAACTCAGTGTGAACTGGTAGAAATTAATCGAGCGGTCTACAGCTGATATGAGTCATCACTTTTTCACTCACACAAACGCGAAAGTTTGTTTTGGTTTGTCTCTCGTTTTCGTGAACAGAAACTTTTTTTCAGTAAATAGACAGTAATAACTAAGTCAAAATCTGCAAAGAGAGCAGTTTTGGACTCTTAAGTCTGTAGCGTCCTTACATTCATTGTATTTTTATCTCATTCCATTACCATCTACATTGATTCAACAATTGTTAATAGCTTGGACTATTTCCTTATAAGCTAATTATTTATTATCTTTCGAGAAAAAACCTAAATGTTTCTTTTGGTTAGTGTTTTGTATAATGTGTTAAATTAAAATTTGTGAAGAAAGCATTTTTATGTTTTAAACATGTTGCATATTCACTTTTGTCATGAATGAAATTTCTATTGAAAAATAGAAGAATTACTATAATTTCATTAAAAAAATACTGATCTGATGTGTTATTACTTAATGAAAGTGTTGAATGAAAGATGAAGGCCATAAGATCGACAATGTCTATAAAGGCATGTTCTAATTGAATTTGTTTACTTTTTAGGTGGGTTCCGAACCACTCTAAAATCACTTCCCAGTGGTTCGGAACCTACCTAAAACTGTACGTACAACTTTTTCTTTCTTTCTCTTAATTCTCACTACAGTATTTTAAAGTTTCAGTATTCTATGCAACGCTAGATTCTGTCAACGCTAGATTGTTATATATAACAATGTGCTCAATTAACAACAAGGTTTGAAGCTATGCATTGAATAATTAGTATTACTAATCTTTACCCACAAGAATATTTGTAACAGAACCACGAATGCTGATATACACAATTATAATACTAGGGGGAGTAATAAACTAGTCACTGAACAGCATAGGCTAAAGCTTTATGAAAGAATACCAACTCACTTGGGAGCGAAGTTGCACAACAAATTACCAGCTGAATTACGGGCCTTGCCAGAAATAAATATATTTAAAAAAGATTTGTACAGCTTCCTTGCAGCTAGAGCATTTTATAGTGTAGACGAGTTCAATTGTATATAATTTTTTTTTCTCGACACACGAGATTTAAATAATATTGTTAAGGACTAATATCTAATAGCTAGGTTTCAGTGTGTTGTATAACTTTCAATATTATTTATTTAATACCAATTATGACTGTAGCCTTGTGTTACCTTATTTTGTAATTTATACTTGACGATATTCAACTGTATAACAATGTGCTATGTTGAATAAATAAAACTTATTATTATTATCAATCACCATCATCCAACTCATGCACAGGCCCACTCAGACCCACGCACAGGTCTCAGACCTATGTGGGCTTCATCATAAAAAATTATTTATGGTATGTAAGAACGCGTCACTAATCTAAAGTGTGAAGGTTGAAGCTTCTTTTTTCGTCATTGAAAGGTGTAAATGGGACATACAAATAGTTTATTAAAACTTTGGTCGGGGAGTCGACTCTCGAAAGCAAGTGTGAAGATTCCATCGTTTGGTGTGATTTGAGGTACACTAACCCAACTGTAAGAGACGGGCAGTTAAAACCTAACGGCCAGTTGTACAAAAGAAAACTAAATTTGACCACCGTAAGATGACGTCATTCGACGGAGCCAGTGCAACGACTTCCCTATTGAGCTCCTTAAGATGACGTCATCTTAAAGTGGTTTAATTTAATTTTCTTTCGTGCAACTGGCCTTAAGTTTCCGATATTTTGGGGAATAGCCGGAATCTTGCTGGGAGGAAGGAACTCTTTATTTAGGTAATTTCAGAGTATCATTCGCATCCTGGAGGTGTCTTGAAGGGGGAGCTTCTGGGTTATCAAGGTAGAATTTATTCACTTCTATTTTTGTGTCTCACACGGTCCTAAACGCAGCCAATTAAATAAATATATAAATAAATAATAATTCTATTTCCCTTTTCAAATATACAGTACAAAGTATTTTAACCAAGTGGTTCAATATTTATATTACAGGTAATAATGAGATATATATAATAAATAAAACATATATTTAGGAAATCATCCTACCCCACTATGGTATGCCATGTTTTAGAGTAAGTGTTAGTAGAGGTTTAGTTAAAAATAGGATATAGGATTAAGGATTGGCCAGTTTTCAAAATTACAAGTTTCCATCATAGTCATTGTTTGAAAAAATCGACAAAAGTCATTATTGTTTCAAAGTAAAGTAGGTTAACTGTAAGGTATTACAGTAAAACCTCGATAATTCGGCCAAAACGGGCGGCCGGTAGGCCGGATTTACGTAAAAGCCGGACCATCGAGAGACCATTTAAAATGTACAGTAATGAGTTTTGTGACCCCTTACACCCCTTATATACATCGCGTCGGTCGCTGTGTATAAAAGCTTAATATAATGTACTGTAATTTAATGCATTGTAATGTATTTAATGTATTGTAATTGTGACAGAAATAGCCTAGACTCCTCCCCCCGTCTAGGAGCGTTGACCATGTCATTGTTCTGTTGTGTGCGTGCGTGCGTGCGTACTGTAATTATTGTGATTCTGTGTTTAGTACAACACTATTCTATTTTGTACTGTATTCATTGACTGTAAATATAGAATTTAAATGTGTGTAAAATTGTATCTATCATTTTTTATCAGTTATTATCTAAAAAAATACAACTTTTAGAATCGGGCCGGATTACTGGAGGGTCCGGATTTTCGAGGGCCGAATTATCGAGGTTTTACTATACTTGCTTTTAAAATATTTTAATTTTTCTTCACTTCGATATTGAATTTGAATTGTCTTAAATATGTTAGTTAAAAATTCCACTGTAATTTAGTTTCAATAGATAAATTAAGTGTAGGCTACTTACGGTGTTGAGCATGTATGGTTTGGGGCGGTGGGCTCTGTATGAACATGGGCGTGGGGGCGGCGGATCCGTCCGGATTGTGGGTGGGGGTGCCCCGAATAAAGATGGGCCCGTTGGCGCCCGTGGTAAGTAGTGCCTGAGGCTGGGGCCCCGTCGCCCACGTGATGCCCTGGGGCGCAAACTGCCATGGCGAAAACTGCACTGGTTGCGAATTCTACAATAAAAACAATACTATAATTAATATTTATCTCAACTTTTTATTGTAAATTCAACGAATTGCAGTCAATTACTCATCTCATTAAAAAAAATCAAACTGTTTATTTCTTCATTCAAATTCAATTCTAAACCTGCATTCAGTAACGGCTCATTATTTTGTAGTTTATTAGAATGATTGATTACTTTATTCATACAAATAATAATTCAACAGTTACAAGTATAAAATACAATATAAATAGGCATCGCAAGTATTATTACATAAAATAGTATCAGTCACTTATTACATAAACGGTTTATCTTTATACAAACATGAAATTACAACTGAAAATGAGATTTTATAAAAAATCTTTGTGATACATTTGCATGGAAAGGCGAAGTTAGGGAAGATGTCCCTCTCTTACATAGATAGAGATAGATAAATGGAGGTATAAGAAAGGGGGGGAGCATAATGTATATCACCAATGCTGAAAATTGTATCCAGAAATGGAAGCAATCAAAGCCCTACTGCAAGGGATTTGACGCCATTCGCGGCTATACCACCGCAAATTTCAAACTAAGTAGATCACTTTTACAAGATTCCACCTTCATGTCAGTTCAAATGTTTGAACTACGCTTATCATCTGTGGAAACGCCGATTTCAAAAATGCTTCATATTTTTGTGCCCAACATTTTTTAACAGCCTTCCAACTGAGATTAAAAACACAGCACGATTTGATTCATTTAAAACCAAATTGAGAGTTTGGTTGCTGGATCGATCGCCAGATGAGGTTCAGATTTATTCAGGATTTCAAGTTAAAATAAATTTACTGTTCAATAGTTTGCACATTTTTAATGGTAGTATTAAACTTCTTTTAAATTTATAATTGCTATTTTGCTGCTCCATGATATGTGTGTGTGTGTGTGTTGCTGTAAAAACTCATTTTTTATAGGGGAGCTAATAATTATTATTAATTAAACCATTTTATAGACCTAACCTACTGAACTTTCCAGCCAAACAGCTTAAAGGAACAGCTGATATAAGTCAACAGTTTTTAATCATATGGCAGGCCCCTTAGTGGCGTTATTTACGCTGTCTTTGAACATCAAAAGACTTTGCACTTTGCATGTAGGCTACCGTGCAGTCGGAGCCTTGCAAACCTAGCTTCTACCCTTATGGTCATAGGAGGTTTAAATTTGGAATGTTTCTTCATTCAGAGGTGGTGATTAAGAAAACAACGAAGCCTCTATGATCAGCTGGAAGAGCGCTAGGACTAACTTCTTTCCTAATTTGAAAT
The DNA here is from genome assembly GCA_948455865.1 of Conomelus anceps. Lineage (NCBI taxonomy): Eukaryota > Metazoa > Arthropoda > Insecta > Hemiptera > Delphacidae > Conomelus > Conomelus anceps. Next base: position 8,070,669 of record OX418218.1, on the reverse strand, counting down.
GTAACTCAACGGGAGGTGGCGAATAATAAAATCAAGGAGAATTTTTATGGGAATGCAGCAACGCGCGTTGGGCCAGCTAGTAAATAAATAAATAAATAATGAAAATAAATTTTATTAAATATGGAAGTTGAGGTTACCTTTTGCACATCCTGTTTATTGTTGGCGGCGGAGTGGGCGGGCAAAATGTTGGGCTGACTGCTGATCACGCCCAGCTGACTGATCACAAGCGTCTGATTGGTGGTCGTCGGAATGGTCGCGTAGCCGGGGAAAGTGCCTGCACAATATCCAATCAACGTCCATGTTTATTTTTTGAACTGGAGCAGGTGTACATGTAATTTTGATTTGATTAAGGATATTTTTAGCGGTATGGGTTCTGGCGGTAACTTGCTCAACAGAACAAGTCATTCATCAATCATCAATATATTGAATGTTAACAGTATAGTTTGCGCAAACCAACGTTAAAGATAGAACTAACCTGAAGACTCTATAAATCTGCCTGCTCTAAAATCAAGAAGCTATTGAGCAGGCACAAGCATAGTGTGTAGGTTAGCATAATCGTTATCTTTAATGCAAATTCTCTACTAAAGATTCCATAGAATTAATAAGGTATTTATTTATTTGAAACAATTAATTTATTTATTTGATACAAAGTACAGTAAAAACAATTAGTCTGGGCGCGTGGCTCAGGTTTCACTACTAACCGTCCTGTAAAAGTTGACTAGCTGACCTTCAAGACATCTGCAGCGTCGCATGGGCCACATGTTTTTAGAAATGAGCGATAAACACTCCCCTCGCCATGGCTGACTACCAAACGGCCCATACTAATTGTTTCTACTGTAAATTGCAGCATACAGGCATACGCCCAAAGCTGCTTTCTTGGCACAATTGTCATAGAATCATCTAGCAGTAGAAACTAATAAACTATTAAAGATAGAAAAAAAGAAACAAAAAACTACTTAAAAATAAATATGAAGATAGTTAGCAAAATAATAGAGTTGCTCTGTATAACCAAGAGTGCACTAACAAAATATTAATTTTCCGTCTGAATTCTGCCAAACTATCAGCAAACACATCAATATTTCTAATGTCATTGTGCAGTCTTGGTATACGGTTCATGGTGAAAATTATCTTCCAGCAGATTTAAACCTTTCAATGCGAAACGATAAATATAGAATCCTCCAACTTGTGATGCAGGGGAAAATAGAAGGAAGAAGACATGCAGGCCGAAGAAGGACGTCATGGCTCAAGAACCTCCGTGAATGGTATGGAAAGAGAACAAGTGAACTTTTCAGAGCAGCCGTCTCCAAAGTCCAGATAGCCTTGATGATTGCTAATCTTCGTTAGAAGAATGCTACTAGAAGAAGAAGAATAAAAAAACAATTGATTCCATCTACACATCAAGATTGGGACAGAGAAGGCAAGCCTAGAAATGAAGTAGGGACTGTCAATTTTGTTGCAAATAATGTTGTGGAGGAGAGTCATAGATGATAAATTACGTCCACCCTCCACAGAACACACCCCCAGAAGATGCCTTAGCTCGGTAGTAGGAAAATCTATCGCACACGTCTGCATATATTTTTTTAAAAAGGCGTATCTCAGAAACTTGTTCTGGATTCTTTCAAACCTGACTATAAGTCGAAGTCAACGAATCATTTATTCATTAATGCTCCACACATTTTAACAGTCACTTTGACTTTGACTATTGTAGTTACATTATGAGTATTCCACATAGGTGCTGCATATTCCAGAAGGCTTCTAAGACTCTTACACAGATAAAATATAGCTTTCCAACTCTGAAAAAATAAACAAGTCATAAATATGTAGCCCATCATTTTATTACTTCTGCTTGCAAGATAATCAAGAAGATTCTCAAAACTGAGGCGCGTATCCATGACAACTTTAAGGTCCTGTCAAAACATACATAATTTACTCTTACATCAAAACATACAAAACAAACTGACAACATACTTGTCAAAGCATACGATATTTTGCTCAAATATCCGAAGCAGATCGTCCATGTTTATTTTTTGAACCGGAGAAAGTGTGCATGTGACTTTGATTTTATTAAGGGTATTTTTAGCGGTAATGGTTATAGCGGTAATTTGCATATAAAAGCTTTAATATTGTTTTCATGTTACTTGTAGGTTACGGACAGTTACCAGTCAAGAAATCAATACGGAAAAAAGCTGTTTACAGAAAACAAAAACAGCTGATGTCGTTTGATGATTATTAACTGCACCCTGTGTGGTAAAGATCATCAAATGATTATTACCGCACGCTTATGGGTGGCTACTGGCTACTATTTCACTGAAAAACCATTAAGCTGGGCATTCACGTTCCGATTTGCAGTACTACTTGTGGTCCAACCTCCAAGGTTGGATCCGAAAACGGAACGTGAATGGGCTTGTTGGATAGTTGGAATTGTAGATGGGCGACTAGATGGACGACTGGACGACTGTCGACGTTGTTGGAGCGTGTGTGGGGGAGTCGGATCAAAGTCGTCCAACTTACCTCAGTCACTGCTTGACCTTCGGGCAAGTTCGGGCAACTTCGGTTACATTTTTCGGCTCGAGAGCGACGTTCACAGCTGACTAGGAATAAAGTTGGATTGCAAGTAGGAGCGTAAGTGGAGTCGACTATCCAACTAGCAGTACTACCAGCAGTACTACTAGTGGTACTGCAAATCGGAACGTGAATGCCCAGCTTAAGACCGAAAGCTAGATCAGCTGATCTAGGACCATTATAGCCCATTTCACCTAGAGTTACTGTGATTTGGTGTGTTGAGGTTATATTCATATAACAATGATTTATAGTTTCTTATTTCAACTTATCTGCTATTTTTGGATATTCCAAACATAATTCAATATTCAAGTTTTTTTGTTCCATCTAATAGGCCAAGATTGAATATGCTTTTCGCCCTGGATAAAGTAAACACAGTTCACCATGCAAATTGCTTCATTCAAAGAACTGTGCGATTGTACAATAGATTTAATCCAGTTCTAGACCTCTTCTCAGTTTGTGACAGTTTGTGCAGTTTTAGTAGAAAATGTTTTCAAGCTCTGGAATTTTAGATGCAGACCATAAATTATATGTTTTCTTCTTTCCTCTACTTTCCTCTTCTTTGTTTCTAGCTGTACTATTATTTCTTTGTTTATAGTTAACAAATGTTTAAAGTTATTTTTCTTTATACTGTTTTCATGTGATTTTCTAACTATTTTGGTATTTCATTCTTTAAAGTTAATTAATATTTAGGATTATTTTTCTTTATGCTTTTATTTCATGCCGTTCTCTTATTGTATGTATTTCAACTTATTTCTTTGTTAGCTTGGCGTTTAAATTTTTGTTTTGATTTCCTTGTTTGTTTTTAGTCAATCTAATGTATTCAATAAGTTTTTGTTTGGCATTTTCTGTAAGCCTCTATTCTTTGTAATTTTTAAGCATGTATTATAAATAAATGAATAATAATTTATTTTAGACTTGTATGACGAAAAATAACGTACCTAACACGTCTGGTAAGGTGTTTATCATACTCTTATGATAATTCTGCACTCGGCTTCGTCTCATGCATACTCTTATGGTGAACACCATCTTACCACACTTGTTATTGTTATGTAATATACTATTACATAATAATTATAAGATTGAACAGAAGGTTTCCTGAACTATGCTAGTGGTGTTTTACCTGCTTGGCCCTGGGCAATGACCTGTTTGCCCTGAGTGGTGGTGAGCATGTGCTGGGTGCCCAGCTGATTGGGAAACGGCTTTCCGGCGGCAGTGATGACCTGAATGGCGCTGCCAGGGTTGATGCCGGCGGCCGGATGCAGCGCTATGTTGCCCGGCATCAGCAGCTGGCCCTGCGGCGTGTTGTACAGCTGCTGCAGGTAGGTCGGCTGCTGCTGCAGTGGCTGCTGGATCACTTGCACCTGACACAAAATGAGAGCGAAAACATTGTCAAGGTCGAAGTTATTATGTAAAGTTAGGTCTATAGATTCAACCAAATTACAGAAGAGGTCCAAAGAAGAATTCAACATAAACATTATAAAAAAAGTGTAAAAATGTCAGTTCAGTAAGAGTTTTGCAAGCAACTAGCATGTACCCCTCTGTAGAAAAGCTCCTGCAAATTGAGAACACGCTGCCAGTAACTTCGTGTACCATACTGCTAAGCGATCATTTTATTGAACGAGCGAAGCGATTTTTTTTTCTTGAGGATGAAGCCCACATAGGTCTGAGACCTGTGCGTGGGTAATGAGTTGGATGATGGTGATTGATGAGTTGGACCTACAGTTTTAGGTGGGTTCCGAACCACCGGGAAGTGATTTTACAGCAGAAAACAGTGTCTTTTTTGCTGGCCAATCTAATCGGTCACCGTTACAAACAGGACCTACGAGAACGCAGCTTATCTATCTTCTTCCTTTTGACTTGACGCTCGAGGCGCTGTAAGTTTGTTTGTATGTTCCACGATAACTTTCGAACGCTTTGACCAATCAACTTCAAATCTTAAACACACATTCTTGGAACCTTAATACAGATCAAGTTCGTTTGCCAATGAAATTCACCCACTCCTTCATCCTTTTTGAGGCGAAACAAAAGGATAGGTTCTCACCCCTTCATTAATATACAGTATCTATATATTACTATATTCATGAAAATAGTTGATTTCATCATTCGCAATAGATTTCAAAACATATTTTGAGCTATCATCAGCTGTAGGTGAATAAATTCGATCAGGCTTTTTATAGGATCGCTATAAGCTGATTTACTAATTTAATTGCCCTGATATATGGATATATAAACATCTGTTTTTCATGTGGTAAATATATATTCTCTAAAGATTGATACACTAATTCCATTGCCCTGATATATAGGTATATGAGTACGGTAGGTCTTTTTTGTTGAAAATAAATGTGTGTTTCAGAGCAACAATGAAATTGAACTTCAAGTGATATAGATGTCTTGTGAATTTTATCTAAATCATTATTTTCAAAACAGCCGTTTTTCGTTACCACCTTCCCCTACGATAAGCTTCCCAAATGAGTTTCCCTTTCCAAAATTAGTTGTTTGCAAGCGAGTTCTCCAGCCCGTTGGGCTCATTAGTAATTTTAAATCTAACCTGAGGAGCTATCACAAACTACACTAACTGTTGTGTGTTCATAAGACATAGTGGAGAGGTTTTGAATGAACTTACTAGCGTCAGACTTTTAGACTAGGTGTTGTCAATTCGTGCATTGTGGGATGTGATTCTCTACTATCAGTTGCTGGCATAGTCCCATACCTGGCAACAACGTAATTTTCCAGAGCCGCCTAATCTTGAGGCATGAGCTTTACTGCAAATGACATTACCAAGAATGAGCTCCAGACCTAACCCCCATGACTTTGTTCCTGTCCTCTCCGCTTTCCCCCCCCCCTCACCAAGCAGAATCCTGAGTATGCCACTGCATGTTGAAGATCCTACAATTTTAGGTCCTCCCAGCCACCGGAAAGGTGAAATACTAAAGCAGGTAATTTGAGTCAATTCAAGGTTAATTTCTGGTAATTTTAATTTCGATTCTAATTTGAAATTTTGTGAAAAACAGTTTTGGACAATAGCCTGTTGTATTCACATTGATTGTATGTTAGTTAAATAAATAAACCGGTGGTTCGGAACCCACCTAAAACTGTAGGTCCAACTCATCAATCACCATCATCCAACTCATAACCCACGCACAGGTCTCAGACCTATGTGGGCTTCATCCTAAAAAAAAAAAATTGGAGTTGAAATCTCACCCTGCCATGCCCCCAGTCGCCGATCTGTTGTATCTGCTGCTGCTGGCCCTGTTGCGGCTGCGGTGTGGCTGCCTGCATCGGATGCTGCTGCTGCTGTTGCGCGTGCTGTTGCAGTGGCTGCAGCGTGGACATGGTGGTGATTGTGGTGGCAGCGCTATTGGCCGGCTGCAGCTGCATGCCGCTCGACACCTGATGCTGTTGCTGCTGCATCCCCATCACCTGCTGCATGGCTGCTGCCTGCGCCTGTCCCGCTTGCATTGTGCTCAGCGTTGTCTGGCCGCCCTGTTGGATTGCTATTGAACCTGAAATCGAGAAATTATCGAATTCAAAAGTGGGCATTACGAGTAATGGTAGGGGAATCCATTCGCACAAGTTGTAGACCATATTTTAAGAAATTAAGGATACTCCCCCTTCCATGCCTGTATATTTTTCAAGCCATCTGCTTTATTGAAAAAAATAAGTATAAATTCAAAACAGGTGAATCCTTTCACAGTTATAGAACCAGGTGCAGACAAGACTAAAGCCGCGTCTCCACCAACCGAACATGCTCAGCGAATAGTGTTCGCTGGAATCAGCTGATGTCGCCGAACATTTTTTGGAGTGTGTTTGGTGTGGACGCCTTCTCGAACATTATGATCGGTGTGATGGGGTTAGTGGCGGGAACTTGTTGTTGGTCGTCACTGTTCGCTCACAGACCGAACATTTCAATTGAACTCACGAACATGTTCGGTGACCCATATGTTTAATGTTTGCCCGTTTTTTGTATTCGCCAACAATGTTCGGCAGACATGTTCGGTAGGTGGAGACGCGGCTTTACAAGACGACTTACATCAAACAACATTGTATGAGAGGTGAGTAAAAAGTGCAGGGATCCGTCTATATAATTCTCGTTTAAAGGCAATCACAGGCGATAAATTTAGAATTAAAATAAAGGAAGAATTGTTAAATATACGTGCATACTCAAATGAGGAATTTCACGCTCATTGTGACATGCAAAACAGATGATTGAGTTTTATTTTAATGACTTAAATTTATTGACAAATCTATATACCCCTTTACAGGAGGTCAGTGGATGAATAAAAATAATAATAAATATTCCTGGATTTCCTGTTCCATGACGAACTGCGTTGTTAATATTAACTTTTCATGTGAAATTTAACGACTTGCAGTCAAATATTTGTTAAGAATAAGTATAATAACTCACTTAATCCGGCCAGATTAAGTGAGTTATTATGCTTATTCTTAACAAATATTTGACTGCAAGTCGTTAAATTTCACATGAAAAGTTAATAATAATAAATAATAATTATTATCAATTGGTTACTTATCAATAATATTGGTAACTTTATTGCTTGTTATTGTTCAGTATAGTTGTTCATGCTTGCTAAGCTAAAGCCTAGGTAAACCTTAGGCTGCTGTATTATGCGTAAGTGCTGCCAAATTGTACAGTAGCTAAGCAAGCCAAATCAATATTCTTAATTTATTTATTTTGAAGCTTCATCTTCATAAACTTCAAAGAAACAAACTATAGAATGAACATCCAAATAATGATATCCCCTGCGTAAAGAATTTTTATGGCGTCCTTCGACATTGATATTTGGGCAAGACGGCTTCTCATTAGAAAATGAATTTTTATCCGAGATAATCGATTTTGTTATAGTTCAACTATATTGAATTTATTAGTGTGGTAGTTTTTCTTTTTTCGGATAATGAAGGTCAAAGAACTGTACGTGGGTAATGAGTTGAACCTACAATTTTAGGTGGATTCCGATTCACCGGGAAGTGATTTTTCAGCAGAGAACAGTGTATTTTTTGCTGGCCAATCCAATCGGTCACCCTTGCAAAGAGGGCCTACGAGTTCATAGCTTATCTTTTATAAGACTTGACAAATGATGAATTTTTTTTTTTTTTTGGAGGATGAAGCCCACATAGGCCCTAGACCTGTGCGTGGGTAATGAGTTGGATGATGGTGAGTGATGAGTTGGACCTACAGTTTTAGGTGGGTTCCGAACCACCGGGAAGTGATCTTACATCAGAGAACAGTGTCTTTTTGCTTGCCAATCTAATCGGTCACCGTTACAAACAGGACCTACGAGAACGCAGCTTATCTCTATCTGATTGAACAGATACCTGCTACGGCTCGCGGCTATCACTTCCCTAATTGGACGCAGGAAGTAGGTATCTCAGAGGTGTGATAGATAGTATACACACGTACCTGTGCAGCCACACCCTGTGTAAAGATGGGAGTGGATTGTTAAGAGTAGAGCTTCAAAATTTGTTTCGGTAGGCTTGGCATGGATACAACTCTGTTAGCTCAGTTCTACTATTTTGATCAAAGGAAAAAGCATGGCAGAAAAGAAATTCCACCTTATTCCACTATTGGTATTATTATTTTTTTTAAATTTTATCAATAATTTTTTTAATTTGTTTGTAACCTATGAAAACCTACCCATTGGTGGAGGCATGGTGGTGAGCGTGGTGGTGCCCGACTGTTGGACCCCCATCGACACCATGGTGGCATTCTGCAAGGTTTGCATTTGCGGCTGCTGCTGCTGCTGCTGAGCTGCTGCATTCTGCTGCTGCTGTTGTTGTTGTTGTTGTTGTTGTTGCTGCTGCTGCTGCTGCTGCTGCTGCTGCTGCAATGCCACATTCTGAAACCAAAAATCAAATCATTTATCACAACTGTACTAATGGTTCACAAATAATCACAAAAATAAAATACAAACAACTAGCAGATTGCCCGATTTAATTGAATCTGTATATCTAGAGCCTTTACAGAATTTACAAATTTAATTTTATATTATCTTATTTCTTATCCATCTTTTTTCTCCTTCATAATTTTCCCCCTCATTCTTCTTCCTCTCCTCCTCCAATCCTTTATTTTCCATCGTCAAGAGTTTCATCGACAGAGGACAGCATTAACGGCCGGTTGCACGAAAGTCAATTAAATTTAATGCCCATAGAATGACGTCATTCTACGTAGATTGGAGAGAATTTAGTTTCACAAAGGACAAAATTACAAGCGATAACCCCGATTAGGCTAACCGGCGTAAAATATATTTAACCACCCGATCACCGATGATTAAATCTCACTAATGCCCGTCAAGTTACATTATATAGGTTATATTCATTGTATCATGGGCTGCAAGTATCATGGGTCTAACTGTGAATGAGCAGAAGACAAAAATCATGGTCTCATCAAGATCCCATGCTCAAAGGTTGAATGCTGCTCAATCGGAGCTGGTATCTGCCTGTGGTTTGGAAGTGGTTGGTGAGTTTGTCTACCTTGGGTCTTTGGTCAACTCTAAAAATGAGACCACACATGAGGTCAAGCGGCGAATCCTACTGGCAAATAGGACATACTTTGGTTTGGCCAGACATCTTGGATCTAGGAACCTGAGCCGTGATACAAAAATAAAGATCTACCGAACACTTATTCAGCCTGTGCTTACCTACGCCAGTGAAACTTGGACTCTATCCCGATCAGATGAGAATCTTATAAGCATCTTTGAGAGAAAGATTCTCCGCCGAATTTTTGGAGGTGTGCAATTGGATGGAGTCTGGTACAGAAGGAAAAATAGAGATCTGTACAATATGTATGGCCACACTGATGTGTTGGCTCTTATCCGAGTAGGTAGGCTCAGGTGGGCAGGCCATGTTGCAAGAGCTAATGATTCTTATCCACCTAAAAAGATAATGGATTGCAACATGGAAGGTAGAAGACCTCCTGGTAGACCAAGATTGAGATGGATGGATGCAATTGTTCAGGATTCAAGAATTGTTGGGATCAGAAATTGGAAGCGCACTGCCATGGACCGAGTAGAATGGAGGCAACTGTTGGAGGAGGCCAAGATCCGCTTTGGATTGTAGAGCCAAGGATGATGATGATATTCATTGTACCAGAACACGGAACTTCAATTTTTTTTTAATTTTTTTCTATTGCTGATGATGCCCACATGAGTCCGAGACTTGTGCGTGGGCAATGGGGTGAATGATTACACATAAATGCCTGACGGTGGAGCGGGATTCGAACCCACGACCACTTAAACAACAGCAAGCTGAAGTTGCGACACCCCAACCAACTGCGCTAAGCGGCCCGCCAATTCGGTCGGAGGTGTTAAAAACCTTTCAAAATGAATAGAATCTATTAAGAATATAATAATATTGAGTCACTACATTATTGACTCAATACTGCTTTTGATTCTATGCTCTGTACTACTACTATACTACAATATTCTATTTTACTATAATACTATACTCTTGAAACTATGACTAAACTATACTATAGAAACATATCCATTAACTAAGAAAAAACTTTTCTACATCAACATTTTCGGTGATTATAAATACTTCAAGTAGCAGTCTTACATCTAAAAAATTAAACCTCAATCTCCCTTCCAGTCCTTTAAAATTAATAAAAGCAGGGCGCGCAAAAATGGGGAGTACCTTTTTAAACCATGGCAAGGAAGTTACTTTTAATTAGACGGGGATTTGACAAAAATTTACTGTACCACCGAAAAGGAGAAGGCTCATACATTTTCATCTCATAAATGAAAGTGGTAGGGTAAGTAATGAAGGCCGGAAGAACGAACTCTTCGCCTGTTTGCCTCCTGGCTGTTAGTGGGCTCCTAAAAGTTTTTAATTATCTTAAAAATTTCCTGACCGGTCCACAATTCATTCTGTTGCTGCGTCCTCTTTTTTGGAGCTAAGCTGGAAATCCAACTTTGGAGCACAGGAACAGGAAGAGAGTTAGATTACACTAGAGAATTATGATCTAAATAATTAAATAAATTAAAAACATAATTGTTATTTATATCAATAGTAGCTAAGTAAAGTCTTAAAATCCAAGTTTGGAACACAGGAAGAGAGAGAGGGTTAGAATACTCTAGAGAATTATGAGCTAAATAAATCATTAAATTAAAAACATAATTGATATTCATAGTAAGCAGAATAATAAATTTATTCCAGTGAGCAAAAACTGTATTAGGGTTTTAAAAATCTGAGTTTGGAAATTCACTGGCCATTCTTAAACTTGTAGCCAATGTGTTGTGCCAAAATTTAATGTTTAATTTTTTTATTTTTCATTGGACGTTTCAACTTTGTCTTGGGATTAATTATTTCATGGCTTAGAAATATTACTGCGTTTTGAAAAACTGATTGAACCTATAGTTCATGGTTATCTATAGTCTAGACGTCTAGACAATTGAAGAATGTTAGGTATGCGTGAGAAAAACCTTCAGTCCCACAGTCACTTAAGGATTGTTAATTTTGCAAAAGGGAAATTCTGACCCTTTCTCCACTTCTCTGTCTCTTTCTACTGCTATCTTCTCTCTCTCTTGTTGATTGACGGTGCGGTGTACTTTTCCAGTTTTGGAAACATGAGCAAGAAGTCTCATGACTGTAAAGTTGTATTAATTATTCAATCTAATTCTTAGATATTAATTTTGTTCTATAATGAATTTGTCATTTTCCGGATTTGGAATAGTCAAACCACCTTGGTTTATGAGAGTTTCTTGAAGCTAATGTTCAACAACAGTGTCTGCTATAAGTGTCAATTTATGTGTTAATATTTTGTTCTTCATCACCCATTGAGGGTAAGTTTCTAAGTTAGATATGATGGTATTACATATTGTTTCCTTCTTACTAATTTAAAAAAAAATGGAAATTTATCATTATAATTTATAATTGCTGTAAAATGTCAATTAAATATTTGAAGATAATTTTCATAATGTCGATTCTTTCAATTTTAGTTCAATCTTTTAATTTGTGATTATCTTTTGTAATTTGTTTCTATCCAACTCAAGCAATGGTTTTTTATTAATATATTAGAGTCATTCAATTAACTATTGATTGTAAAATTTATGAAATTAACTTTATGAAATCGACATTTAAATTCTATAGTTTCTGAACAAATCTTTTATTTAAATAAATTGCTATTAATATATTTATTCCTTAGCTTGCTCCTTTTGGGCACTCCTTTCATATACATTTGTTTATTTTGAGTACTCCTCTGGAGTATGATTTTTATAGTTATAATACCAAATTTCTAAGTACTTTGAAATTCTGTTATAGGTGTTTGTATCTGGCTATGAAAATGTATTGCTGACTTCTACTGCGTGGTTCGAGTGCCGTACCTGAAGTGGATTGAACGAGAGCTCAAACTCCTGCACAATCTACAGCACTGTACCCTTGTCTGCCAGGATGCATCGACCGAGGCTCTGAAAATCCGAGGAGTACCTCAATCTTCCACCTACGGGATCTACCCTTACCTGGGACCTCGCCAACCATGTCAGGATGCAGATGCAAACCTTCAGCAAAGTCAAAAGCTAAGTAATAAAGTGCTAGTGCTTCCAAAAATTAAGTTCTTCGCTCTTTTCCACTTCTGGGACGTCCTCTACCGCGTTAGTAGCTTTTGGTAAATCCCGTCTGGATTTACATAGGTCTCTTCAAGACGTAATTTTAGGAAAAAGAGAAGGACCATTTATTATGAAAAGTTTACATTACAATCAAAGGATTGTTTTTATCATTGAAGACGTAGTCAAAGTTTTTTCGTTTAAAGTTTTTTGTAAAGTGTATAGTAATTAATGACATTATACGCAGACACTGTTATTTAATACCAAAAATTAAGTTCTTCGGTTGCGGAATCGAAAAATTCAGATATTTCCTAGAGCATAATAGATTTACCTTGAGAACTAATTGTTTGGGGTGGTTTAATACACACTGCAAAGCTGAACAATCAGATCTCAAGGTAAATCTATTATGCTCTAGGAAATATCTGAATTTTTCGATTCCATACAGTATAGCTAACGCTTCTTTTTCATATGATGAATATTTTCTTTCTAACGGAGACAATGTACGGGAAGCAAACGCTATGGGCGCGAAAACACCCTCATATTCTTGTCCAAGGACACATCCTAACGCAATGCCTGATGCATCCACATCCAAGTTTTGTGATATCAATCTAATAATAGTTGTACGATATCCCAAAACAATATCTTTATACTTAAAGCATCCTAAACAATGTCTAGAATACGTCTCTACCAACCGTTTCTGAGGTCTAGAAAGGAGAACAGGAGTTTTGAAATTCACTGGCCATTCTTAAACTTGTAGCCAGTGTGTGCAAAACAATATAATTTAGAATTTGAGTTCGGCAAAAGTTGAGTTCTTGACAAACGAAGCATAGTTGCCAAGTTGTGCATCAATCAATCCGTAACAAAAAATTCAATCTCAAATCAACTTTACAAGATGGCAACTGTGCAAGCTGGTATCACAAATGCGAATAACAAAATGATACATGATTGGGAGTAAGATTTTAGCAAGGTCCTTAGGATATGCTCTCCAATTTTTACCTGGAACTTTGAACTTTTATCTTTTATGTTATAAGTGATAAAAAAAAAAAAAAAAAATGTTTAGCATTGGACCAAAGACGATATGAATTATATGTATTTATCTGTGATATGACTGTGATGATGTTTATCTGTAATCACATTGAGTATATGTAATGACGTTTGCAAAACTATCTGTGATTGTACATGCAAAATAAATATATTATTATTATTATTATTTTTTTTTTTTTTTGAGGATGAAGCCCACATAGGTCTGAGACCTGTGCGTGGGTAATGAGTTGGATGATGGTGATTTATGAGTTGGACCTAATGGCAAGGTCACTCAGGCCAAGCACTTGGCAAAAGGCTGCTAGCAGACACAAGCTCCTACTTCACCAACTGGCTGGTGAGGCTGGGTAGAGGTCAGGTTAAGCAGCTAATTGCTCTGATAACTGGACATGGCCACTTCAGGAAACATCTCCACACAATCGGACTCAGAAATGAAAATCAGATGTGTAGGCTTTGCAATCAGTCTGAAGAGACTGCCAAGCATATCATACTGGATTGCGAGAGACTCGGGGCAAGGAGAATGGCTCTGTTTGGCTTTAAGCAACCAGGTGATGAATGGGACGTTAGCATAGGGAAGAAACTCCTGGATCTTGTAAAGGGCACAGGTATTGGTTTGCCTAACTAACGTACTAGGGACACACAATAAGCTTCGGTTGACGTGTGAGGATCTTTGAATCTTCTGGATCTTTGAATCCGTCCCTTCATAACATAACATAACATAACATGAGTTGGACCTACAGTTTTAGGTGGGTTCCGAACCACCGGGAAGTGATTTTACAGAAAGAACAGTCCTTTTTGCTGGCCAATCCAATTAATCCCCCTAAAGAAATGTTTCGAACAAAAAAAAACAGCCTTAGCGGTCTATCATGGGTATTTTATGTCCCAGGTTCGTTATGGTGTGATATTCTGGGGTGGTAGCAAGGGAAATATCAATGCAATATTTAGATTGCAGAAGAAAGCGTTGCGAAAAATTGAAGGATTAAGTGCAAGGCAGTCATGTCGACCGATTTTCAGAAAATTAGGACTGCTTACAATGCCAGCACTGTATTTTTTTGAGATTGCCGTGTATTCCCATAAGAACCAGAGTAATTATGAAAATAATATAATCGCTCACCCATACAACACAAGACATGGATAGTCACACTTCGGTACCCCATGCATAGGCTGACTGATCGAGAAGGCGCCACACTATTTGGGTATAAAGATTTTAAATTGTTTGCCCAAAGTTTTAAAAGGTTACGGTCAAGACAAATTCGTGAAGGAACTCAGGAAGTTGCTTATTGATGCCTGTCCTTACTCTCTGGCTGAATGATATGGGGTTTTTCGGAGACAAAATGTTGAATAGAATCTGTTTTCTAATATGTTTTTATAGATGAACGAACGCTTGATGAATGGCTGATGAATTAGTTTAGTTGAAGTGAATTGACGTGTCACATGCTGTGCGAGCCTAGCTCGGTAGATGACTATTAACAAATTTATTTTTATTTTATTTATTTGTTTGTGAGAACTCATTTGAAATTTGATACGTAACAACTTAAAAACTTAATTCATGAGAAAAAATACAATGACATAAATAGATGATCAGGTAAAACGGTAAGGAATGCTAATTACCAATACAAATACAAATTTGTACATACATATTGATAAAACAGTGCTATCCATGACAACATTATGAGGGGCACTAAAAACTCTGTCAAAATACACCATTTTCTATTAAAAAATCCAAAAATTTTCCCCCCCCTTTGGTTGGGGGGTATTCCATACCCCCCAAACCCCCCGGTGTTTGCCCCCCCCCCCGAAATCACCTCCTGGATCCGCTACTGTCATGGTGGGAGAACGGAATATAGTACACCGTCCTGTAATGGTGGCCCCTTTTTAAGGATTAGTAGATTACATTGAATTAGATTTTATTCATGTAATTTTACAAATTTTTATGATATTAATGATGTAAGCTATGGTGATGACAATCTAAATGATGCAATACATTTAGTTCCTGTTGCAGAAATGGATTAGTCCAGTCAATTAGAAGTCTAGTTGTTTGACTGTAGATCTGTTGGAGTATCATGGATTTCAATCTGATTTAATTTTAAAAAATTCTTAGGAAATAAAGATTTTTAAACCTGTATTTTTTATTTTTTTCTCAAAGGATGAAGCCCACATCGATCTGAGACCTAGGCGTAAGTAATGAGTTGGATGATGGTGATTGATGTGTTGGACCTACAGTTTTAGGTGGGTTCCGAACCACCGGGAAGTGATTTTACAGAAAGAACAGTCCTTTTTGCTGGCCAATCCAATTGATCCCCCTAAAGCTGGGTTTACACCAGAGTCTTTGACACATGTCAGCGACAAAAAGTCAGAGACTTAACAAAATCTTTTAAAATTTCTTGCGACATTGTGTCAGTAACACTTGTCAGCTACTGAAATACTGTGTCACAAACACGAGTTTAGGTTTTCCATCGAGAGTCGGTAAAGATCAAAAGACTGTCACCGGCAACATGTCACAGACTCCTGTCGCAGTATATGTAAACGCAGCGGTGACTTTTGCCTGTGACAAGTCATCCTCTTTCACCATTGTCACCACTACTCACTACTGAGCACGGAACACAAAGTACTGGTGGCGTAGCGTTGCGGACAGGCTGTGAGATACAATATGTCACTGACCAAAACAAAAGTACAACATTATCTGTCAGTGACTTGTGTCGATGACTTGTGTTTGTGACTTGTTCATCATTTTGACTTGACCATTTTTCCTCTTCTGCCACCTCCGCCACCACATCCCCTTTTTCTTCTTCTTTATCTTTCATTTTTCTTCACCGTCTTCTTATTTACACTGTATTGTTGTAACAGTATGTAGTCTAGCAGCATATTTTCATTATTTATTTATGGGAAGATGAATCACACATAGGTCTGAGACCTGTGCGTGGGTAATGAGTTGGATGATGGTGATTGATGAGTTGGACCTACAGTTTTAGGTGGGTTCCGAACCACCGGGAAGTGATTTTACAGCAGAGAACATAGAACATCCCTTTTCCCATTCTTCTTCCTCTATTTTAATCATTTACTCTCCAGCGCCAGAGTTTCGCTGACAGAGAACAGCATCTAGACGTTTATAAAATAAGATGGTTTTTATGTGTACATGAACACGTGTACTTCTTAATCTAATCTAAACTTCTTAATCTCAATCTACCAGATAGATATGCTGCTTATCATAGCGAATAAAAACATGAGGAACATCATGTTATGTACATTATAGAATTTCTTAATCTAAATAAACTTGATGTACAAGGTAAATGGACAAGTTTTACAAATTTGTCAACATTGTCAAGTCAGCTCAACAAGAAGTGACAAGGAGGGACAGAGCTGACAGCTAACACAATAATGTATTCGTTATCAGCTATTTATTCAACACAGGGAAGTGAAGGGTGAGAGAGATCTCATTAGACGAGGAAAAAAGATGGAAATTAGTATTCCGAGCGGAAAACATCTTAGCGGAGTTGGAGCGTGAAGTTGGGAGAGACACGGTGAATCCGAAACATTCTCTCACTCGCACTTACTCACTCTCTCACATTTTCTCACTCTCTCTGAGAGAGTGCATGAAAGAGAGAAGAATTTCGTCTGTAGCCAGTGTGTTTAGGAGTGAGGTCGAGGGAGCGTCTGTGAAAGAGAAAAGAGAGGGGGTGAGTATATGCGAAAGAGTGTGAGAGAATTTTTTTGATCACATAGCGAATCTATCCAGTTCTGAACGAACTAGCTTCGAACTTAAAGCAGTATTTTGTCACTGACACGTGTGAGTGAAGTGTGTCTTTGTGTGAGTAGGAAGTGAGGGCGTCATGAGCCCATGACAACAATAAGAGAGCGAAACAGGAGTGAAAATAAAGGCAGAAGTGTTTACGGAGACCAATTTTGTAATTTTATTTTTTGAATTGTTCGTGTGTGGTAGTTTGAGCATTTTTAAATTTTCATCATAAGTTTATTTATTCCAACATTTTAAGAAAATAAATTATTATGTTCAAAAATAGTGTTTTTTTAACATGACAACTGTCCTTCCATATGGAAAATTGTGTTTTTTAAAGGGTGTTTTTCAACATGGCAAATGTCCTTCCATGTTGAATTCAAAATTTGGGGAGCCCGATCTCACTAGGCGTCACATTTGAAGGAAAGTAGAAAGCAGTCTGTCAAAACAAAACAATTCAAATAATAGGTCGAATTCTACATGCAATACATGAAGCTGGTCTGCCAGTACTTCTAACTTTGGGGCAACTTAGCTACCCAACGATTTAATTTGTATTTACAATAATCTCGCTATTACTAGAAGAAATATCAGAGATTTCAATGACATATTTTGTATTTCAATCGGGAATATAGTTTTTCTGTAATTAAGGTTTCAAAAAAATGATTTTTTTTTTTAAATGAAAATTTTGAAAAATTAAATACCTTATTACAAAAACAATACTTCGTTACATTGATCCTGGAAATTACACTTTTCTATTCACAACCGTTCATGATACTGGTTGCCCCCAAAAATTAACTTTAAGTGCTCATATCTCAGAAAATAATTTTTTTTTTTATTTATTGAAATAGACTACATTTCAGTAGCCTAATAATCTCCAGTCAAAGAGACTTTGAAAAAAAAATATGAACAAAACCTTATTGCACAGCCTTAATGAGCAGAGTAGAATGAGCCATCAATTGATAGGGTGCAATACATATTTCAATAGTTTACACCTATTAAATCATATATTTTGTACTTGTTTGTTTGTGTCAAAAATTCATTCAAGCCATTTTGAAATAATACATTTGAAACTAGAGAAGCCAAGCTTACAACTACTGTTGAAACATGTGATTGAATTAGTTTAATTTCAATACTTTTGGCTCTAAAATCTAAAACATATTCAAAATTTATCTCCTTTCTTTGGACTACTGGACTGTTTAGTTGCTATGTTTTTAAGTGAACTTTTAAATTGATATTTTTGTTTTGGAAAGAATCAGTAGTTGTATACTTCAAAGTGAAATTTATTGTTTAACTTGGACAAAATCTTAAATTTGGATTTTCAAATTGAAAATTTGTGAAGAAAGCAGTAGTGGCTGTGCCTGTTAAATATCTTTACTTGATCGCGTTTTGTGTTTTTCATGAATAAATTAATAAAAATTCTATGCAACAACCTACTACTTCAAACATCTACGATAATTTGGAACAATAAATTTGAAATTTGATGCTAACATCAAACTACCTACCGACATTGAAAAACACAGAAAAAAATATAGTAAAAGGAAATAGAATTATTTTGAGAAGGAATTCGTGTGTATCAGAAAGAGAAAGAGGTATATATTGATTAATTAATACTGTCTAATACTGGCGGAGTTAGGACTCTTGGTCCTCTCTACCACTCAACACTACCTCTCAACTCAGAGAGAGAGAGAGAGAGAGAGAGAGAGAGAGAGAAAGGACCACGTGTCGCGAATAATAGATGGATGCGACGGCAGGCAGTTGTCGCCTCATGGCGATGGGAAAGGGGGCTTTGATGAGATGCCGCGGTCCGATACTCCAGCTCCAGCCTCTTCTCCAGCAGCAGCGAGGGATAATCTAGCTGGTTGGGTTGTCATAGCAACGCTGGCTCACTGGAGCTGGAGCGCTGGAAGCACACCACCTGGACAAACTCTGCCTATGGAAGAAATGTGCTCTAAATGTCTCTTAAGGTAACATACACTACTCACATGACAAGACTGTACCTATTATATCTAAACATAGAAATTAAAATATAGCTTGAAGCAACTATCACTTAGGACAAAAATTATAATATTTTTATCTTATTGATAATGCCCACTAAGATTTTTCCCGGGTTTTCAGTCGTTAAGTATATCATTCAGGAGCTTTTTTTTTGGAGAATGAAGCCCACATAGGTCTGAGACCTGTACGTGGCTAACGAGTTGGATGATGGTGATAGATGAGTTGGACCTACAGTTTTAGGTGGGTTCCGAACCACCCGCAAGTGATTTTACAGCACTTTGTCTTTTTTGCTGGTCAATTTAATCGGTCACCGTTACAAACAGGACCTACGAGAACGCAGCTTATCTCTATCTCATTGAACAGATACCTGCTACAGCTCGCGGCTATCACTTCCCAATAATATTGTTTCAGCTGAGTAAATAGATTAGATTCATGTAGGCCTTTGTTCAAGAGACTTTTTCTCCTAACTGTACCCTGCTTATATGTGTATGAAGCTACTTTATATGTAAAAACGAATGATATTAACCAAAATCTTGGCTTACAGGATTATAATACAAGAAGCCGAGGAGATTATCACTTGGTGAGTCACAATAGTAGCTTATTCAAACAAAAACCTAGTTATATTGGTAGGAAAATCTACAACAAGCTACCGCAGTTTTTGAAGAGTCTTGAAAATTTAGAAATATTTAAAAAACAATTGAAGAAATATTTAGTTGATAAAGCTTTTTATAGTGTACAAGAGTTCCTTTCACATCCAAATTAAGCCTCACCTCAACTAATTGATATAGTAATTATTGTATCTAGTGTATAATTGTTGATCTGAATTGTCTTATACTCCTTAACTGGAGTCTCCAAGATGTACTGGTTTAGTGGGAAATCTGGTTTACTGGGAAATCTGGTAACCGGTGTTTTTTACCTGGCATAATTACATTCTAATCAAATTAAAATCAAAATTTATTAATCAATCAATATACGACAATAATTACAAAATCCTTTTAGTTAAACTTCATAAATACAGAATTTGTTATATCAATAATTCACCTTTAGAAACCCCACTATAAAAAAACAATGTGTTGGGGAAAATGAGTCTGTAAATTAATATTATCTTTTATTTTAAACTGTCATATGATTTTAAAAATCGGGTAAACGTATGATACAAACTACAAAGTCCCTACATCTGGTCAAAGTCCCTACAAACAGCGACTGCCAGGTGTATGGGAGCCCAATGCGCTCAACGAACATTGCCCTCAATTTTGGTCAAAGGGTTGAGAAGGGTCTATGCCTACCTGGAACTGGCGCTCAGGTATTTGACCGAACAGATGTAGATTTATTAATAGTAGCCTACTGTAGACTAATCACAATGCAATATTGGCAGCCCTCACCTTTACCGACACCACTTTCTAAAAACCTCTATCCTCTATCACACCAAGAGCTTTTCCATTCATCACTTAGAAGTCAATCAAGTGTGTAATGGGCGTCATTGGATTGTCCAGCAAAAAAGACACTATTTCTGCTGTAAAATCACTTCCCGGTGGTTCGGAACCCACCTAAAACTGTAGGTCCAACTCATCAATCACCATCATCCAACTCATTACCCACGCACAGGTGTCAGACCTGTGGGCTTCATCTTCCAAAAAAAGTCTAACTAAACCTTCCTTGGGTGGCTAACAAGGCTAGATATGACGGAACCACCTCATACAATTCTTATTGTTTAATAAGCTACCTCAGGCAGTGAGA
Organism: Conomelus anceps; assembly: GCA_948455865.1. Lineage (NCBI taxonomy): Eukaryota > Metazoa > Arthropoda > Insecta > Hemiptera > Delphacidae > Conomelus > Conomelus anceps. The sequence goes on along the minus strand of OX418218.1, from coordinate 8,050,047 downwards.
CAATTGTCAATATCAAGATTTAGGGCAGTGATATCACAGTGGCTTAAGGACAGAGCATTCTGACAGTAGTGAACATATAAATTACAATATGTTTGGATGGACAGTCTAAAAAGTTTTATTTTATTTTTGTTTCAATGACGAAGCCTACTGTACAAACATGTATTTAATGGCGAATAAATATTCTTATTCTTATAACTTCAGTACATTCATCCATAAAAAAAACTAGGGTCTTTTGCACTATAATCCCGCATTTCTTAAAAAGTGCGTCATTGAACAGTAGATTCCCAACCTAACCTGACCTAATCTAACCTAGTATAAACATCATTTCCTAACCGGGTCCTAGGTTAGGTTGGGTTGGGTTAGGTTAGGTTAAGAATCTACTATTCAATAACAATTTTCAAGAAATGCGGGGTTATAGTGAAAAAGACCCTAAAACTAAGCTTACTAACCTTTCAATACTTAATACAAACCTCCTTGAAAATATTATGTTCAAATAAAAAATCAACCACTTCTTTCTCTTTCTCTGTAGTGGTGAAAGTGATATTGTGGGAAATATCCATAATGAATAACAAGACTTGAATTAGTCACAACCACATTTATTAAAAATAGTGAGATACTAGTTTCGGTTGTTACTTCATTATCAATCTCAAACAAACTCAACACTTCTTTCTTCTTACATGTTCTTGGTGTGATAGAGGTGTTGAATTTTGGAAAGGGGTGTTGGGGGAAGGTAAAGGCTACAAATAATCCATTGAGACTAGTCTACAGTATTATTAATAAATCAATTTCCATTCCGTCAACTACCTGTGCGCCAGTTTCAGGTAGACATAGACCCTTTCCAAGCCTTTGACAAAAATTGAGCGCAATTGGCGCGATATCCTGCCGGGTATGTGTGAAACAAGCCTTAGGGCTACAATTGAATCAATTCAATAGATTTGAATCTATTGAATTAATACATACTGAATGATTTAAAAAATTGGGGAAGTGTGAATCGCTCCTTACGATACAATGTCCCGGGGTAAACAACACCGGTTACCCAACTGCCGGGTATATGTGAAACAAGGCTTAGGGCCGTTATTGAATCAGTAGCTACTGGATGATTTACTGATCGACTGAGAAACCGGGCGACAGACACAGACACAATTTCGCGCTTCTTTTACTTTTAACCTACTCCACATAAAGTTTCACCAGATTCAACTTTTTTATTGGAAAAGTCCAGCAAAAAATTATGATTAAAACTTTGGGACAAAAATGGAGTAAGAGCACTCAAGCTTAAAAGCAGGCCAGAGCTTTTTGTCCGGTCGACTAAAGACGAAAAACAGTGGGGTGCCAGCTCCACACAACTACTTATACCCAAATACACACACACACACACACACACAAGCATTAGAAAGTCTTTCTCTCGCTCGATTCCCCTCTGATATTTCCATGCATTACATTTTTGTAGCAGATTACTTATGGCAGAGCCGAACCATACATATTCCACGGCTCCAAGTCACAAACAGAAGGTTAACACGGAGGGGAGGAGGTGGAGTAGAGAAATAAGTACAAAAGGTAAAAGAAGAAAAGGTAGAATTAGAGGATGAGTGGAGAAACAAGTACAAAAGGAAAAAGAAGAAAGAGTAGAATTAGAGGAGGAGGAGTAGAGAAAGAAGTACAAAAGGAAATGAAGAAATAGAATTAAAGGAGGAGGAGTAGAGAAAGAAGAATAGAAGGAAAAAGAAGAAAAGGAAGAATGAGGATGAGGAGGAGTAGAGAAAGAAATACAAAAGGTAAAAGAAGAAAAGGTAGAATTAAAGGAGGAGGAGTAGAGAAAGAAGTACAGAAGGAAAAAGAAGTAAAGGTAGAGTTAGAGGATGAGGAGAAGGAGGAATAGAGAAAGAAGTACAAAAGGAAATGAAGAAAAGGTAGAATTTATTAAAGCGGGAGGAGTAGAGAAAGAAGTACAGGAAGAAAAAGTAGAATTAGAGGAGGAGGAGTAGAGAAAGAAGTACAAAAGGAAAAAGAAGAAAAGGTAGAACTAGTGGAGGAGGAGTAGAGAAAGAAGTACAGAAGAAAAAAGATAGAATTAAAGGAGGAGGAGGAGGAGAAGGAGTAGAGAAAGAAGTACAGAAGGAAAAAGAAGAAAAGGTAGAATTAGAGGATAATGAGAAGGAGGGTGAGGAGGAGGAGTAGAGAAAGAAGTACAGAAGGAAAAATAAGAAAAGGTAGAATTAGAGGAGGAGGAGTAGTAGAGGAAGAAGTACAAAAGGAAAAAGAAGATAAGGTAGAATTAGAGGAGGAGGAGTAGAGAAAGAAGTACAGAAGGAAAAAGAAGAAAAGGTAGAATTAAGAAAGGAGGAGGAGTAGAGAAAGAAGTACAAAAGGAAATGGAAGAATTAGAGGAGGAGGAGTAGAGAAAGAAGTGCAAAAGGAAAGAGTAGATTTTTTTTAACTTTCTTAGTAATGGCGAAGGTGATATTGTGGAAGGTATCCATAATGAAAAATAAGACGAAATTTTCACAACCACATTAATTTATTAAAACTTCGAGAAACTAGTTTCGGTTGTTACACCAAAATGATTTTGATTGAGATTGATAATGGTGTAACAACCGAAACTAGTTTCTCGAAGTTTTAATAAATTAATGTGGTTGTGACAATTTCGTCTTATTTTTCATTGAAAGAGTAGATTACGATAAGGTGGAAAATGAGGAGAAGAAGAAAAAGATAAAGAGCGGGTGGAGAAGAAGGAAAGAAAAAGATAAGAATAGTAAGAGATGTAGAAGAAAACGTAATGACGACGAAGAGAGGAGCAAAAAATCAGAGCGTGCAGCAAAAGAACTATAAGACTAAGTTAATGATGATGAATTGCCTTTATTAAGGGCGGAGTTAGGACTCGAAGCCCTTTCTTTCACTCAACCCAGGAAGGGGTGAAGGAGGAGAATAATGATGAGTGGGAGGGGCAGAGAAGCAGAAGGTTAGAAGGAGGAGTAAAAAGAAAATTCAAATTCAAATCAATTTTTATCAAATCATATTTTTTTTAAATAGATAAAACAATTTCTCATTACTATTTGGGGGGGGGGGGGGTAAAGAATAAGTAAAGCTTTTGTTCACACAAAATGTCTAATTATAATAGTCTAACGGCCATTTGCACGAAAGAAGATTAATTTAAACCACCGTAAGATGACGTCATCTTACGGAGCTCAATAGGGAAGTCGTTGCAATGGCTCCGTCAAATGACGTCATCTTACAGAGGTCAAATTTAATTTTCTTTCGTGCAACTGGCCGCAATACTAACAAAAATGTTGGAAAAAGTAAATTTGGCCTGCTACGAAGTACAGTGTAAAGGAAAAAAGAGAAAAATGTGGTTAAAATGGCTGAAAAAGAAGAAGAAGAGGCAAAGGAAAAATTAGATAAGGAGAAGATAAACAAGAGGAAGTGATTAAAAAAAGAAGAAAAATAAGAAGAAGAGGAAAAGAGAAAGGGAGAAAGAGAAGGAGTAGATGATGATGATGAAGAGGACGAGCATGAAGAAGAGATTATAAATAGAATGAGAAACACGTTTTTCACATTTCATTCTCCTTTTTAAGAATAAAAGGAGTTGGAGGATTCGAAGATTTGGAAGAGATGATGAAGAAGAACAAAGAAGACAAGAAAAATAAGAAGAAGAAAAAGAAGTAGAAAGATGACAAAGAAGAAGAAGAACAAAGAAGACAAGAAAAAGAAGAAGAAGAAGAAAGAAGACAAGAAAAAGAAGAAGAAGAAAAAGAAGTAGAAAGATGACAAAGAAGAAGAAGAACAAAGAAGACAAGAAAAAGAAGAAGAAGAAGAAAGAAGACAAGAAAAAGAAGAAGAAGAAAAAGAAGTAGAAAGATGACAAAGAAGAAGAAGAAGAACAAAGAAGACAAGAAAAAGAAGAAGAACAAAGAAGACAAGAAAAAGAAGAAGAAGAAAAAGAAGTAGAAAGATGACAAAGAAGAAGAAGAACAAAGAAGACAAGAAAAAGAAGAAGAAGAACAAAGAAGACAAGAAAAAGAAGAAGAAGAAAAAGAAGTAGAAAGATGACAAAGAAGAAGAAGAACAAAGAAGACAAGAAAAAGAAGAAGAAGAACAAAGAAGACAAGAAAAAGAAGAAGAAGAAAGAAGACAAGAAAAAGAAGAAGAAGAAAGAAGACAAGAAAAAGAAGAAGAAAAAGAAGTAGAAAGATGACAAAGAAGAAGAAGAACAAAGAAGACAAGAAAAAGAAGAAGAAGAACAAAGAAGACAAGAAAAAGAAGAAGAAAGAAGAAGAAGAAGAAGAAGAACAACAACAACAACATCAACAACAACAAAGAAGAAGACATAGAAAAAGAAGAAGAAGATGATGAAGAAGATCAAAGAAGACAAGAAAAAGAAGAAGAAGAAAGAAGAAGAAGAAGAAGAAGAACAACAACAACAACATCAACAACAACAAAGAAGAAGACATAGAAAAAGAAGAAGAAGATGATGAAGAAGATCAAAGAAGACAAGAAAAAGGAGAAGAAAGATGACAAAGAAGAAGAAGAAGAAGAAGAAAGATGACATAAAAGAAGAAGAAAGAAGAAAGATGACATAGAAGAAGAAGAAGAAGAAAGATGACATAGAAGAAGAAGAAAGAAGAATAGAAGAAGAAGAAGAAAGAAGACATAGAAAAAGAAGGAGAAGAAGAAGAAGAAAGATGACGAAAAAGAAGAAGAAGGTGGAGAAGAAGAAGAAGAAGACATAAAAAGTAGAAAAAGAAGAGGCAAAGGAAAAATTAGAATAGGAGAAAGAGAATGTGACGATGAAGAAGAGGAAGTGATTATAAAGCAGAAAGACATTCTTCTTTCATTCTCCTTTTCAAGAAAAAAAGATGATTATTTGGCAATGATGATGAAGAAAAAAAAGAAGAGTTAGATCCAACCTGGAGTAATTCTCCCATCCCTTTTCAAAGTAAAGAGAAAAAGAATTCGGGATTTTACTCCCACCCCAACATTCACCACCCCCCCCACACCACACTCACAAGACACAAAAATGGATTTTATTCCCCGTTGGGAGGTATTTAGCCCAAGGTTGTTCAGTAGCTCCTGCCACACAACCCGAGAAGGTGGAAAAGGTGGATCATAATTTGCTCACTCACTCACTCCCCTCCCTCACAATCACCCCCTCTGTCGTGCCTCAGAGAACTCAATTTCCAACCGGAATACAGCAAAAAGATCGCGAGACAGACGGGAATGGAAAAGTGCATTGGTGTGAAAGAGACATGTCTTTTCTCTTAGAGGAAACCCCCAAAAAAAAAAATTCCAACGTGACAACATTGGAAGCCAACGAATGTGAGGGTATTCCTCCTCCTCTCAACGCCCCCCCCCCCCCCCCCCCCCACCCAAACCAGGTATGTGAGAGGGTACGCTTCCTACACTCACCGATTCAAATCAAATGTTGAATATATTTTCAGCAATGAGGAGGGTTCAATGTGCATTCTAAAAAATATGAAAATCAGAGAGGTGGAATTGCAAACGAAGCATTATCGATCCATGGATGGGAACAGTGGCGGGGAATCGGGTCCGTAATTCTGAAATTCCAGCATAATTGAACCTAACTTGATTATCAATAAGTTCTGAATTTTCAAAATTATAAATAAGCATATATTGATTTTTCCAAGGGGAAATTTTTTTCAGTTCCATTTTATCGTTTGATACAATCACTATTAATATTTCTCATCACTGATCACTGCTATTAGTATCTGTAGCAGGTATCTTTTTTTTTATTGCTGATGATGCCCACATGAGTCCGAGACTTGTGCGTGGGTAATGAGATGAATGAATAAATGCCTGACGGTGGAGCGGGATTCGAACCCACGACCGCTTAAACAACAGCAAGCTGAAGTTGCGACGCCATCTGTTTAATCAGATAGAGATAAGCTGCGTTCTCGTAGGTCCTGTTTGTAACGGTGACCGATTAGATTGACCAGCAAAAAATACACGGTTCTCTGCTGTAAAATCACTTCCCGGTGGTTCGGAAACCACCTAAAACTGTAGTCCAACTCATCAATCACCAACTCATTACCCACGCACAGGTCTCAGACCTATGTGGGCTTCATCCTCCAAAAAAAGCTCATGTTTTATTGTAAGTCCATTGTTTATATTTATACACTAGCCGGCAGACTCGCTTCGCTCACCTTAACCGTCTAGCCAGGGGGCTCCGCCCCCTGGACCCCCGGGGGGTCCAACTAATTTCCATTGTGATTATAGATAAATTTACAGAAATAAGTGATTTTGGGGAGAATTTTGATACCATTACTTAGTATGCATCTAGGGTCTTAATCAAACATATACTTTTCATAAACGTTGGCTTTTAGCTATTGAAATTATTTTGGTAGCTCGGGATAAGTTTGCTTTGTTTGAAACAAATTATTATTCATTAATAGACCTAACCTACTGAACTTGCCAGCCAAACAGCTTAAAGGAACAGCTGATAGAAGTCAACCGTTTTTAATCATATGGCAGACCCCTTAGCAGCGTTATTTACACTGTCTTTGAACAGCAAAAGACTTTGCACTTTGCATGTAGGCTACCATACAGTCGGAGCCTTGCAATATGTGGGAAACATATGACTGGGTATGATGAAATGTTATTATGCCAGGTTGATGACATCTGTTAAGTGCAAATTTCAAAATATTTGGCTGTTTATCACCAAACTTTTCAAAAATCGTCGATTTTGGGGCTAATTTTGAAACTTTTTTCCAAGGTACATCTAAGGCCGATACATAACATGAATACCAAATTTTATCTGATTTGACCTTATGGTTCTCTAGAAATTGTTGTCACCTAAATTTTCAAAAATCTTCAATTTTGGGCCCATTTTAGGGTAAATTTTGAAACCCTTTCTTAGCACGCGTCTAGTCCCCCTACTGAATACGTGTACCAAATTTTATCGTTTTTGGTCGAGTGGTTCCTGAGAAACTGTGATGAATGAGTCAGTCAGTGGTATTTCGATTATATATATATAGATTGGGTGGTTTGAATAAAGTTGAGTCAGCTGAGTATCTTGAGTTGACTCTGATGAGTGACTGGGAGTCAATGGGAGTCCGATAGGAAGGCGTGAGCAGCAGCTGTGCTGTGATTGACTCGAATTTTTATTCACATCAAATAACAAGAATCCCAAGCCCCGAGTCAAATATGAGATCCTCAACAGCCTCATCAACTTCCTTCACACCACCCATTGCATAGACGGTTGACCTCAAAGAAGCATGAGCTACAGACAGGAGCGGTCCCAGCTTGGGAGTTCAGGGGGAAGAAGGGTCAAATGGGTTATGTTGACCCTTCTAGTGAATTTCCGATGGGGGGGGGGGGGTACTATCATATATATCATAATATTCATATTATGTAAAAGGTAAATTTCACAAACTAAATAGTGAGTTTCACCTTGAGCATGAAAGGTAAACTTCACAATAAATCAAATTACCTTATTTATAAGGTGAAAATCACATTTAAAAGGCTGTCGTCAGTTTTTACACTATAAAAGGTAAGAAACCTATAAAATTAGGGTAATATGCACCTTCTATTTTTCTCAGTGTGGGACCGCCCTTGGCTACAGATACAAAAAATAATAGTGATCAGTGATGAGAAATATCAATAGAAGTAAAGATAATGCAGCTGAGACATTTTTAAAGCGAAAATATCTCAAAAGATGAGGAAATTTTATCTTTCAGAATAAATAATGGTCCGATATTTAATCTTTCAGAATAAATAATAGGTATAATAGATATTTAATCTTTCAGAATAAATAATAGGTCTCCATGGTCTAGTGGTTAAGGCGCCCGACCGGCAATTGGGAGGTCCGTGGTTCGATTCCCGGTGGTGACTGATATTTTTGTACAGTAGCATTCATCGATCTCCATCAGCTATTTAATACTGTTGTCAATATCCGCCATTGCGGAAGTCTTCAGTATAAACTAATAGCACTTAAAGGAATTCGAAATTAATAAATTCTGTTTAAGTAAATTTGTCAGTTTGTTCAATTGTCAGTAACTTCAAACTAACTTATAAATAATGGATTGAAGAAGTAAAATTCAAAAAGGATTACAAAAAATTAACGTTAGGAAAAGCTGAAAGCGAGATTAGAAAATAATGTAAATTCCAAGATATATCGAACTTTTCCAATACTTTATCGATACTTTTGTATCGAAAACTCCATTGATGCCATTAAAACTTTACAAGGACAAACGTCAGTCTGTGGTGAATTATTTAATTAATGCTTTGCCCTCATGCTCATGAAAATAAAAATCTCATAAAACTCTGCTGGAAGTGCTCATATTTGATAAAATATTAGCTGAAAAATTCCTTGGTACTATGTAAAATTATTAAATATTATAATTATTTTTTTTAACAATTTAATTGTGTAGAATTGTTCATTTAATTATTTTGGTACAATCGACTCAAATGCATTGGGCTTAGGACCTATTGACAGCAGTTTGCCTTGCACTGGCACTACATATAGGGTTGAGATAAAATACAGCACGCTGGAACAACAGCCATAACAAACAATGTGTAAACATAAACATTAACTCTAGTTTATTCCTCTGGCTGAAAGACGCATTGGGTGAACATACTAACATACACATATAGGCCTACTTACATACTTAACATACTAAAATAACCATGGGTGACCACTGACCACCCCACCTTCAGCGTGCGCTGCCAGAAGTTTTCCAGAAAGGAAATCAACAAACCAAGTAATTAACATATCGTATTGTGGATGTTGTTAAGAGGCTGATGTTTGTTTCCAAGATAAGACCATTAGCTGAGAGCTGAGCGAGCAATAGCCACGCGTTTCCTGCATCAGACTTGCTAAAATGTCACAGATGTTCCAGTAGTTGAAAGTTCAAGATAGTGTAGTCAGCACCAAGCTCAGTCAACTCAGTATTTATTTTATTTTTTCGGAGGATGAAGCCCATATAGGTCTGAGACCTGTGCATGGGTAATGAAATGGATGATGGTGATTGATGAGTTGAACCTACAGTTTTTGGTGGGTTCCGAACCACCGGGAAGTAACTTTACAGCAGAGAGCCTTTTTTGCTGGCCAATCCAATTTTCAACAGCAGTGCAATATGCTATCTTCTTGACTACATCAACTACTTGTAATTGTAAACATAATACAAGTGATACACATAGTACAAGTATATAGTTGAAGAACTAAAGAAAAACGATGCCTAGTGGATACTGGTTTTTGTTAACATTCAACATTCCGTCATTGCTTCACAAATCGTCACTTTTATCATATTTATAAATTTTATTTATACTGCTGTAATTTCATTATTTATCATGAAATATTTTATTTTATATAATGATTATATATTATATTATAGGTTATAATTTATAATATGATAAATATCATGTGTTATAGAATATGATATTGTGATATATTAGTAGTTTATGCAACGATTTTATTTTGACCCTTATTAAGGCACGAGTAGATGTAAATTATAACACGCGAGCGAATGCGAGTGTTATAAATATCTCATGAGTGCCTTAATGGCCAAATAAAATCGTTGCACACACTATTTTATCTACGACCACTAGTATACATTTAATTAAAACAATTTCATTTTACCTGTGACTGTCAGAGATACCTAACCTCTGATCTCAAATACGAGAAGTTATAGTAGATTGTTAGGTTAAAGCAGCTGGTGTAGCAGTTTGATCAAATCAGCTGATAGTTTCACAATATTGAATTACGATATTGATTCCATCAAAAATGCTTCTGATTGTTCCAGAACCCGTGTTATAATGTAGAACCTGTACTATAATGAGCTCTTTATGCAACGGGTTTCAAAAAGCATTTCGAAAAGACAGCTGTTTTGGCATCAATTGTGAAACTGTAATGTATACATTATGACATGGTCGTAGATAAAATATTATATAAAATACACAATATTTTATTTTATATGAAATATTCTATTTTATTCATTTTTTTTATTTTTCTCTGTTAACAGTAGATTAGAATAAATTAAATTCCAGTCTTGAACCAGATTCACAAATAATATACTATTCAATAAAAATAATAGGAACAATTGAAATATTCGATCATTTCATCAAATAAAAGGATAATCAATGATAAGAGCCCGAAAATGTCATGATTTTCCGGATGCACAATAATTGCTGGCACCCCCATAATTGGATAAATTACAAACCCCCCATGAATCTGAACTATACAGGGGGATGGGTAGAAGGAAAGAGAGATTCTTGCACAAAAAACGTCAGCAAAATTAACCCAATTAGTGACCCCCCCCCCCACAAACCACCACTTTGTAAATGGGACTGCCCGTGCAGCTCAACAAGAAGCAGCAAAAGATTATGAAAAAATAGACTTCCAATACCTTGGATTTTAGATTTAAAAAAAACATTATCTTATTTTATTATTTTTTTAAAAATTGTTTCAGCTTGATCTAATGTTTTTGATTACTGTCTCCTAAGATTTATGAAACATATTATCTATTAATTTATTATCTTAGCAACTCCTCGATGCGATAAGGGAGCTTTTTGCTGCCCTAGCATGAGAGTATTTGTTGCTGATATATTATGTTTATTTTTGTGACTTTTTGTAACTATATCTTGACAATAAATGAATTGATTGATTGATATCCAACATATAAAACATGGAAGGATAGCTATATAGGATGAAGGATATATAAAGCCCAGAAACAACATGTCAAATTCCACTAGATTTTTAGAAGTTTGAACAACTAGAATCAACTAATCGTATGTTATAGGTTGAATAATAATTTACGATTGTAATTATTTGGTTAAACTTATATAGACATTGACAATGGCAATAGTTTATAAAGATATCCAGAAGTCCAAAAACGTTTCTATAAACGTGAATCCTACCAAAAAACTCTTTTATTCCCTCCACCAGCAAAAACCCGTTCAACAAAAAGCTTCTGACATCACCTGCCTATATGTCTGGAGGTTACTGACACCCAGTGCTTTGCTCAGAGATTAAAAATTCTTGGCCTGTTATGTTGATGTTTATGATATTCATGATTATATTTATGTTGATTTTACCGGATTTAAAAAGAAGTCATCTTTAAACTGCTACAAATTATTTTTTTTTTGAGGATGAAGCCCACATAGGTCTGAGACCAGTGCGTGGGTAATGAGTTGGATGATGTTGATTGATGAGTTGGACCTACAGTTTTAGGTGGGTTCCGAACCACCGGGAAGTGATTTTCAGCAGAGAACAGTGTCTTTTTTGCTGGTCAATCTAATCGGTCACCGTTACAAACAGGTCCTACGAGAACGCAGCTTATCTTTTCTTTTTTGAGGATGAAGCCCACATAGGTCTTAGACCTGTGCGTGGGTAATGAGTTGGATGATGGTGATTTATGAGTTGGACCTACAGTTTTAGGTGGGTTCCGAACCACCGGGAAGTGATTTTCAGGAGAGAACAGTGTCTTTTTTGCTGGCCAATCTAATCGGTCACCGTTACAAACAGGACCTACGAGAACGCAGCTTATCTATCTGATTGAACAGATACCTACGGCTCGCGGCTATCACTTCCTTATAGTCATTAAACTGTAATAATAATAAATAATGAGCTAACAATCTGATTATAAGTCCGAACTACATGAAAATGTAATCTTCAAAATAAAGAATATGCTAGCAAAGCATATGCAACAAACGCTATTCAAAAATATTCAAAATTAATCAGATCCTTTGCTCCTATCCTTTTAATTCAACTTCTCAACAGCTTGAAATTAGACGTTTTTTTGTGGTTTCCAGTGTAATATCTAATTATAAATAGAACAATTAGATTAAAACAATAATGGAAATCTAAGGAAACTGAATTTCTGCACGGGTGAAATGAAGAAATAAACCAACACTGTTGGTAACCGCTTTGAATGGCTGATCACGAAACGGAAGTCTGCAGTTAAAATTTCCTAATTACCGTTACGAATAAATGAAAATATAATTATAATGAAGCTAGTTTTATTTAGCTAAGTTTTAATTAGTTCATGCAGCACTTTCCTCCCATTACCTTCACAGCAAGTGGGCTTGTGGCTTTGAATTATTGCAGTATCTATAAAATACTGTACCAGAATTAAAAAAAAAATAAATGTAGAATTCTCTATAATTATATATTTATGAGCCCATAAAACATTTATGTCTCGTATTATTTATGAACCTACTACCAGACCTTTCCTAACCTATGTCAGAAATGAATCAACTGGAAAAGGAATCTAATTTACTTGAAACTTTTTGTCCGTAATTTTGATGATAAAAAATCACGTTATTCCAGAATCAGTTCAAGTAGAATAACATAGAATTTTGAAAATGCTAATATCTGAAATACTATGTGATTTGGTATATGGTTTTGGAAGGATTAAAAATCAGTCATCAGAAATTTATAAACACCAATAAAGCGTGATAGCCGGGAAGTGATAGCTGAGTGCCGTAGCAGTAGCAGGTATCTGTTCAATCAGAGAAGCTACAAAACTCCTGGGCCATCTGGGTGACCGATTGGATTGGCCAGCAAAATTGTCACTGTTCTCTGCTGTAAAATCACTTCCCGGTGGTTCAGAACCCACCTAAAACTGTGGGTCCAACTCATCAATCACCATCATCCAATTCATTACCCACGCACAGGTCTCAGACCTATGTGGGCTTCATCCTCCGAAAAAAAGAAAAAAATCTGTCCTTCACTCAAGCACTGATACCATTGTCACCAGCGAACACAACATACCAAATGGTCTTAGGCTCGGACTACACGAGCGGACAAAACGCCACCGATTGTACGCGCCGAATTGTGTCTGACTAGACGAAGCCGACAATCGGCGGCGGACTGACCGCGTTGCACCCGCGGGCCTGGACTACACCAAGCAGTTGCGACGCGGTTTCCGACATTCTGATTGTTGTCTTTTTTATAGTTCCAATATGGATTCCATACAGGTCGGATGTGTTGCGACTGTTTTAATATTACAGCATGTTTTTATTAAAAAACGCCGTGCAAAGAGGCGTTGGTGGTCACACCCTATATTATCGCATCGTTTAGTAACAGGGCAGTTTCACGTCATGTTCAACACGCATAGAATGTACCCAGACAAGTTTTATCAGTTTTATCGTATGTCGGTGGAATCGTTTGATGAACTGTTAGGGTTGATCAGAGAATTCATAGGGAAACGTGATAGTGTGATGAGAAGAGCAATTGATCCTGCGGAAAGACTTGCTCTGACTTTGAGGTAAGTTTATTCAACACTTAACTACATTATATTGATATATTCGCATTACCAACAAGAATAGTGAACAGACACAATAGTATATTTCATAACAAGAGTGGAAAGTGGGTCATTGCATATTCGAGACCATGTGTTTGAAGTTCGAGATTTATCGAGCACTTCAACTATGGTCGAGAATATGCAAACCACTTTCCATCGTGTTTTGAACGTTATTTTTCGCTACACTACAGAAACTAATTATTTTTTTAATAAAACCTTTATTTAGGTTAGGCACTGACACGTCCATTTCATTTTATAAACAAAACAATAACAAATATGTTTGTTTGTTTACTACGGCAAAATAATGTTTACTACGGAAAAACTGATTTTCGGTAGTAAACATTACTTTTCCATAGTAAACATTCTTTTGCAGTAGTAAACAATGCAATGATGAATTTTCGCAGGTGATAAACATATAACGAAAACAGGTGATTACACAGTAGTTTAGCGAAAAATAATTAATTTTTAATGCTATTGAATGGAATGTAGAAACATAACGGAAACACATTCTACAGGTATTCAAATTTTATTGGACTTAATGGTCATAAAATTGTACATATTTTTAAATACATTATGAAATGTGATAATAAACATTTAGGTTACAGTTGAAGGTAATTTGAAAGCGAGAATGGACTAGCGCTATCGTCACCATCTGTAACATTACTCATTGTATCGAATTCACTGCAGGGCGTTGAATGGCGAGAAGCAACGTCATATGTCCCTTGTACAATGCGACTTACAACTTCAGATATTTCGATTCTGGCCTTCATGGCTGCGTGAAGGGGCAGGCTATCCAAAATCGGTACAAACGATGAAAGAAATTGTGCATGACCAAACTTATCTGTCTGATGTTGCTTCTGATGTTGCTGTTTTTTTAATTCTAGGCTCTCTCCTAAAATTTGAGTTAAATTTTTGGCCGACGCAGCAACTGATTGCTCCATGGTTTGTCTTGATCTCTCAATTTTTCTCTTCTTACCAGGGTTAATAGTATCAGGAGGTGGAAATTGTACTTGCGCAGTACCTGGCTCAGATCGTGTAGGTTCATCGGTAATCTCCGTAATCTCCCCTTCTTTGGAGATTGGAGATTCTTTGGAGGTATCATTAGCATCTTGGTTGTAATCACTCACAGTAATAGGCAGTTGTATATTAGAAGAAGTGTTAGTATTACCTTTCACATGAGGAATCAAAAATTGTAGCTGGTCGTAAAATACATATCGCTTTTGTTTACTAGCTTTTTGTCCTGTTTGTACTGATGTCACTTTTCTGTGGTCCTTGACAAAAGCGTCTCGAATTGCCTTCCACTTCTTCATCAATTCCTTTGCTGGAACAAAATTGCAGGATAATACATTGTGACAAGTATAAAAGTAAATCAAGAATTACAGGCGCAGCTAGTAATTAAACAACAAATTTCGACTTATAAGCAAAAGTATGACAACTGGGGGGAAATCTCATTTGTTCGATATTGGTCGATATCACACCCCTAACCAAAATGGCAGCCATTTTAAAATTTGAGATGGAACACGATCGTATTACTATTTCAATGACGCGAGGGTACGGTGTTCGAACAATATCCTATCAGCAGGTTGTGCAGTTGTTCAACGAACCTTTTCCAAACCACAATCCTACAACGAACTTGTTCGAACACCGTACCCTCGCATCATGCAAATAGTAATACGTTCCCGTTCCATCTCAAATTTTAAAATGGCTGCCATTTTGGTTAGGGGTGTGATATCGACCTCCAGTTTGCTCCATTTGATTTCTATTGGTAAATTCTTTAAAATGAGGGGTCACTCGATAGGGGCTTACGTTTGAAAATTTGGGGCTGCCCCCAAAGTACCCCATTTTGGGGGCCGGGGCTAAATTATGACTTAGATGAAAAAGTGCACTTTTTATGTTGTTAACATGTGCCGAGTATGGTTCCCCTAATGCAACGTGTTAAAAAGTTAAGTGGGGGTTCCATACTTTTGCCTAACCCTGTACATTAATGCTGTTCTTTATTTCCAGGTACTTGGCTTCGGGAATGACGTTCGTTGACTTAGAATTTGATTTCCATATTTCAAGGAAGACAACCCGATTGATTGTGAAAGAAGTATGTGTGGTTATTTGGAATGTTTTGCAACCAACTGAAATGCCAACTCCAGACAAAGCCATGTGGTTAGAAAAGGCAGTTGCTTTTGAAAAGATCACGAACTTTCCAAACTGTATAGGAAGTGTCGATGGCAAGCATATTAGAATAAGGTGCCCACTACAGACTGGTTCTCAACATTACAACTTTAAGCACTTTTTCTCTATTGTGTTGATGGCCGTTTGCGATGCTAACTACTACTTCACAGCAATCGATGTTGGTGCTTATGGGCGAGAAGGAGATCCAACTATATTTAACAAGTCTAACTTCGGTCAGAGGTTAAAGAGTGGTCAACTGGACATTCCTCCTCCTACACCTTTACGTGCTGCAGATGGGTCTGAAGTGGGACAGCCTGTTCCATATGTGTTATTGGGGGACGAAGCTTTTGGGTTGAGCAGGAATTTAATGAGGCCTTATCCATCAAAAGGCCTAACAAAACAGAAAAGAGTATACAATTACAGACACTGCCGAGGTAGACGTGTTGTTGAGTGCAGCTTTGGAATCCTAAGTAACAAGTGGCGCGTCTTGCATTCAGCGATGCTTGTAGCTCCAGATTACGCAACGGTTATAGTTCAGGCTTGTTGTGTACTGCACAATTTTGTTAGGAAAAGAGATGGCTTCATTTTCGAGGACACTTTAACTTGTGATCTACACGATATGGAAGGAGTGGCTGCAGTCGGAGGTCAGAACAAGGGAATTGACATCCGGGAAATGTTTTGCCGTTTTTTTAATAATGAGGGAGCAGTTCCATGGCAAGACGCACGTGTATAAAAGTGCATAGGCATGGAGAGTTAGCCCAAATAATGTTATTGTAGTATACACTAAACACTATTGGCTGCACTAATTATCTATATATATAGATAATTTTGATAGCAGGTATAAAACAGGTAGAAAAAGGCGCGGTCAGAGCCAGGTCCATTTTCAGGTGCGACATTGGCGCGCCGGTTGGAAGGCGCTCCAATGTCGCACCCCCTACGAAAATGATTGAAACCTTTTCTTGAGCCAGGTAGAAGGCGCGCCAATGTCGTACATTCCATTTTAACAACCCAAGGTAATAGACCACTTATAGGTAGCTAAAAACCATCTCGTAAATGCAGGAAATACAGGAGAACAGTTTCAATATTACAGGTGCTCCCGTTTAGGAGGAGAAGCGTGACCAAAATGCCCCCTCGAGCATAACAGTAGACAGACAGACAGACATAAGTTGAGATAAGACTCGTTTTGGCTTTCCTATAGTATAAAACGTGGAATAAACCAAAAAGATTACTATTCTAAGCAATGTACAGACAAAAGTCTACTTTTATTTATATAGATTAAAGGTAGTTTCATGAACATAATCATGTTTTCCAAGAAAACCCCCTATAGAAGGTTAAAAACAAAACTAAAAAATAAAAATAATTGGTCCTCACCTTTCGCATCTTTCTGATCCGGATCCATTTCTACCCAGTCGTTGAACATAACCTCGCAGACCTCAGCCCAACATTTGGCTTTTATCTCTCTATTGCTATATTCCTTGGACGTTACGTCATATAGGGGAGGACGCATCTCCACCTCACATATAAACAATTCGGTATCAAACATTATAACAACCAAAAAAAGTACAACAGAAACCAGACACGTTGTATTTGCCAAACACTATTCCACTTGCCTGTAGAGTGTAGATAACAACAATAGACTCGTCCACTGAGGGGAGGATGGAAGGGGGCGCGGGAGAAACGCTTCCTACCGCTACGTGTAGTCCGGTGAGCCGACGATCGGCGCGCCGATTTGACGCCTCCGGAGGCGTTCGATCCGTCGGCCGCCGCATTGACGCGTCTTCGCCAGGCGGTAGAACCGCTCGTGTAGTCCACTTCATAAGAAGTCATGGTTTTAATCAATGGAGCGTACACTCGGCGGCGTTTTGTCCGCTCGTGTAGTCCGAGCCTTATGTGTTCGCTGGTTGTCACCGGACATGTGTGTATCGACCTTGAGGTATATTTAGCTGCCAGTCGCCCATTCAAGCGCAGTCCTATACTGTGACTTACCATCAGAATTATTGTCATGACACCGCGCTCAACGAGCAGCCAGTCACACCCCATATCTCTGAAGAGAGTACTTCTCATATGTCTAAAATCAACTTCTACCTTGTCTAATAGAAACAATATTACACAATAATTCCAGATCTATATAAAAGTTAAATCTTAATAATTGAAACATAAACATAGCCTACTTCAATTTCTTTAGACGGTTTTGCTGGTTAAATCTTAAATCTTCCTTATATCACTGCCGCCAGCCCGAACGACAATAAATATTGATTTATAAGTTACAACATTACTTTCCTCATTCCTCTTCATTTCTTATCCTATTTCTTTCTTTTCTAATAATTTTCTTTGATAGGATTGTAGTTTTTTTTCTTTCTTTCTCAGTTCTGTATTTACAGTAATTATTTTTTACCTTACTTGTAGCACTACATTCTTTTGTAATGTATGTCTTCATTAAGTAATATTGTCTTCTTTATAATATTAAAATATAAGTGAATTTGTTTCTTTGTTCGAATAATTGTGAAGATTGGCACCTGCTGAAATTATGAAGCAAATATTCATAACAACTTCGTGGTTATGCCAATATAATTTTCTTTTTTCTTCAAATTATAAAAATATGTCTTTGTTTTCTATTTATTTTCAAGAATGTATGTTTTCTTTTAAAGTTTTGTAAATAAAGACATTCTAGTACTAGTACTACTACTACTACTACTACTACTACTACTACTACTACTATTCATAACAATCACCTGTAATTGTTGTTGTTGCACCATGGACGTATTAATAATTAACGCCTGCGGGGTAACGGACTGTACCGCTTGGGCGTTGCTACTAGCGTTTTGCATTGGATTCTGCTGCTGCTGCTGCTGACTGCCATCGTGATTCATGACATGCTGCTGAGGTTGTTGCTGCTGCTGATTAGTCTGCTGATTCTGCTGCTGCTGATCCTGTTGCATTTGTACGCCATTTTGTTGCTGCTGATTCCCTTGTTGCTGGTGCGTTTGTTGTTTATTCCCGTCACTCATCCTACAGAACAAGCCTCCACATCAGGTCCACATTACCGTGGAAACACTGCTGCTTTTCACAATCAGTTCAATCCCTAATTTCAACAACTTCAAATCAATAATAACTAGACAAAACAAATGCCTAAAACCTTAAAACTACAACTAGTAAGCTCGTACAACCGGAAATCGTTATTCCAGATTCGAAATTCGAGATTGTCGTTAGTGAGTGTGTAATATTACAAAAATATTTTCACTAATATAAACCTATTTCCGTCCTTAATCTGTTCTATCTATCACTTTTGGGGTTTGATCGTTCGTTCTCTCATGAGTGATCAATTATTGTTGAACTGTCATGTCGCTCCTGAAACAAACCAAAAGAGACAAAACGTTAATTTTCTAATAAAATTTTCATTAATTTGATTCAGTTCAATAAGAATTTATATGTAAATATGAATACATTCATATTTTATTTTTTCTAGAGAGGAAAAGAGACCGGGGATGTCCGAGAAAAAGATAGAGAAATAGGTAGAAATGATTATCTAATCCTGTGCTCTACTAGAATCGCTTAGCTCTCGGTAATTGCTCTGGCTACTAATAATTGCTCCAACTACATTCGTGCGATTGTGGCACGTGTCACACCGATATATCGGATGCCCAAATATCGATACATAAATATCGATATATCGGAAGCCAAATATCGATATATCTTTGCCATCACTACACGTAAGAACCCTACCTAAACCCTGAAAGGTAGAAGATCAGCCTGTGGATTAATGTGGAGACAAAGTAGCGCTTGCCCTCGGGTGCAACCAGCGATCACATAAGACCATTGGTCTTATGTGATCGCTGGGTGCAACATATAAATGTAAAAAAAGAATGAATATTCATCTATTTTCTGTAACTAATGGCACTTTCTGTATTGACATATGGCATGTTGTTTGGGCATAACCCAAAGATGCAGCTCAACGCCATGAATTTTAATAATAATAATAATTTGGGTTATGAAAACCTAAAAGGGCAAAGAAACCAGGCTACCTGATTCTGGGAATGAAGGCCGAAATGATCCCTTCTACGACTCTAAAAGGGTCATTTATTGTTCCACAATACAATAGCTACAGATATCGCAGATGAACATTTTAATGGCTCCTTTAGATTGTTCAAAGATATTTTTCTGAGCAACAGAAATTTCAAATAATAGAACATTGAAATCCAAATCCATTTTTTTCATATAAAATCAAAATTACAAAATTCATTTTTTGTAATACAAAAAATATAAAATTTTATAAAAATAGACTATAGAACTTTTAGGCTAAAAGAAAAAGGAAGACAACAATACAAATTAATGTTTCTGCTTCAGCAAAGCTAAACTTGAGCATAATGCCTTCACACTTGGAACAATCCGTTGACTTTCACGCTAACTAGAAAAAGCCACCACGGATGGGCAGTTCCCAAAACATCTATAAATAGACGATAAGTGTAGGAGCAGTAAGAATACACAATAGGAAAATTTTCCAGGAATGTTATCAGGTAGAAACAGGAAGTCAGGTACTAGGGCCCCTTTACTTTCCTTGAACCGAAGATTTATATATAAATCAATAATTTATATAAAAACAAGATTTCAATTTCATTTATGGAACAAATTCTATTTTGGATCAATTTTCATTGAGGAATAAATTCATTAATCCTTAAAAATAACATACAAATTCACCGATAAACTCAATCATCAGACCTGACCTGACATCTATTCAATTTATGTTTTAATGTCACTCTGTATCATGTCAGCAAGGCTGCGTTTCTATTCTCATTCAGCCTACACATGTGTTGTTGAATACCGCTGATTGCACAAATCAGATCAGATTTTACATGTCTGATGAATAAATCTATAAAACAATATTAATTATTAATTATATTTTTATAATTATCATTACCTTGAATTACCACTTAATTTGAATTTAAGAAATGATTTGTTTCTCTCAAACAAATATGTTGTTTTTCTTATGAATGATAAATTAATTTAAATGAAGACTCAACCAGATGAATGAGAGGGCCCAAGGGCTCTCTTGGAATCTGATTCTAATTTCATATGATAGAGAAGCTAAAATAAGCTTTTAAAAATCATATACAGTATCTCCTTTAGAAAAGGCCTGACTGCCTTTCCTTCTTTACTTTAGAATATCCTTGAATTCAAGCAAATTTAAAAATCCTTAGGCCAACACATACAGCATTACTGGGCATTCCTTAAAGAAGGATTCATGCAATATTTCATAGAATTTGGTCCACAAGTTTTGCCGTAAATGCGTTACAGACAAATATAAAACGGTTGACTTAAAACGGAGATCTATCTTCGTTCGGTCAAAAATTTAATATCTGTTCTGCAGACGCACTACAGTCACATACTGTTGGTGGTGTCTCTCTATTCATTATTGTTCTGTACGTCTATGCAATCCTCTGTCTTGTTGCTCTATGCCACACACGTAAAATGGCCGCGGAATCTTGAAAGTGTACTTGTTGGAATGTGCTCAATAAATTATGCAGTTGTTTAAATACTGGTGTACATTAATACAAATTATCAGCGTCATAATTTGATTAACATCGTACAGACCATGTTAAGATATAAACACATACCTACTCGTTTAGATAAGTTGCCATTCGTTCCATAGGCCTACAAATGCAGACTTTCCAATCAGGGGGCAAATCCAATTTCACCCAACGAAAAACAACAGTACTACTGATAACAAAGAGAGATCGCTGCCAAGTGCCAATGTGTTTCTTCTACCAGTGAAACAGAAGAAGAAAAAGGGAAACAAAAAGTAAAAGAAGAAGAAACAAAAAGTAGAAGAATAAGAAAGAACAAAACAGAACACAGACACCGAACAAGTGAAGGGCAAAGAAGAAAGGGACTATAGGCAGCATACAAAAACTTTTCAGGACATAATGATTGAATGAAGTGGTGGGAGAAGGAGACAGAAAAGAGTGAGGGGGAAGAGAGAGAAAAAATATAACGAGATATTTTCAAAAAAGAAGAAGAAAAACAAGATAAAGAAGAGAAAAAGAATAAGAAGACGAAAAAAGAAGAATTAGAAGTAAAAACCCATTTTTAACTATTCCCTTTGCGTTCTGCTTTCTTCTTATCTATATCCATCCCACTTCCAATTTCAAACTCACGCGCCACTCTTTACACAGGAAGAAGGAAAAAAGAAAGAGAAGAATAGATAGAGAAAGAAGGGTATCAGCTGTTTTCTCCGCACCATCTTTCATCGGCTTTGTTCGGGGTTCGGAGCTGAATACTCGCAGCTCTTTCTTTAAAAAAGAAGAGATTAAACAACAGAGTGAGAAGAAACAAGAGAGGGAAAGAGAACCAAGAATAGACTGTCCAAAACAGCCTGGGGGCGAAAGAAAGGCCCCACTATATGGTTGGGGCCTTCGCCAAAGAGGCGGAGCCGAGCAAGTGACAGAGATGGATGACCAGATTAGAAAGAGATGAACGATAGGAGTGAGAAAGCAACCGTGAAACGAAAGGTGAAATGGAAGACACGATAACAATGACGTAAAAGCCATTAGGAGATGGTGAACATCATACCCCCCCCCCCCTCATCAAAACCAACGCACTCACCCAACAAATATCATTACGAACATTGTGTGTTTGAAGGGAGAATAAAAGGAGAATTGGGGAAGAACTACGAGGAGGTGGAGAAGAATGAGTAGGAGTAGTATGAGAAGGTAGAGGAGGAAGGAGGAGCAGAATGTAGAAGAGGAAGGAGGAGAAGGAAGATGAGGAGGAGGAGGTGGATAAGAAGGAGAATGGATAGGTGCTGGAGGAATGGAGGAGGAGGAAGAGGAAAATGGAGACGACTCGGAGGAGGAGGTGGTGCATGAAGAAGGAGGAGAAAAGTATAAGAGTAGGAGAAGGAACGGAGGAGAAGTTAGAGGAGGAGCTGGTTGAGGAGGCAAAGGAATAGGAGGAGGTGAAGGAGTAAACGATTAAGGATGAGGAGGTATTGGAGGAGAAGGAATAAGAAGAAAGGGTCTAGAAGGAGAAGGCAAAGGAGGAAAAAGAGGAACCAACCAACCAATTCCATCATCATCACCCTTTTCTTCTCTGTTTTGCCACTTCCTACCTTCGTTCACTCCACTCACAAGAAGTAAGCTCTCTTTTTGTCTTCTTTTCTTTTCGCTCCTTCTCGTGCGAGCTGTATATCTATATATCTAGTACTATACATGTATGTGGTGATCCCACTCTTCATTCGTCTCTGTCACTCGATTCTCCTCTCTTTCTCGTGAGGATAAGAGAAAGAGGAGAGACATTAGTAAAGAAAGAGAGCAAGTAGCACTCTCTTCATTCGTCTTTTTCACTTGATTCATTTTCTCTTTCTCATAAGGATAAGAGTAAGAGACAGGAGTAAACAAAGAGAGCAAGTAGCACTCTCTTCATTCGTCTTTTTCACTTGATTCACCTTCTCTTTCTCGTGAGGATAAGAGAAAGAGAGAAGACAAGAGTAAAGAAAGAGAGCAAGTAGCACTCTCTTCATTCGTCTTTTTCACTTGATTCACCTTCTCTTTCTCGTGAGGATAAGAGAAAGAGGGGTAAACACTACAAGAGTAAAGTAAGAGAGCAAGTAGCACACTCTTCATTCGTCTTTTTCACTTGATTCACCTTCTCTTTCTCGTGAGGATAAGAGAAAGAGAAGAACAAGAGTAAAGAAAGTGAGCAAGTAGCACTCTCTTCATTCGTCTTTTTCACTTGATTCACCTTCTCTTTCTCGTGAGGATAGAGAAAGAGGGGAGACAAGATTAAAAAGAGATCGAAACAAGAAGAACGTCCCTACCTACTCATTCATCTTTATCGCTCGATTCACTGTCTCTTTCTCGTGAGAACAAGAGAAAGAGGAGAGACAAGAGTAAAGAAAGAGAGCGAAGCAAGGAGCACGTCCCTACCTACTCAATTCGTCTTTATCGCTCGATTCACCTTCTCTTTCTTGTGAGGATAAGAGAAAGAGGGGACACAAGAGTAAAAAAAAGAGAGCAAAGCAAGGAGCACGTCCCTACCTTTGTCACTGTAAAATTATACATGCAACTCTCATCGACCCCACCCAGCAACCTACCACGCGCGTATTGAGGGTGCAGTAGCGTCATAACCAAAGTGGGAGGGATTACTGGTGTGTGCGCGTGCGCTCGTGGGTCTAGTTCTAGTGTGTTTGTTGAGGAGAAAGAGCAAGAGATGTAACGGAGAGAGCAGGAGCGTAATGGCAGAGAGCGATGTGTAAAATTGGCTAGGACTGTGCGTTGGTACGAGGACTCTGCTTCAGTTGTGTGTGGACGTGGGAGCAAGAGAGACAGAAAATGTGCGTAAATGCAATGCCGTCATTTTCTTGCTGTTTTTCTTTCTTTTTCAACTTCTCTTTCCTTCCAATTCAAATCTTGTCTAGGAATAGTTATACTCGTACAATAAATGCTATCACATACTTGTCTAAAATAGTCTCGAAATTGTTTAGTTTCGAAATAAATGATAGTAATTTTATATCTATCTATCTTTCTTTAATATTTAGTCTCTAAATAAACGATAGTCATTTTATCTATCTATCTTTCTTTAGTGTTTAGTTTCTCAATAAATGATAGTCATTTTATCCATCTATATACATTATCTTTCTTATCCCTATACCCCTTCTTATTCATGGACGTTTTTTGGGTTTCTAGAACGTGACATAACCTATTTACAAATTCAACTCAATTCTTCCCTAATCCTCTTTCCTTTCTTATTCATCTACCGTCATTTATCTCTTTCTCCTTCTTCATTACTACTAGTTTAAATGTTTTGTAAACTACTGTACATTTTGGAAATAAATTATATGCATGAGGTTTTTCAAGACCTGGCATTTAAATAAATCAATCAATCTTCCTCCTTTCTAGAAGTGAAATGCATCCCTCCAGTATCTCCAGTATAAGTGAGTGAAAATCATATCTAATATCAAAACTGACACTGTATTTCAATTTTATATATTGTCTTTACTCACAGCCTGTGGCTGACGAAGCTTCTTTTCAGAAGTGAAATGCATCCCTCCAGTATCTCCAATATAAGCGAGTAAAGACAATATATTAGATAGAAATACAGTGTCAGTTTTGATATTAGATTGTTCTATTGCTCATCAAGTATTTCGTCATGGAAAACATCACAGAAGATCATATATTAGATAGAAATACAGTGTCATTTTTTATATTAGATTGTAATAAGATTAATTACAAATTATAATCTGCAAGTGAAGTATTTTGTTGTGACTATTGATACAAGTAGCCTACTATTGAAAACTATACTCTGTTCACGGAAAGAAGATACGATGTAAACAACGATGCGCGTGCGAGAGTGTATCTTCGAACAACTAGACCGATTCACAGTAGCCGATTCACAATTAACTACAGAAATACCGTACAATTAACGCACAGTATATAAGTGAACCGGTAACTGCGACAGCGAATGTGGTACTGAACTCAGTGTGAACTGGTAGAAATTAATCGATCGTTCTACAGCTGATATGAGTCATTACTTTTTCACTCACACAAACGCAAACGTTTGTTTTGGTTTGTCTCTCGTTTCCGTGAACAGAGTATAGTTTGTAAATTGTTAAGCAATGGGCCCCATGACTATTGAAAATCATTTGAGATTATTTTGAGAACTATTCTATTAATAGTTCAAATAGTTCTATTGTGTTAGTTCTATTCTATCCTATTGTAATAGTTCTATTTGGGAACTATTGAGACTACAGTAGAATCTCGATTATCCGAGGTAATTGGGACCAAGACCACCTCGTAATGAAAAAACTCGGATAATATGGAGGTCAAGTGCTATTGCTAGGAAAAGTCAAATAAAAGTCAAAAAGCATAAAACGTAAAATAATTATTTACATACCTTATTTTAACTGAGACCATGACATTACATCATAAAAAAGTATAAAACGCATCTTCCACCGTATTATTCATAAAATAAAAGAGCTTTATTTTAATTTTTTCTCTCATCATTAGCTCGGATAACCCGGAGGCTCGGTTGACCGGGACTCGGATAATCGAGATTCTACTGTATTTGAGTAATTTGGCTTTGGAATACAAGTTCAAAGCCCTCCAATATAGCATGAAGGTATGGAAGAGCACCTTTGAAGGAAGCTACAGCTAGCTTACTTGGTTCAGAGCCCCAAACATCCCGGACAAAGATGCGCTCAACATTTTGGGCTAGACCTGGCATCATCATCATCATCATCATCATCATTATTATAATCATCAGCATCGGCAACAACCGACCCTGAGGCATTTATTCTCTCTATTGTGAGGTAAGAAGAGAAGAGAAAGAACAAGAAGAGACCTGAACGACTATTCTTTCCCTTCCTTTTTTGGGACAGGCCTTGACTACAGGCATTTATAAAAACAGACCCTTTTCACAGGTCAAAAGTACCTGAAAAAGCCAACAACAAAGACTTCTCATTCTTCTCCAATATTAAATAGATTTTAAATGCATCCTTTTAAGATAAGCATTGAAGAAGTGAAACGTTTTTCATTACTGTGACTAATAAAAAAGGTAAAATTATTTAAGGTATGAAATTCATAACCAAAACCATATCCAAACCACACAGGTTTATTGATGTATAAACATTTTTATAATAATTATTGTGGAATTTACTTGTAGGCCTATGTATAAAAAAAGTCTCGTCATATTTTATATACAAACTCGCCAGTAACTTTTTTTCCAGCTAATAAAACCCACAATTAAGTCTGAGAATGTCTGCGTGGGTAGAGGTGGAAGTCAAAGAATATAGATACTAAAGTTATACTCTATTTAGAACCTATTTTGTGTTATCAATGGAGGACCTACAGTTTTAGGTAGGCTCCGTACCAACGGCAACTCTCAATGATAAAATATGAACTCTCAATACTAAATTGTTTCATAAATACAACTTGTTTGAAAGATTGTTTAAATTAAGTAGTTTACAATCAAATTTTAATGTCTCAAAACTTATTGAATATTCTTTTACAAAAAATGACAACCATTTCTTATAAGTGATTGAGTTTATTCACTATAACTATTTGTAAATGAACATAAACCTGACAAACCGCTGATCAAATTATTAAATAGGAGCGTTTACTAGGAGTCTTGATACAATGAATAAATCCAACTAATTTCAAAAAATAAGTGTCAGAATTCATGTGTAAATTTCAATTCAAAGAAGTTCAAATAAAGATTGTAATGATTAATTGTAATGGTTTAAGAAATCTTCAAGGAATGTATCAAGAAATAAGTGTCAGATTTCACAAGTGTTGATTTTAATCAACAAGATAGTTCAAATAAAACACTAAAATGATTAATTGTAATGTTTTAAATTTTATCAGCAACGTTTTTATGTTTTGTAATGCTAGGGTAGATAAGGGTTTTAATTTCTTTTTTAGATTGAATGTTTCAATGTTTTTAATTTCGATTTTTAGATTGTAATGTTTCAATGCTTTTAATTTTAAAAAGATTTATAAATATTAAATCAGATTAAACCAAATTAACTAAATTAATAAAAATATAATAAAATAATATTCTTTTATAAATAAATCACCTAAATTAATCAACAAGATAGTTCAAATTAAACATTGAAATGATTGTAATATTAACTTTTCATGTGAAATTTAACGACTTGCAGTCAAATATTTGTTAAGAATAAGTATAATAACTCACTTAATCTGGCCGAGCGCTTTCGAATCTATGAGATCCATCTTCAGAGGCGTTATACTTATTATACTTATTCTTAACAAATATTTGACTGCAAGTCGTTAAATTTCACATGAAAAGTTAATATTAACAACGCAGTTCGTCATGGAACAAGAAATCCAGGAATGATTGTAATGTTTAAAATTAATAATTCATTTACAATAACTTCATAGGAAATTTTCAAAAATTTTGTGTCTTATTTTTTTTTTTTTTTCTGAGGATGAAGCCCACATAGGTCTGAGACCTGTGCGTGGGTAATGAGTTGGATGATGGTGATTGATGGTGATTGGACCAACAGTTTTAGGTGGGTTCCGAACAACCGGGAAGTGATTTTACAGCAGAGAACAATGTCGTTTTTGCTGGCCAATCTAATCGGTCACCGTTACGAACAGGACCTACGAGAACGCAGCTTATCTATCTGATTGAACAGATACCTGCTACGGCTCGCGGCTATCACTTCCTCGGTACATTCATTTCATGGAACAAAAAATCATAAAATATCCCTTTACTAATCAAGTGGGTACTCAAAAATTTGCGGTCTCACAACAGCCAGATGAAAAGAAGATGCAAACAAGCGATTTTATTCTTTGCCTAGCAACGATTCAAAGTGATGGGAGGAGCTACTTCACGCTCTGACACCCCCCCCCCCCCCGCTACACACTTAATGTTGTCTCCCATGAAGTTGTAGAGGGGAAAGCAAGGGGAAAAGAGAACGAGGAATAAAAATAGGTAGAAAAGAGAACGGATAAAAAAAGGACTGATAAGAAAAGGGAGAGACCAACCCTCTTCGGAGCTGTTTCATTAAAATACGAGGGGAAGTAGAAACGGGCCCAGGAAAAATGGACCCCACGACAACTAGGAGGGTGGAAAACCAATATATGTGATTAGAGGGACCCTCTCAGATGGTGGAGGGCGGGGTGAGGAGCATCCAAGATGGGATGGACAGATGAGAGGGCAGACAAAATAATGGCAGCAGCATCCATGGTGTTCCTGCCCCACACCGTGACATCCATTGGGACTAGGGGCTCTGCCCTTTCACCAGAGAGGCCCTTCTTCGCGGTTCCATTTAGATGCACTGCGTATGGCAGACGAGACGATCCAGTGTGAGCACTCCGATTAGTCAGCAAATAATGATCAACCATCACCTCAAACTAATTTACAAGTGGTGACTATCCCATTTTATCTTATTGAAAAACGTCCTTAAATAAATGGTACCACGATCAAGCGAATTAAATGCTACTGTGCATTCATTTTTGAATTTTGTAGAGTTGAAATTTGTTATTTAAACATGATTTATCTAAACTAGGTTATCCCGGGTCGCACGAACGTGCGACTTCATTAAACTTTGTAAAATACATTCCAAATGTAGATTTTCTACATACTGAATGACAGCATTGCCTATGATGATAAATTTAAGCACAGTATGAGTTGCTCCATTTCTAAGTGGCTATCAAACATACCTATCATGCTATGAGTTCCTTAATTTTCTCCATTTCTCAGTAAACATCAATGCTTCTTTTTCTCCTTTTTCTTCTTCCCCTTCTTTTTCTCCTTTTTCTTCTTCATCTTCTTTTTCTACTTCTTCATCTTCTTTTTCTTATTCCACTTCTTCTTCTTCTTTTTCTTCTGCTTCTTCCACTTCTTATTTTTCTTCTTCTTGTTCCTCTTCGTTTTCTTTTTCTCCTTCTTCTTTTCCCTCTTCTTTTTCTTCTTATTCTTTTTCTCCCTCTTCTTCTTTTTCTTCTTCCTCTTCTTCTTCTCTTCTTCCTCTTCTTTTTCTTCTTCCTGTTCTTGTTCTTCTTCTTCTTCTTCCTCTTCCTCTACTTCTTCTTCTTCTTCTACTTCTTCTCCGACTTCTCCTTCTTCCCCTTCTTCTTCTTTTTCTCCTCTTTCTTCTTCTCCTTCGCCTTCTTCATCTTCTCCTCTTCTTTCTCTTTCTTCTTCCCCTTCTTCTTCTTTTCTCTTTCTTTCCTCTCTCTCTTCCTCTTTATCCTATCCTCCCACCCTCTCTCTCTGAATGAACAATGAAAAATAAACGTTTTGTTTCAAAACAGCTGATCATTAAATCGTCATAAGTTGAAATGTGAAAATTCTCAGCTCACCGATCCCTATGTTAAAGAAGCAATGGCAAAAGTTGAAACTTTGATCGTTCATTGCTCATGTCCACTTTGATAACTTTTTTCAAAATGTAAGACCTTATCAAACCTTATCTACTCGATGAGATCTTTCAAATGAGACGTGAACGAACAAAATCGATCGAGAAACCACGGAGGAGTTATCATCACAAAAAAACATGTTCGCCTATTTTATGTAAAGATTTGTTCTAAGTTATAGAGGTTATAGTGTCTGAATGGATGGTTTGATCTATGAATAGATAGAGTTCGTTGATTGAGGGGACTCTGTTTAGTGACTGAAGTCGACTGTTGATCTGTTGAGACAACGGGAGTCCGATAGGAAGCCGTGAGAAACATCTTTGATTGGCTCAATTTTTATTCACTTCAAATCACAAGAATCCCAAACGCCGAGTCAAAAATATGAGATATTCAGCTCTGACTACCCACACCACCAGGTGGTGTGAATTAAGTTGAGAAACTTATATTTTTGACTAGGCGCTTTGGATTGTTGTTATTTGTTGTGGATGAAAATTGGAGTCAAAGATGGTCGCGCGCCTTCCTATCGGACTCCTATTGACTCAATAGATCAACAGTCGACTCCAGTCACTCAACAGAGTCCACCTTTATTTACACCACCCATTACACAAATCTACAGTCAACAGGCTATCACAAAAATATTCTACAAAATGAACATTTTCTAATGTTTTACATTCTCATCCAATATCTAGATGCTGTTCTCTGTCAACGAACCTCTTACTTTTAGTTTATAATCTTACTTTGTTCATATGTTATATTGATTTGCTAATTTGATAAGTATTTCATAATGTAGGCTATAAGAAATTTCTCATGTTTTCAAAATTTAAAAATTCAAGTAAAAAGCTTAAAATAAAACAAATTTTAAAACAAAAAAAACCGACTTCAATGAAACGATACTCAAAAATTAAATAATACTCACATACTGAAAAGGTTAAAATAAAGATTTTATTTCAAACAGAAAAATTTAAACAGAATTTCTGTTTATATATAAACAGAATAAATACTGTTTATGTATATTTGTCAGTTTATTCAATTGTCAGTCACTTCAAACTAACTTGAAAAATTTAAATTTAATACAAGTAATCTTTTGAAGTCGGCGCCAAATATTTTATGAAACTGTTACAAATGCTATGTCATATTTTAGAAGTTTATGGAAAATTTGGCGCCGACTTCAAAAGATTAATTATATTAAATTTAACGTTTCCTGTTTGAAATAAAATCTTTACTTTAACCTTTTTAGTACGCGAGTATTATTTAATGGTTTTTTTTTTTTTTTTGTTTTATTGTAGAAATTCTTGCACAGTTAGGGATGACTTGGTAATGGATACAAATGTAATTAAATGATATAGCAAGGGATGATTTCATAGCCTTAATTCGAGTGTTCCTGTAGGTATGGATCAATGCTGTCCTTTCGGCGAAATCATGATGTTGAAGTTTCATCTTGTTTCCACTAATATACAGTAAAACCTCGATAATTCGGCCTTCAAAAATCCGGACCCTCCAGTAATCCGGCCCGATTCTAAAAGTTGTATTTTTTTTAGATAATAACTGATAAAAAAGAATGATACAATTTTACACACATTTAAATTCTATATTTACAGTCAATGAATACAGTACAAAATAGAATAGTGTTGTACTAAACACAGAATCACAATAATTACAGTACGCACGCACACAACAGAACAATGACATGGTCACAAAACTCATTACCGTACATTTTAAATGGTCTCTCGATGGTCCGGCTTTTATGTAAATCCGGCCTACCGGCCGCCCGTTTAGGCTGAATTATCGAGGTTTTACTGTAATTATAATAAAACTTTTAAAAAACTACTGTGGGTCGTCTGAAGATGCTCTTGACAACAAAGTGAAACGGCCGTCCCGCCATTAAGTGAGTCACAAACTCAGTTTTTTTAATTTTTATTATATAATTGAATTTGTAAATAGGTTTTGTCATGGTCTAGATATATCCCAATTCAACTGAATCAGGCAACCTGCTAGAAAATAAATAATTACTTATATATTTTGCACAATATGTTATAATTATGTTGCGTACACATAGCCCGACCCACATGAAAAAAATAAATGAGAAATTTCCTACTTGAAAAGTATAAAAAAATTCTGACAAGTTCGAATACGGGAAACACGTGATTTGCAAACTGCAAAGCGTTTCTACCATAGAAATAAAATACCTTTAAACCTTTATTCCTATGGTCTCTACACACACGTCATCCATTTTGAGCAGAGAGATTCATCTCCTTCAAAGCACTTGGGTCCACTGGACGTAATGAACGCCAGGTTTCTAATTAGAGCCATTCCAATTTCAACTCCAGTTCCACCATTGGACAGAAACAAGCACGGGACAAAGGCTGAAGTGCAAAGGGCTATGCAACTGTCATATATGTCCTGACATATGTCATGTCCATGCCACAAGAGGGCTCAGCCTCTGTTACACTAACGTCTGATTATAGCTTTCTTCTCAACACAGTTACTACGCCTGAATATGTACTTCCAATTCCCAGCTCACGTCTCAAAGGCCGGACATAAACGACCGTACTGACAGACCTACGTCATAGACTCGTGTCCACACACACAGTTTGGCCACATTTGGATCAGGCAAGTTCACATCATATTCTATGAACAAGAATATAATTTTTATAATTTGGCATCCACATGTTTCAATCAATAGGTTTGACTTTGTCAATAACCGTTAGTGTCCGATGGCAATTTTTTTTTCGGAGGATGAAGCCCACATAGGTCTGAGACCTGTGCGTGGGTAATGAATTGGA
This sequence comes from Conomelus anceps, assembly GCA_948455865.1. Lineage (NCBI taxonomy): Eukaryota > Metazoa > Arthropoda > Insecta > Hemiptera > Delphacidae > Conomelus > Conomelus anceps. Next base: position 8,017,974 of record OX418218.1, on the reverse strand, counting down.
AGATTGATGAGTTGGACCTACAGTTTTAGGTGGGTTCCGAACCACCCGCAAGTGATTTTACAGCAGATAAAGTCTTTTTTGCTGGCCAATCCAATCGGTCACCCTGACAAAGAGCGCCCAGGAGTTTCGTAGCTTATCTCTGATTGAACAGATACCTGCTACGGCACTCGGCTATCACTTACCCAAATGCAATCTATCTGTCTTGCACGAATAATTACATTTTAGTCTTGGTGTACATTTTCGGCTCTGAAATCTGGACCAAAATTCAAAAGTATATCCGCTTTTTTGTCAATATTACTGATCTTCCAGTGTATGATATTTTCATTGACTATGGAGTAGCACCGAAATTTTGCCATTCAATTTTGGGCAAGATGATATGAATCATTGATTTCAAATTTTGGTCAATAGCAAATTCAACGGCATAATTTGAATTCTCCAGAGCTTGAATGTGTTCGGCGGTTTCCGGTTTAATTTCATTTTTCTTATTTTAAACTGCTTTCTTTGGACTATTCAACTGTTTCAGTGTTTCGTCTCCAAAGTGAACATTTAAATTAATATTCTTGTTTTAGAAAGAATTAGTAATTGTACTTTTAAGTGAAATTTCTAGTTGAACTGTAACCTAAAATTTGTATTTTCTTGTTCAAAAGTTGTAAAGAAAGCAGTAGTGGGATATGCCTGTTGTATCTTTACTTGATAGTGTAATAAATGAATGGATGAATGAATAGAAATCCAGGCTTGGCGACAAGACATAGAGTGAGTTTTTGTGAAACATGGAAATGAATTAGACTGCGCAAATGGGTGAGGTGTAATTCATTTCATCACACTGCGTTATGACACCAAGCCAGTTGCCTGAGTTTTTGAAAGCCAACGTTTCTAAGAGTCGACATACATATCGTTCAATTTTTTTTTTTTTTTTTTTTTGAGGATGAAGCCCACATAGGTCTGAGAACTGTGCGTGGGTAATGAGTTGGATGATGGTGATTGATGAGTTGGACCTACAGTTTTAGGTGGGTTCCGAACCACCGGGAAGTGATTTTCAGCAGAGAATTCTTCTAACTTAGTGATTATTTATTTTGATTATTTTTTGTTAACACCAAAGACACCATTCGGTTAACAACATTTCATAAACTTACAATTTTTCTGGTTTTCAACGATTATACAAAAAAAAATAATTCACATTTTCTCCTAAAATGAACAGCATTTTGTTTTGAGTAATATCTTCCAGAAGCACAATTGATTTCAATATTTAGCTACCGAACAAAAAATTTTTTTTGCTGAAGTTATTCTAGCACCTAGTCTGAGACTAATAAGCTATTTTATTTTAACCTAAATTGCTAATTATTTATTATGGAAAGGATTAACCCATTGGCTTGACCTCCTCTATTTTAACAATAAACAATATTTAAAGAATATTTTAAATCCCTTTCATACACACTTCTGCTTTTACACTTTCATCCACTCTTTTGCTTTTAACTTTTGCACATAAAAAACTCTGCTTTTGCACTTCACACTACACTAATTCGTGTGGCTTCTTCCGCTTTAGCCTTCGTATCATCCCATGGACGTTCAGCAGCTGGATTGCCTCTACGTTCTGGTGTTGATGCAGTCTATCTTCATGTTTATTGGCAAATCTCTTGATTTCACTGGCTATTGTCTCCACTCCTAGGTCGCGGTGAAGATCAGTGTTTCTGACATACCATGGAGCATCAGCAATATTCCTAAGTTCCTTTATTCTGGAATCGCTGGATGATGTTTACATTGGATGGCCGAGTGCAGCCCCATAGTTGAAATAAATAAATTAAATAAAATAAATAAATTGAAAAACTGTACTTTGGCCACAATCACAAGACCCATCCAAACGGACAGGTCCGTTTCTGAGCTAAATAGAGCCTTCTAGATCTCTCCTATAAAGCGCTCTAGTGCATTAAATGTCCTCGTTTGGACGAGTCTACATCTAGAGAGGTCGACAACCCCCTCTCGTAATTTTACATGCACCATACAGGCTTACGCAACTGCCTAAAAAAATTTTCAAACATTAAATTTGTTATCTACATTGGTTAATTTTTTCCTAGAGTAGAATTCAAGCATGTGAATGTTGGATAGAAAATTATCCTTTCAACACCAAAGGACCACATCAAATCTGCATTAGAATCTTTGCAAATCATACTTTTGCCAAAAATAATTTTTTTTTTTGGAGGATGTAGCCCACATAGGTCTGAGACCTGTGCGTGGGTAATGAGTTGGATGATGGTGATTGATGAGTTGGACCTACAGTTTTAGGTGGGTTCCGAATCACTGGGAAGTGATTTTACAGCAGAGAACAGTTTTTTTTTTGCTGGCCAATCTAATCGGTCACCGTTACAAACAGGACCTACGAGAACGCAGCTTATCTCTCTGATTGAACAGATACCTGCTACGGCTCGCGGCTATCACTTCCCAATTACACCTGAACTTGCACCTTGATATAACAGCCATTTCTACCAAGTTGCATTCTGTTGATTTTGAGACTGGTGTTATTTTTCTTCTTTTTTATAATTCTATAAATAATATTCTTATTTTTGATTTGTGATAATTAGTCTTCTCACAATTACTTTTTCTCATTGTTGAGACTCTTCTCTTCTTTTTATTATAATTCAATAGATATTCGTTAAAAAAGCAGTCGTTAAAAAAACGGCGAGGTGGAACTATCCGTAAGGGTCTCCCCACCACGAAAAGCCATACGAATTTACTTTAATAGATATTCTCATTTTTTCTTACGCTTTATTGCTTAGAATTGGGAAGGAGGATCAAGTGCAATAGGGGGCCGGCTGCGTCTCAACTTCGCCCTCCAAGGTAAAATAGAGCAGCTATTCAATTAAGTCCACCATGTAAAAATGCCCACCAGAAATGCGACGATACGTTACCGTGAACGGTAATGAAGACGACACGTTATTTTGCCGTACGTTCGTTTGCCGTCGCTCGTGAAAAAACAAAAAACAACCGAAAGATACGACAATAGCTAGACCAAAAAGTCATACGACACTGTACGGAGCAGGGTAACCGTACGGTAATGTAGCACGATATTTTACTACCACCCGTAATATAATGAAAAACAACTGAAAAGAAATAGCCAGAAAAATAATTGTACGGCGTAGGGCGCATGTGTGAAACGTTTCCTACATTATTTTTTACTCTGATGACGGTTAAAACCGATAGTCCGACTCACACAGGCACATATGTCAGCCGGGTAGATATGTGTGACACAGTCCTAACGGTCGGGCCCAAAATAAAACAACCAGTATATCTATATTATAGTAAGACGATATATATCTACACCGAGTTCTGCAAAGACCCAGCTACTCGAAAGACACACAAAACAGAAAAGGGCCTTCAGCTGCAAGTTAAAAACACTGCCTACGACCGTCCCATAGATCTCTAGTCCATGTCCTTTGTTCACGTCAATGGGCCTAGCATTCAAAAACCGGTGTTTTTACTAAAAGCAGCTCCAACTGTCCCCAAAGAATACAAGAGACAATAAATTAATGAAAATGGGAATGCGATTCTCTTCATGGAATACAACTACACTAGCAGTTATACGCACTCGTAACATGAAATAAAATGTAAATTAAACTTCACAACACCGGTAAATGGAATGAAATACTATAAATTGGAAATTATTTGTAAATAAATTGGGAAAAGAAACTTTACTATGTGATAGCCGTGAGCCGTAGCAGGTATCTTTTTCATTTATCCATTTGTCATGGGTTATAACGAATATAGCATCGACAATTGTCATACAACATTAAAATAATCAATACATTAATTAACATACAACTACATTAAATGATCACAGTCAATACCAATATATAACTACAAGTTACTAAAACAAACAATACATTATTAAAAATATACAGGTATCTATAATAGAAACTAACTTTAATGTTCAAAAAGGCTTTGCCAACTATAAAAGCAGTATCTGTTCAATCAGATAGAAATAAGCTGCGTTCTCCTGGGCACTCTTTGTAAGGGTGGCCGATTAGATTGACCAGCAAAAAAAGACACTATTCTCTGCTGTAAAATCACTTCCCGGTGGCTCGGAACCCACCCAAAACTGTAGGTCCAGCTCATCAATCACCATCATCCAACTCATTACCTACGCACAGGTGTGGACTTCATTCTCCAAAACTAGTGTTGACTGGAATTTTCCAATAAAATAGACTGGTAATGGAAATTTCAAGCGCAATTTCACAAAATATTACAAACAGTTGGGGAAACCGATCTCGCTTGGATAAAATCTGAAAGTAAGTAGCTATTTATATAAAACAAAAAAAAAAAAATTATTTCTTCTCAGTGCACTGGATAATTATAAGTCTAATCGTTGCCTACCAAATAAACAGAAAAATATATTATGAGTCGAATGCATCAAACAATTCGGCTATTAGATGTTTTGTCTATTAAACAAAAAAACTCCACTCTTCGACTAGCAACATCACCCTCACACTCACTGTTCAACGTGAAATCTAAAAACATTTCGAATCCCTTACCACACAAAAATAAGTTCACTTTTCAACTATAACAGCACGTTTCTCCAATTCTCTATTTCTATCATTGCTAATGATTACCACATGAGTCTCATGTTAGAGCATGGATAATGAGATGAAAAGATGCTACCAAAATACTGGGCATACCAGGAATCGGACCCGTGACCTTCCGAGTGATAGCGCTATCGAATATAATTATGATAATGAACGTACGACACCTATAAATAATTATGTGATATATTCTTTTCTTTTGTTTTTTGAGGATGAAACCCACATAGGTCTGAGACCTGTGCGTGGGTAATGGTTGGATGATGGTGATTGATGAGTTGGACCTACAGTTTAAGGTGGGTTCCGAACCACCGGGAACTGATTTTACAGCAGAGAACAGTGTCTTTTTTGCTGGCCAATCTAATCGGTCACCGTTACAAACGGGACCTACGAGAACGCAGCTTATCTCTCTGATGTAATACAATGAATGGAGCAGTGTTTCGACTGTTGATGTACAGTAGAAACAATTAGTCTGGGCGCGTGGCTCTGGTTTCACTACTAGCCGTCCTGCAAAAGTTGACTAGTTGACCTTGAAGACATCTGCAGCGTCGCACAGGCCACATGTTTTTAGAAATGAGCGATAAACACTCCCCTCGCCATGGCTGACTACAAAACGGCCGCGCGCCCAGACTAATTTTTTTTTCTGAGGATGAAGCCCACATAGATCTGATACCTGTGCATGGGTAATGAGTTGGATGATGGCGATTGATGAGTTGGACCTACAGTTTTAGGTGGGTTCCGAACCACCGGGAAGTGATTTTACAGCAGAGAACAGTGTCTTTTTTGCTGGCCAATCTAATCGGTCACCGTTACAAACAGGACCTACGAGAACGCAGCTTATCCCTCTGATTGAACAGATACCTGCTACGGCTCGCGGCTATCACTTCCCAATTGTTTCTACTGTAAAGCTATGGGTGTGAATTGTTGATCAAACCTCAATAATTCACTCAATAAAGTTATAAGATAAACATAAACAATTGTTGATAATACTTTACCGGTGAATTTAACACTTACTTATTCGTGTGATAGCTATTTCGCATTATGTGATGCTTCCTCAGACACGATTGGAGGTATACCTCGGTTTGAGTAGACCGCCAACCGTCTGAGGAAGCATCACAACAATGCGAAATAGCTATTACACAAATAAGTGTTAAATTCACCAATAAAGAATTGTCAACAATTATTTATGTTTAAATATCGAGAGGAAAAGTAATATGGAACTACAATATCGTTATACGATGTTATCACCGGTCTTTTGGATACGTTTATAGTATATTACGTTACAAGTGCGGGAAATGGTGTTTATCTACGACCATGTCATAATGTATACATTACAGTTTCACAATTGATGCCAAAACAGCTGTCTTTTCGAAATGCTTTTTGAAGCCCGTTGCATAAAGAGCTCATTATAGTACAGGTTCTACATTATAACACGGGTTCTGGACCAATCAGAAGCATTTTTGATGGAATCAATATCGTAATTCAATATTGTGAAACTATCAGCTGATTTGATCAAATTGCTACGCCAGCTGCTTTAACCTAACAATCTACTATAACTTCTCATATTTGAGATGAGAGGTTACGTATCTCTGACAATCACAGGTAAAATGAAATTGCTTTAATTAAATGTATACTAGTGGTCGTAGATAAAACAGTGTATGCAACGATTTTATTTGGCCATTAAGGCACTCGTGAGATATTTATAACACTCGCATTCGCTCGTGTTATAACTTACAACTCGTGCCTTAATAAGGGTCAAAATAAAATCGTTGCTTAAACTACTATTAACATAAGAGTATGATAAGTTAACGCACGAGACGAAGTCGAGTGCGGTATTATCATACGAGTATGGTAAACATCTTCCCGGATGAGTTACGTACGATATTTTTCGTCAAACAAGTCTAAAATAGCAGATAAGTTGAAATAAGAAACTATAAATCATGTTATACAAACATAACCTAAATCACAGCAACTCAAGGTGAAATGGGCAATAATGGTTCTAGATCAGCTGATCTAGCTTTCGACCAAATGGTTTTTTAGTGAAATGGTTTCCAGTAGCCACCCATAATCGTGTGGGAATAATCATTTGATGATTTTTACAACACAGTGTACGGTAATAATCATTAAATTACATCAGCTGTTTTTGATTTCTGTAAACAGCTGTTTACCACATTGATTCCTTGACTGGTAAACTGTCCATAACCTACAAGTATGACGAAAAATAATTTCCGTTCTCTAGGTTGTTTAAATGGACAAATGTTTGTCCAGACTTCCCCCTTATTACATAAATGCTTCAAAAAGTGCCAAAGTTTGTCAATATCCAAACTTTTATTTATTTATCATCTCAGTACATTGCTGTAGAATAAATAGGAAGCAACAGGCTTTACAGCCCAAAACTGCTTCTAAATTTTAATACAGAAATGTCCAAATAAAGGTTATGTCTAGAAGTCACAGTTTCACTATTAATTTTCACTAGAGAAAAAAACATCTTCCATTTCTTTCTTTAAAAAATAGTACATGAAAGTCAATAAAAACAAATCACAAAACAAACAATACGAAAAGATTAGAGAATTCTAAATTATTTAGTCTAAAAATTTCGATCCAAAAATTAAGCCCATGTTGTCAATAAAATTACGGTTTTTTTGTAGATTACGTCTTGGAGACTCCAGTTAAGGAGTATAAGACAAGTCAAACTAACAATTATACTATCTTATAAGGAGTATAAAACAAGTCAAACTAAAAATTATACTATCTTTTACACTAGTTACCATAATTACTACAATAATTAGTTGAGCTGAGGCTTAATTTCAATGTGAAAGGAACTCTTGTACACTATAAAAAGCTTTTTTCAATAATTTTTAAATATTTCTATATTTTGAAGACTTTAAAAACTGCGGTAGCTTGTTGTAGAGTTTCCTACCAATATAACTAGGTTTTTGTTTGAATAAGCTACTATTGTGAATCACCAAATGATAATCTCCTCGGCTTCTTGTATTATAATCGTGTACGTAATTATCAATCTACTGTGTTGTCAATAATATGCTTTTTAATCAGTCACAATTAGAACTTTGTAAATGAAGTAATTTTATCTCTATCCTTCCTCTATAGTTATGGCAAAATTAATTCTCCCTGGATGTATAGCCTACATACATCTCATTATTGGTGACCCCTTGCGATGAATACAGATACTATAGTATCCTCTTGTAACCAATACCGTGTTACAAATCCACGGCATAATGGTAATGCTACTGTACACAGCATCCCATACCTACCTACCTAACAGCCCTTTCCTGGAAGTACACACGACTTTGATAGCAGCCTCGGCTGCCTCCAGCATTATCCAGCCAGGGCAGCCCTGGAAATTCTATCGATTTTGGGTTCCAGACAAGCGAGGGAGAACAGAAACCTCTCGATGCTAGCGGACCTTCCAGTCTATCCTCTTTAAAATCGGCTCTCAGCGTTCGGGTCTATCTGCTTTAGGCCGACTCCCCTCAACAATACTCTTCTCTCCCCACCCATCCAACCTCCTTCCCCACCATTCCTCATCTCTTGCACTCCAGCCAGTCTTTAATAACTTTCGGAATTATTTCGGAATGCTCTTCCTTGTAAGTGGAATTGCTGTCTTTATTGCATTGACAAAAGATCAGCGGCTAAAAATAGAGATACAGTAATTGCAATCAATAATAGATCTGTGATGTTTTCCATGACGAAATACTTAATGAACAATCTATTATTAAAACTGACAGTGTATTTCACTTTTAAATAATGTTCTACTCACATATATTGGAGATGCTTGAGGAATGCATTTCACTTCTGAAAAGAGGCTGACAAAGCTTCTTTTCAGAAGTGAAATGCATTCCTCAAGCATCTCCAATATATGTGAGTAAAACATTATTTAAAAGTGAAATACAGTGTCAGTTTTGATAAGAGATTGTTCAATAATAGATGTAGCATGAACAGCTATTATTACTATTACTACTTCTGTAGTTTTTATAGTTTTAGAAACGGAAAGCCGAAAGTGTAAACATTCTAGGTATCTGTCGACTTCAACTTGATGGTACAAAATAGTAGTTTATGCAACGATCATTATATATTACTAGTGGTTTACCCGTGCTTTGTAACGGGATTTAAGGTAGATTTTTTTAAATTAAACATGTGATACATGGATTTAAACTGCCAATGACCGTAAAATCCCAAAAAAGGAATTTGAAGCTGCAATATTGATACGGAACAAATGTATTGCTTTGACTTGTGACTTGAAAACTCATTTACATGACAGTGACGTAAAACTGTTCTATGAGTTTCCTGCATCTAAACACATTTTAAAACAGTAATAGTGTCCATAAGTGGATTTTAAACACTAATTTTGAAAAATGTAAAAAGAAAATCAGAAATCGGGCTTCGAGGTGCACTGAATTGAGTTTTGTGGAAAGGTTTGTGCCAAATTTAGTGTTCCAAAACATTGCCGTTTTTGTGAAATCCGCAGGACTGACATACACCCCAATTGTCGCTCTCTCTCAATCACTCTCTCACTCTAGTATAGATGACTGCCTTATTCTTGAACAAAGTCAGCTTTATGACGCTAGTTCCTAACCTCTAATTAGACTACTTTATAGTGCAGTTGTAGATAAAGCTTGCTTTATGTGTAGTAATCAACTTTCAATTGCTACGAAATTTATGGTTGTATACTGTACTTCATTACAAAATAGGCCTGGCAACGCAACGTTGCCAAATTGACGGTTCGGCTGCAAGTCAGTGACTGCGGCAGAGCTGCCGGTCGCGGAAACTTGGCAACAGTGTACGGTTCACTTGAAGTCCCGACCGGTTCCGGATCTATTTTGTAATGAAGGATGCAGTTTTTCTGTATCCTGGTTCATTTTATTTTCATCGGGATAGCTTAGTCCCGAAAATGTTGGGCACAGAACATTAGGCTAACTGGAATAACAGTACTAAAACAGGAAGAGTGCTTAGGCAGTGGGACAGTGCAGACGCCGAAATAATTTACAATTTAGCAAGCAGGTGAGTTTAAATTTGATGTTTAATGCCTGAGAGGGTCTTTTGCACTATAACCTTGCATTTCATAAAAACTGTCATTGAACTGTAGATTCCTAACCTAACCTAAGACCCGGTTAGGTTAGGAATCTACTGTTCAATGACACTTTTTAAAAATGCGGGGTTATAGTGTAAACCCGCCTGAGATTTGATTATGTTCTGAAGTTCATGCTATTCCAGTTCAGATTTGGTTGAGTTCATGGGAACCTAACCGTTTACCAGTAAATGGAATTTTACCGTAAACTAAGGCATCTGATTGATCTATTCATATTGTTGATAATCTATGAATTTGAATAGACCAATCAGACGCCTTGGTTTCCGGTAAAATTTCATTTAACGGAAAGGTTTCCATGAACTCAAACATTGAAACTTCTTGGAAAAATTTATTTAAATATACGCAATCACACACCCGTATGCTAATAAGAGAAAAAATACAACTGCATTTACTTGAAAACTACAAAAATGACAGTTTCTTGAATTAGTTTGAATCGATTTCCGTCTATTCCTTCCTCAACCTCTCAATTAATCATTTATGCTTATTAATTTGTTTAATTTGTGGTTAGGATAAATTATTTTCGACATGTGTAATGAGGTGATGCGATCAAGTGAGGTGGGTTTCACAAAAGAAGGCATCCAACGTTTCCAACGTTCATGTAGTCCGAGCCTACAGAAAAAATCCTGTCAAATACAAATGCAACCCAAATTGACAACCAACCTTGATCGCAAATAATTAAAGATGTAGCCCAGGGGCGCACCCAGACTTTTGGTTTGGGGGGGGGGGGGGCTTACTCACCCACCCAACCAGGAAAAACTTTTTTTGTCGCGAGGGGGGGGGAAATAGCGATTCTTCAGAGCACTTTCAAAAGATTGCTGCCCAAAATGTTTGTTGATGGGGGGTGTGCTTTATTACATCACTTTTTATAGGGTATTAGCTATGTGGAAACAAAATGTGTCCATCATGTTTTTTTTTGTACAGAGTGTTTGAAGAGTTCAAAATGATTCTGCCAGACTGCATAATCATCTTCGCATAAAGATAAAATAATTTAGATGAATGTAGGTCTGGAAACAAGGGCGGATTAAAGGGGGGGCGGAGGGGGCGACCGCCCCCTCCGAGGGCTTGCACATTTAAAAAAATAAAAATGGTAACACATGCGACATGCACACGGTTAAATTTTTGGTTGTCCCGCCACATCTATGACAGACGGAATATAACATGACATCCCACTTGTCTTATTTTCTATATTACCTGTACTTTATCGTCTTTAACTGTTGTTTTCTACATAATTATAATTCAATGAAGAATTAACAAATGACAGAGAATGCAGGAAATCTTATATCAAGTGAAATAAATTTAAGATTAAGATTAATCTCTTATAGAATAGGTAGGGGCATAGACTCTTTTTGTATTTGACCTAGTACGTATTTATTTTAGTACTGGTATTATGAAGCAAGAAAGAATGTTGAGAGTAATTTAAATATAAATATATATATATATATATATATATATATAGGTCTAAAAATCATCACGATCATGAATAAATTGCTTAGACTCTGTTCATTTCTTTGTAAATTTTGATAAAAAGTTAAGCTAGCAAAGCAATTTTTGTTCAAGACATACAACAATTTCTATTCATTTCAGATGAATATACAGAAATAAACTACCGTACTCTAGTTAGGGGAAATTTGATTGTTCTTAAACAGAAAAAATTATATTTCTACTACATATAAAGTGCTAGAATGGTGTGTAAAATGCGGTTAAAGGCTACTAAATTTCCATAATTGTTATTCCATACACAACCCCCCCCCCCCCACCACCAGTATTTCTTTAGTATGTCGCCCCTCCCCATAAAAAATTCATTAATCCGCCATTGTCTGGAAACGCTTTGTTGCAGTACAGGGCACAAGGTTATAGCTATTTCCATCATTCTTCCAGAAATCTGTAAGGCCTTCATATAGGTGTGAATTCAATTGAGTCAACGTAAAATTAGCTGAAAAGTGCTACAAGATCTACTACCATGAATTTTTATTATGCTCATATCATTCTGAGACTTGTTTGGAGTGAACGAAAAATGCCAGTCTGAACGTGAATTGATTCTTTATAGATTACCTGATCTTTGAATTAGTGAAATATTCTACAAAAATTCACAAAATGATCATGAAACAAATTTTTTGTTGAAGACCTAGTGGATTAACTAGATTAACTGCCAATGATTCGAAAAATTTCCAATTTTTACTTCAAAACTTGTATATTTTTTTAAATGAAATTTGAATGTACCAAATAGTCAAGAATGCTTCAAAAGTTTTAAGATTGAGTTTTATTGAATCAAAGCACACTGATTTTGCACGGATGTTTTCTTCTTGTTATTCTTGATCATTATCAATCATCAATCTTGTGTGTTTCGATCCAATTTAAATTCTGTTTTTATGTACTCTGGGTGCATTATTCGCAATCAATAACTGAGTTCATATATACTCTTCAATCTTAAAAACGCCTCCTTTTGGCATTTTTTGCGTATTTCATAAATAACTCAATAATCATGGTAGTTAATGTTTTATGCGATTTTTCAGCTCATTTCTCAATGAATGTATTCAATTCTCCACCTATAGCTCTAGAAGCCTAAGGTTTTCTGAATGACTACTAATTTATTGATTTCTCATTGATAATGCTAGTTCCACTCTTCTGCTATCTTTATTTCTGTAATGAAGCTTTTATAAGGAAGAAGCTTTTAAAAACGTTTACCGTTCTTATCAGTCTGGCAGATTCCTTGCGATTTTTTCCGCATACACCTGTGTACCTTTTTAGGGAAGTGATAGCCGCGAGCTATCTGTTCAGTCAGATAAGATAAGCTGCAAATTCCTGAGCCCTCTTTGAAAGGGTGACCGATTGGACCGGCCACCAAAAGAGACTCGATTCTCTGCTATAAAATCACTTCCTGGTGATTCGGAACTCACCTAAAGCTGTAGATCCAACTCATTAGCCACACACAGGTATCAGTCAATCCGCTTGAAAATTATCAATATTTTGTTGAGGATTTCAGGACCTGAGGGACGGCTTGAGCCTCAAAGCCACCCATGCTTATTAAGCCACTGGCTATTAATAACATAATTGTACTTGAAAAGGTGTGAAAACATGAAATGTCCTAACACTAATCAGCCTGGAGCACATGCTCCCTACAGTCAATTTGCTTGAAAATTATCAACAATTTTTCAAGGACCTCGGGTTCTTGGGGGGGGGGCTTGAGCCCCCTAAGCCCCCCCCTGGGTGCGCCACTGATGTAGCCTATGAATAAATTTGATATAAAAGAAAAAAATATTGCAGTATTTTGATTTACTAGATGACTAGAGCAAACAGCCTAATAAAGAAGCTAAGCCCTACATTGCAGAAGAAAAAATCAGTAAAAAAAGATTTATACGAATATAAAAACAACAATGGAACCACCAACAAATAGAGCAAACCAGCAAATTAATAATTCACAAGCTCTATATCGATCTCAAGAAATATCAAAACTCAGACATATAACTTCAATTGAGCGCATGGTTCCACAACAAACCATGAATAAACATGAATAGTAGCTAGATCATTTTCTGTGGTTTCAAATTCTGATAGGCTACACAAAATAAGTATACCGGTAACCGGTAACCTGAACAATGTTGTGTGAAAACCCTGAGAAAACTTTAGCATAAAGCATGAGATGAACAGTTTCTATTGTTCCAAATTAATAACCAAATATTTGCTTCAAAAACCAAATACAATATGAAGTATAATTGGCGGTATGAAATTGCACTTCATATTGAATAAGTTCATGAGAGCCTTACAGTTTACCGGAAAAATTTTTTAACCGAAAACAAGGCGTGTGATTTGTTTATTCAAACTCATAAGGCCAGTTGCACGAATGAAAATTAAATTTAACAACCGTAAGATGACGTCATCTTACGGAGCTCAATAGGGAAGTCGATGTACTAGCTCCGTCAAATAACGTCATCTTAAGGTGGTCAAATTTAATTTTCTTTCGTGCAATTGGCCGAAAGACATAAAACAATTTGAATAGAGCAATCAACTGCCTTAGTTTCCGGTGAATTTCCATATGCCGGTAAACGGTAAGACTCCCATGAACTCAACCACTGTCTGGTTACACTTTCCTGGACGCCTAGGAACAGAAATAAAACTGAAACAGAACGGAAACTATTAATGCAGCCTACGGTAAAGGCACAACAACTCTATGAGAAGTCAGATCCCAATTTCCAGTTTCCGTTCCTTTTCCGGGACCTTTGAAAGAGATTTCTAGGTTCATACTAGGATTTCTAGATCTGATTCCCGGATAAGCGGGATAGGTATGCCATTTCTACATTTAACATAACACAAGTTTTATTATATAGCCTAGTGTTGGGTCACTAGCTGAAAATAGAAATCCTCAACAACATAACAAGAAGTCTAATGGCGGTCGATGAAAAAATCCTCATCGGTACAGAATCTCAGTGGCCTTGGACCCAAGCAAGGTCGCATTACTAATGTGCATGCACATAAATACATTCCGCTGCATTCTATTTATGACCTTGTGCTACTTGTCGGTGAATAAATTGGTCTACTTCCTATTGGATCGATATTTTAGAATCTGTACTACAGGAACAGAATCTGGAAAGGTTCAGGAACAAAATTAGTTTCATGAAGTGTCAGAGCAGTGTAGCTGGCGCATTTAGAATTTTACTTTTACTCTAAAAGTGTTTTGCACAACATAACTTAATATGAAATTTGATAATATTAACAAAATGAAAATACTTTATTTTTTACATATTTACACTATCATATAATCATAGGCTATTCATAACAATAAACAACCACATCAGGAGTAGTTGAAAGAAGCTTAAAGTAAAGAACGATGGGAATTTATGCAATTGATTACATACACAACTACATTGAGGTTATGAGCATGTGCATAAATACATTCTAGGTTCAGAGACTGGTTGACGACATAAGCCTAATTGAAGTTTTTTGTTTTTGTGAAAAAAATAGTTATGGGCTATTGTTCTATTCCAATAAGTATGTCAATGATTGTATGAATAAATATGAATAAAAATAAATACTGGTAATTAGGTTAGGTTATTATATTAGTCTACTGGTTTAGGAGTTAATAAATGAGTAAATTAATTTAATCATGAATGCCGGTTTGAATTTGTGCGTTATCTTTTCGTTACCTTTTCGGTAACCTCTACTTTTCTAACCTATTTTTAGAACAAGTGCAGCCTATACATTGAATGCATTTTTAAGGCTACAATTTTCTTCATTGAATGCATCAAATTATTAAAACTGTATATTCTTTATTGTAAGCATAGGTCTACGCCTATTATTGGCAGGGCTTAATTCCTAAATTGAGGAGTACCGGAGCTGTGACTCACCACCGGTTCCCCCGGAATTTTTTTGAAAATTGTACTTGAATTGGTGCATTTTAAACGCATTTGAGCTTGGTTAGTAAAGCACATATAATATTACATGATATGCAAAATAACAAGCTAGTTCAAATCTGGTTTAAAATAAATAATGATTTTATTAGATTAGATTTATTCGATTTAGGTCAGATAGCCGGAGCTCGGCACCGGCGTCCTGAAAAGTACCGGAGCCCCGCTTCGGTGAGCTCCGGCTAAAATTAAGCCTTGATCTTTTGTAATATTATTCATAATACTGTACCAGTAGCATACTTGCTTTGGTTCATGATATCAAAAGTATCATTGAATGTCCTTGTACCCTACACACATTGACAACGTGAAGAACATGTGATGGAATTGACTGAACTTCTACATTTTCAGCTCTAAAATCTCCAACAACATTCAAAATTCACTTTCTTTGGACTATTGAACAATTTTAGTGCTTCGTTTTTAAAGTGAACATCTAAATATTAATATTCATGTTTTGGTTTGAAAAGAATAAAGAATTGTACTTCAAAGTGAAATTTCCGGTTGAACTTGGTCATAACCTAAAATTTGGATTTTATAATTGAAAATTTGTAAAGAAAGCAGTAGTGGACTGTGTCTGTTATATCTTTACTTGATTGTTTTGTAATGAATAAATAAATAATTCATTTTGTAGAGCTACTCAATGGAAAGTTGGTAGGAAAATAGAATAAATCCAAGAATAAAATCACATTGAGCTTTCAAATAAATCAAGACGACATAAACTAATGTTATAAATACAAACGCCAACATTATTTCAAATTCATTTCGATCGAAAGAAAAAATCAGTCTAAACAGAGTAAATTGAGAACAATTCTTCCAATAAACATTTTGTAGCATCATCAAAAATTGAGGTTCTGTACATTGTCACCTAAATCTAAACCGGTGAATTTAATCTTTACGCTCATCTAAAACTATTTCCTGAATTGTAATTGTTTTAAAGTGTTATCTAAACTTTGAGAGCTAGCCTAAAATGTAGGTTCCTTCTCAATTCATCACACAATACCATTTACATGTAAATTATAAATAAGCTGTATTTTTGAGTACAAAAATGTATTCTCAATTTCTATCATGTTCCAACCTAATAAACCTCATTAACCTGGGCATTCACGTTCCAATTAGCAGTACTACTTGTGGTCCAACCTCCAAGGTTGGATCCGAAAACGGAACGTGAATGGGCTTGTTGGATGGTTGGAATTTAGATGAACGACTTCCGAATGTCGACGGTGTTGGAGCGTGTGTGGGGGAGTCGGATCAAAGTCGTCCAACTTACCTCAGTCAATGCTTGACGTTCGGGCAACTTCGGTTACATTTTTCGGCTCGAGAGCAATGCTCACAGCTGACTAGAAATAAAGTTGGATTGCAACTAAGAGCGTGAGTGGAGTCGACTATAATTATATCCATCTAGCAGTACTACAAGTTGGAACGTGAATGCCCAGCTTTAGGTGCTCACCAATACCAATTTGATTGACAGTTCATGTTCATCACATGTTCAATGATTGGACTAGCAATGAACTACAGTACCTACTTAATAATAATAATAAGCGTATGGCTTTCAATGGTGGGGAGACCCTTACGGGTAGTTCCACCTCGCCGTTTGAGCCATGTTACGGGGAACATGGTGGACCTACTATTTTAGGTGGGTTCCGAACCACCGGGTAAGTGATAATAAGGCTTGTAACATCAAGTCATTGAAGCACGGTCATCCATCCAAGCGCAGTCTTGAGCGGTCGTGACTGAACATTACGATCACTTGAACACCACGCTCACCTAACTACTTTAACTTACATAAATTACCAAAGTAGAATATTTAAATTTAACGGGCTGGAATCGTTTTCTCCAAATTTCTTGTTTTAATCGATTTGTCATGTCTGATGACAAAAAATATATATTTTGTCCTCCCAACCCGTTTATTTACAGATAAACTACATTAACATATTCCTTGTAAACAGTTGGATTTATATGTTTAATTTCATTAAAGTAATATTGTAATGGTGTAGCTCTCTGAATATTGATTTACACATTAACTCAGTTTTCCCAAGGGTTCTTTGTTTATGGGTAGCGTTCTACATAGTACATGTGAATTGAATTTCATAGCTCATGTGAATTTCAAGAAAATCAGAATTGATCAACCTTTGCTTAAAATTATCAACTGATAATGCGGTAAACCTAACTATAAATAATTATCGGCTACTTACAGTTATAACCTAAAAGATAAGCGTCTGTTTCAAGATTTCAACAGCTGATCAACACAAAATTGTTTATTGTATTTTTAAAAACATAGTTTGAAAATCGATAACAAATTACAGATTCAATAGGCTGTGATTGCCCATTACTAGGCCTATATTTATATCATCATATGTATGTAGCCTATAGCACAATGACCTATTTATACTGTAGGACTGTAGGTGACTCTTGGATTTTGTTTCAGATTATGCGCCCGAGATGTCCACATTTGGGTTATTCGCAGGGGTCAACCAAGACGTAGTGCATAAGTGCAATGACAAAGCCTCGCCCTGGGGGAACCGCCTTCTTGTTCACGGAAGACCCCCACGCCAGGTAACATTATGTTTTGGTCCGAAGAGCGTACTTTATGTCATTGGATGGCTGATATTAGGAAGTTTGTCATTATGTACAGGAATATAAAGGTAGTATAAAAATAAAAGGTTAGCATAGGTCCAAGCACTAATATGCTTGGTTTATGAAGTTTTACTTTGCTACACATGGTAAGAAGGTAAGGAAACATGGGCATCCACTCAAAAACCTCACTTAATGACAGATCTAAAATATAAATATTGGAACTTAACCAAACTTATCCTTGTCTAATGATTGTTACTTTACCAATTTTACCTTACTGTATTCAAGTTTAGTCAGTTACATTTCTGGTAATAAACAGTTATAGAACTGGTTAACTTCTCATTTAAAAGTGTAGCAGTAGGTAGTAGGTCTCAACTGGTCTAAACTTAGTTCGTGCTATTGACGATGAATCAGCTTTTAGGGCAGGTTATTTTTGCTTTACCAGATTACCATATATAAATTACCGTAGCAGTACCGCACCACAATTAATAGATGTTAGGTTAAACATTGCAACATTAGCACATGTCGAATAGGTGCCTATCGAATTAATCTGAATGGAATTGCCAGAAAACAAAGTCTATTTATTGAGTCCGTGTGCAAGGAGCATAAAACAAACTGAATATTTAGAAAATATAAAATTACTTATGATATTGGACCAGGCCCGTCTAACAGCTCTATCGTTCTCGCTCTTTAGAAATAGTAGTCTCCTGTTTGGACAACAGTACTTGTCTAACAGACAGATAAGGATTGAGTTGAAAACTATACAGTTTACAGCTAACGTTTAGTTCAACTTCAACTGATAATCTCAAAGTTCTAAAGAACAGTTTCATTCCTACAAACTACTTGTAATGCGACGAACAAGATAGTAGCCAATAGGACGACAGCCTATACCCAAGCACTACCAACAAACTTATAAGTTACTACTCGATGTAAATACGCTGTAGATCAGATTACAACTTCAGGCCATGACCAGATTCGCTGTTGGCTGGCACCAAATCAAAAATCAAATGAAAACAACATACAAGTCAGTGACCTTATAAAAGTGGAAACCTTGAATGTTTAGCCCACTGAGGCAAATGAGAAATATGAGGGGAGGAGGAGGTGAGGAAAGACATAGAGGAGGGAAGGAGGGTCATCTGAAGCCTACATCACACAGGAGGGGAGCCCTAACCCAACCAACCAAACCAAGCACAGCCATCTTTAACGTTGCCGAAACATTATCAACACTACAGTTCTCGTGTAATTCCATCACTTACGTAGAGTAATAAGACAATTGGAACTTACCGGTGTTCAACTGCAGGTTGCCATGATTGAAAAAATAACTTCCCGACAATTTATTCTAGTTGGTAACAACAGGAAAAAATGTTAACACTGGGAAACACTCGGCAGACATTCACTCAACACAAACACGCACACACAGACTCTATGATGGCGACTGTTCGCTTCGATGCAGCACTGACGCTTGCTCACAAATAGCCCTCTTCTGCGCAGATGTTGTTCTACGCATGCGTACTAGGCAACCACCAATCAAATCAACTGTTACAATATTGACCCGTGTTCGTCGACCAATAGAAATGCACCTTACAAACAGGGTCTATTCGTCTGACGTTTTGGGACAAAGAAAACACTGAGCCGACGCGCAACAAGACGAGGTTAGGTTGGCTCCCCACTGAACGGTGTCGCGATTGAGCGCGCCATTTTAATTCTCCTTTTTTTCGTTGTCTTCTCTTCTCTTTGCTAAGCTGTTTCCTTCCTACCTGTTCGCCCGGCAGACGACAAAACAGGGAGGGGGTGCCCCCTTCAAACAGACCCCCTCAGAAACAAAAATTACAACCACTGAACGTATAGAGCGGCTTCATTGAATATGACCGTCATTACTCTCCTTCTGTCTCGCTCCTTCATAATATACAAATATACGCAATTGGTCGCTCGCACTCACAATCACTCACTCTCTCTCTCACACACTAATCACAAAACACTCTCTTTCTCTCTCACTCAAACTCTCTCCCAATATTATTCTCTTTCACTCACACTCACTATAAACATACACTCTTGTTCTCTCACTCTACTCTCTCCCACTTTATCTCTCTCTCACACACACACACACTTGTTCTCTCACTCATACTCTCTCCCACTTTATCTCTCTCAAACACACTTGTTTTCTCACTCACACTCTCTCACATTTTTTCTTTCTCTCTCTTACACTCTCTGTCGCTCATTCTCTCAAACAGAATAAACTAAAATACTTTTTATAGATTAATATTCTGTGAACGTCAATTTGCTAACTCATGCCAGATTTAAAAAAAAATCACGCGAAGGATTTTACAAAGAAAAAAGTACAGAGATGCAAATTAAGTTAAAATAATTGACCAATGAAATAAATCAAAATTCTATTTCTAATTTTCTTGCAATGTTAGGCTAGGATATAGCCCAAGTAAAGCAATATTTTTCTGACTTAATTTAGCCTATATGTCATTGGGAAACAAGTATTGAATAAACAAGTTAATATTATGCTAAATAATAAATTAAATATTAAATCAGTATTACATTAGACTATACTTCCATTATTATAATACTTCATCTGCAAATTTTTATTGTTTTCAAAAATTGATGAATATTTTGACAATGTTTCCTTCCAAATAATTAGATTCTTTTTCTTTGTTTTATTTTTTGTTTCAAATTACGAATAAAATGTATTAAACTCGTCTCCTATGCACAGTTATCCTAAGTAGCCGGTATCTGTTCAATCAGAGAGATAAGCTGCGTTCTCGTAGGTCCTGTTCGTAACGGTGACCGATTAGAAGATTGGCCAGCAAAAAGACACTGTTCTCTGCTGTAAAATCACTTTCCGGTGGTTCGGAACCCACCTAAAACTGTAGGTTCAACTCATCAATCACCATAATCCAACTCATTACCCACGCACAGGTGTCAGACCTATGTGGGCTTCATCCTCCAAAAAAAAAGAGGTGAATAATTAACACATTAATTATTATGATTAGATTTATTCTGCACTTTCTGCATCTCTGGAATTATTTGTACTAGTCACAAACATAGATATTATTTTAGAATAAATTTGAATGAGTAGATTTTTATTTTTCAAAATTAAATTTCCAATACTTTTACATTCTAGTTTTTTCAGGATGAAGCCCATATAGGTCTGAGACCAGTGGATGGTTAATGAATGAATGATGATTATTGCTAACTTGGACCTACAGTTTTATGTGGGTTCCGAATCCCCAGTATGTGCCTTCAAGAAGTTGTGACATTGCAATAAGGTTTTTTTTTTCAGTTAGCTAGAGAATCGTAGGAGCCTTGAGTAGATTAGATTTTAAGGAGTCAAGTTGCTTTCAGCAACACTTTCAGTCGAATAAAGTTTAATTTACATTTTATGTAGCATTGTTAGCCTGTAGGAAACAGTGCCCTGCAGGAGCGGTCCCAGCTCGTGGGTTTAAGGGAGGGAGGGGTGTGTCACAAATGAGTTTTGACCTTTTTGCGAGATTTTCCCTCCTTCCTACCTCCCCTCCCCCCCGGGGGAAATTTCTGTTTTTTTGGGGGGGGGTCATTACCACCCTTGGAGTCCTACAACAAAGTTATATAACACTGTATTCCAAATTCAATCTCATTCTAGAAAACTAAATTCCTTTGTCAAAAGTTTTACAACATAGTCTTATAAAATTCTATAATAGTGCTTTGTTATATAGATTAAAAGCGGCTTCACTTTCTGAAGTAGCAAACAATTAGGCCTACAGCTGACTTGATTTTTGTCATCCGTTCTTCCATCGATATCATTGCCAACTATGAATAGCTCTGAAGAGTGAATGTGGTTATGGAAGGTAACCACAAACACGAACTTGAATTCCCATTCACTCTTCAGAGCAAACCTAAATTCCTGCTTTTTATCGATTAAAATACAGCATTACACAGGAAAATCCAACAAAACATAATAAAAAAGTTAGCATTTCTGTTACATAACATTGCAATACAATCTTAAAGGCCGGAAAGCGTAATGGAATAACCAAATATAATGGCTCAACGGAAGTGTGACCAGCAAAAAAATTAAATTATGTTATGCTTTACCATGGTGGTTTGGAATCCATCTAAAACTGTAGGTTCGTGCATAACATCATTAGGTACTCAAGTATTATACGGAGACCACTATCTATCCCAACCTAACCTCGCAAGATTGTGACGTCCCGTTTAATGGGCATGTTCTGAAGATTGCTTGTGGAAATCTAGGAATTCACGATCTAGCGAGGTTAGGTTGAGCCTGTTAAATAGTGGCCTCCTTATAATACATAAGTACAGTGTACAGTAGCATCATTATTACCTATTCATTAGTTCATTACCCAAGCACAAGTTTCGAACTCATGTGGGCATCATCATCAGCGCGAAAAAATAAAATAAAATAAGACGTAACAGAAAGATGTAAAAGCTATGTAAAATTCAATGCAACCTACTAAAAAAAACACTACTGTTTTTTTTTTTGGGGGGGGGAATGAAGCCCACATAGGTCTGAGACCTGTGCGTGAGTAATGAATTGGATGATGGTGATTGATGAGTTGGACTTACAGTTTTAGGTGAGTTCCGAACCACCCGCAAGTGATTTTACAGAGATAATCTAGTAGAGAGATAAAACGTAGCAGAGCAGTATAGTGTGTATAGTGCCTACATAGTGGTAGGGTAGTATATAGATAGAGAAGAATATAAATATATAGAGGAGTATAGTGCAAGTGTGAAAGCGACGTACTTCCGTATCATTCTATCTCTCCCTAGTAGCTCTTCCTCCTTGTGATGGCGATTGGTGGGAGTGAGAGGGGTTGTGTAAGAGCGAGAGCGAGCAAATGAGCGAGTTGATTCAGAATTGGACACACGCCACATCATGTCGGACTCTCTCTCCCCACCTAAATTCACCCAATTTGATGGTGATAATATAATGGTAGGGTGGCCCCAGCCAAGGCCTTACTACACGACGCACAATCCTTGAACGAATAACGACGGGCGGGAGGGGTCGAGGGGGACAACGAAAAGAGGGGGCCCAACTCTGCTGGCATCGCATAGGGTACGCCTAATATCGCGGGGGGCAAGGTGAGCTTCAGCTTCATCCCCACCACTTCTCTCGTTCACAACGTGGAAAAGCGTGAAGGCGTATCCTGGGGCCTACTGGTCCCCCCCCAGCTCTGACGTCACACTTGGAAAATCAAACAGGAAAAATCTCGTAACGAGAAGGCCGACGTAAGAAGAAGCAAACAAATGTGAAATATCAAAATCAGCAGAAAGCGGACATACAAGAAAATTTGAGGGAAATCATGTCAAGAAAGAAGAAAATAATATTGTTGGAAAAGAAAATGATTGGAAAATCCAGTCGTGGAAAAGAATCCAGTTTAGAGGTTGAAATGGGTTAGAAATCCAGTAGTGTTATGAGGGGATATGTAGGCTATAGTCTACAGTATGTATAAATGTTATTGCTCTAGGATGAAACACAATTTAATGTGTTTTTTCGTTTCATTTACATTAAAATGTTCTTTGTTCTATTTTTGGAAAGTAATATTTTATAATTAGTATATTAATTTTAGTATATTTTATAATTTTGAAGTTAAATTTCGTTTTATAATTCTGGAGATTAAAAAAAATCTTTTTATTTGTATCGCTGTACTTAATTGGCAGTAAAGTTTAATTTGAAACTCAACAATATAACATGGATATGAGCACACTTTATTAAAACTAATCTATCTTTTTGAAGAAATGCGCCAAAATATATCTTGCCAATGAGAACCCGTAGATTGTTCGGTTGCTTCTGAATTTACCGTCTCCTTATTATATCGTCATGATATCAGCATCATGTATAACTTATAAGTGGAGCATTGATTTATTATACACTAAGGAGTAAGATAAGGGAAGTGATAGCCGTGAGCCGTAGCAGGTATCTTGTTCAATCAGATAGAGATAAGCTGCGTTCTCCTGGGCACTTTTTGTAAGGGTGGCCGATTAGATTGGTCAGCAAAAGACACTATTCTCTGCTGTAAAATCACTTCCCGGTGGTTAGGGATCCACCTTAACTGTAGGTCCCGTTCATCAATCACCATCATCCAACTCATTACCAACACGCACAGGTTTCAGACCTACGTGGGCATATCATCCGCCAAAAAAAGATAACGTGAATGTATGAAAAAGGCTCTAAAAATTCCAACATCCAATCAACGTTGACCAATCACGTTTCTGCTTAGGCTAACATCCTACCAACTTTATATGGTTTTAATATCCTGCAACGATGAGCCGGAAATGTTGATGAATAGCTAGTTTGATAACTTTGCTTGGACAAGGGTCTTTTATTAGCAAAAGGGTCTAATTTAGTAAATAAAACTATCAAAGTTCATTGTTTCTCATGCCTTATCTCGACGCTCTCTTTTACTCTTATTTGTCAAATGCTTCTAGTATTTTCGAGGGTACCCTAGATGACAGCTTATCTGTCTTGACAATATTGTGTCAATAGAAAGACCTGGAATAGAACTCTCTGGAACTATACAAGCCTGTAAAAAGGGCTGTGTTTGTTAGGAGAGGGACAGTGAATAAAAACTCGTAACAGTTTACTAATGTAGCTAACCATGATTATGGTTCTGCTTAACATATGATAACATTTACTTGAACACATAAACGCTATGATCGTTAACATCAACATTTTTTTTGAAGGATGAAGCCCACATATGTTTGAGACCTGTGCGTGGGTAATGAGTTGGATGATGGTGATTGGTGAGTTGGACCTACAGTTTTAGGTCGGTTCCGAACCATCGGAAAGTGATTTTACAGCAGACAACAGTGTCTTTTTTGCTGGCCAATCTAATCGGTCACCGTTACAAACAGGACCCAGGAGATCGCAGCTTATCTCTATCTGATTGAACAGATACCTGCTACGGCTCACGGTTAGCACTTCCCAAAAGTTATAGGCTATCACATTACAATGCTGACGCAGCCTAGAGAAATGATAATCTTAGTAATGGCGAAGGTGATATTGTGGAAGGTATCCATAATGAAAAATAAGACAAAATTGTCACAACCACATTTATTAAAACTTCGAGAAACTAGTTTCGGTTGTTACACCATTATCAATCTCAATCAAACTGAAAAACAGTTTTTCAGTTTGATTGAGATTGATAATGGTGTAACAACCGAAACTAGTTTCTCGAAGTTTTAATAAATGTGGTTGTGACAATTTTGTCTTATTTTTCATTAGAAATGCTAATGTTTGGTTTCATGCAAACCTTCCATAATGTTAGGTTAAATTATCGTGATGGTATATAAACACTTCCTAATAAAATTAGTCTATTTAATTAGTCCTATACATTCTCTGTATGGTGGTTTTGTGTTTATAAATAAAATAAAACATCCAGTTTAAAATTAAACAAATATTAATTTTGAATATGTTTAAGATTGATATTATCTAATTAACTTCAATTATCATAACATGAGAGACTACAGTTTCGACTGTTACATCAATCTCAATAAACTAAAACTAGAATACAGAGTAGCCGAATATATATGTATACCATTCTTAAACAAATAATTCTATTAGTTAATAGGCTGGAAGACTCATAGGTCAAACTCTACAATGGAAGAATGTTATTGGCCGACACTAGACACGCCCCCTAGAAACAAGAATGGCCTACCAATAAGTACGAAGCAAGTTTGATGACAATGATGTAGTAAACAGGTGACCAAGCATACATAAAAATGAATCTATTAAAGTGGTTTGCACAACATCAGTCCTTATATCACTATCACCAACACCAAGAAGAATATATAGCTTTTAATAAAAGTTAAGTGCTCTCTTTATTTTTTAATTATAGAAGAGAATAAATTTCTATAAAAAAAGAACATTATAGTTGACTTTCCAAACACTGTCTTTCTTAATATTATTGATAAATAGATTTGTACTTTTATAAGAACCCTTGACAGATTTGATGAGACATTTTAGAAGAGCATATTCAATTTGTACAAAGGTAATTTTGTAATCCAAGATTTATGAGATAATATTTGTATTGGCCAATAACGATCTTGAGAATAACTATTGCCATAAGTCATAATAACTTTACTGTCATTTAATATTTTTTGAATAAGAACGTCTTAATCACGTTTTTTCTCTTTATATTTGTATTTAGTACGTTTTTTTCTCAATTTCTGTAAGTTTGCTTGTGGTTTACTCTATTTAGAATGTAGTATTTATGTTAAGGAGGCAGTTTTGGGTATATTACCTGTTGCCTCCAAAGAATATTTGTATCAAATAAATAAATAAATATAGAATAATAATAACAATAATTAATTATATAGTGGGAAATAATATTTTCCAATGTCAAAAAAATGTACAATAATTATCCAGTATTAAATAGGGCATCAAATGTCTATCAATGTAATGAGTCATCTTCAAGTGCTGAATTAAAAAAGCCAGAATTTTCGACTTGTGTAATTCGTCCAACAATGTTAACCATTTTTTCAAATAAATTGAAAATATATTTTCGTTCCAACTCTGATTTCATTCAATGTATTGTTTATAAGTATAGATTTTAGCCCTCAGAAAGGTTTTACTTCTATTATAATAGTCTAATATAAGGTATAGTTGAACATCTGTGTAAAGAAATCGATTATCCCGTAAAAATTCGCTACAAAGAGGTATTCGTTATTGGGGAGTCGTATTGCCGTAAAGAATAAAGCCATAAAAAGGAAGCTGTAAGCAGTAAAGAGATATGGCAATAAAATATGGGGAAAAGTACCTATAAATACCGAGTTCTAAGAAAATTCACCTTCTAATTATTGCCTACATTACAGAAACTGCTAGAAAGAATGAAGTAAGAGGGCTATATGGTTGGTTAGAAGAGGAAACTAAATAGGAATAGTATAGAAAGAGACGACAATTATGAGGTAGGAAATAGGAAAGAGCAGCTAGCTATAAATACTTACTTCCTCGAATTCACCTCTGATTCATTACTACTTTCTCTACCATTCCTGACGATAACAATTTTCTAAAAATGGCATTATGCTTTTAAAATCTATGGAAGATGTGGGTAACACAGTAATTCGTTATTCGATTATTCAGTATGAAATTTATAATATAGATATATTTTAATACGATAATTTCTAAAACATCAAGGGACACCAAAATAGTTAGGGAAGTGATAGCTGTGAGCCGTAGCAGGTATTGTTCAATCAGATAGAGAAAAGCTGCGTTCTCCTGGGCACTCTTTGTAAGGGTGACCGATTATATTATAGCCAGCAAAAGATACTGTTCTCTGCTGTAAAATCACTTCCCGGTGGTTCGGAACCCACCTAAAACTGTAGGTCCAACTCATCAATCACCATCATCCAACTCATTACCCACGCACAGGTCTCAGATCAATGTGCTTCATCCTCCGAAAAAAAGAAGATTTACCGTATCTAGGAGACCGTGTAGCTTAGTTAAGATACTGAAACAAGATAATTTGAAACAGATAAGAAACGGAAACTAGATAATTAAAAAAATATCGAGCTATGTGCTTCATCTTAAAAAAAAGAGAAAAAGTTCGGTTTTTTTTTTGAGGATGAAGCCCACATAGGTCTGAGACCTGTGCGTGGGTAATGAGTTGGATGATGGTGATTGATGAGTTGGACCTACAGTTTAGGTGGGTTCCGAACCACCGGGAAGTGGTTCCCGTACATAGTGGTACATAGAGTATTTCTTTACATGAGAGTTCGTTATACAGAGTTCAACTGTAATTCAATTGAAGGCCTCGAGCCATGTCTGAGGAAGTGAAAAATGAACCTCATAGACAAGAAGTTAGGCTCGTCTCGTATGAACGATCCTTGAATGTCTCTTGACTCGAGGGACTCTTGAAATGCTTATATTTTACATTACATTTCAAGAGTCCCTCGAGTCAAGCGACATTGAAGGAACGCTCATACGTGACGAGTGTCTGGGGTAAGAAAACCGCTAATAGAATATTAAAATTGGTATCAGATAGAAGATCGTAATTTTACGTATTCACAAACTAAAAATTCGCTTCCTTATCTAGTTCGTAGTTTCATCGTAGAATTAAAAAAAAAAATTAAAACGGCTGATCTTTTATTAGGAAATTTGGATATTTTTGAAGGCTGAGACTTGTGCTGATTTATAAAATATAGAAGTAGCTCAATGCTCTTACTTGGATACTCGAGATAAAAGAGTAGTTCGTGTCAATTTGTAGAAAACATTGTGGTTTTCAACTTCCCATTATTCATTTTCAGGTTTAACATGCTGGCAAAAACGTTACACCCAAATAAAACAATAAAAATAGCATATTTTATACTTCCTCATGATTTTGCTAATATTTGAAAAGTTGTAACTTAAAATTGATGCAAGATAGAGAGAGGCATGTAGTCAGTTTCGAATTGTAGATAAATTAAATTTTCCATCTCTGTACAACTCTTAGTTGATCGCAGTATCGGGAAAACGGTGGAAATTTGCTAATTTATCGACTTATACAAAGTAATGTTGCTTAACTTGGATATTGACTTTTGAAAAATCCATATACAACAAATGAAAAACGAAATTATGATCTTCGATTTGAAGCTAATTCCAAATTTTTATCTATAACGGTTTCCAAGTAAGACCTTTTTAATCACATAGAAATATTAAAAATAATGCTGGTTTAATATTAAATAATGGAGTGGCCGTAGCCGAGTGGGTTAAGTGCTGGTTTGCTAGCCCAAAGGTCCCGGGTTCGATCCCAGTTCTGACCGAAAGATTTTACCTCAGGCCACTCCCGTGTTTCGGAGGACACGTTAAGCTGTCGGTGCCGGCTGCCTAAAAACAGTCGTTTTAAGTCACGTCAGAGGCCCTGAACTTATTCAGGTGCGACATGATAAATCTGACACCAGACCTGAGCCAGCCAGGTCACACGATATTATTATATTAAAAATAATAAAAAGCATATTTTATGGCTTTTAATATTGGGGAGATCCTTACAGTTAGTTCCACCTCGCCGTTTGAGCCATGTTGTGGGAAACATGGTGCACTTACGAAAATAGTTAGGTGGACCTAAAAATAGTTTATTAGTATAGAATAGGAAAAAAAATGACAAGTAACCTCAGAAATGAAATATTACAACTTAGGCCAAATTCGACATGAGATATATATGAATTTGGACCGCCTCAACGAGCTGAGAAGAATGAGCTATCAATCGAAGAGATTCAATCATTCGTTCACAAGTTATAAAACTTGAATTTCTTGTTCCATAACAATTTGCGTTGTTAATATTTCGTTTTTATGGTAAATCTAACGACTCGCAGTCAATTTTAATTGAGCATAAAAAATATATTTAGTCACATAGGCTGAAACGTTTTCGAATCGTGATGATTCATTTTCAACGGCCATTTCATTTATGAAACTCACAGGTTATGAGCCCCCATTTTTGGCCCCCCTGAAAAAATCGATCACACTTTTATTTGGGGGCGACAAAGTGGTGTTTCTGATAAAATATTGTTATGAATGGTGCTGAACCTGCAGTTTTGGGTGGATTCCGAACCACCGGGTGTGTAATAAGTTCGAGGGAAGTGATAGCCGCGAGCCGTAGCAGGTAGGCTATTTCAATCAGATAGAGATAAGCTGCGTTCTCGTAGGTCCTGTTTGTAACGGTGACCGATTAGATCGGCCAGCAAAAAATACACTGTTCTCAATGTCCGGTCATTGGATTGGTTGACAGCTACAAGTATCTTGGTGTTGTCTTTGACAGCAGGCTGTCTTGGTCAGCACATACAAAATAAACAAATGCCAGGTTGAGAAAATGTATCTACATTTTTCCAGTTTTGTCTAAAGTTCTCGAACACAGCCAATTAAAAATGGTATATTATGCTTATGTACAATCCATCCTTTAATATGGTATTGCTGTATGGGATGGATCAACAAACACAGTGATTAGAGGTCTGGAAATCACGCAGAAGGCTATTATCAAGGCAGCTCTCTGTGTTCCTGTCCGCTTTCCTACTGCAAGCTTGTTCAACCTTTTTAAAGCTCTTAATACTTAAAGCTCTTAATACTATGTATTAGGCAGTTATTTATAAAAACCCTACTTTTGTATGGCTACAAAAGAAATTTTAGCATGTTAGCGATTAATAATCACAATTATCTGACTCGACATATTGGCATCACCACTCCTGATTGGCATAAATAGATCATCAACTGCCTCTAATCCGTACCACTTAATCCACATATAATGTATCTAAAAATTCCACCTGCACTGCGCACTGGTTTATACAGCATTTACACTTATGAAAGAAAATTAGTATTTTGGCTCCTGGAAGCTGGTATAGAGAGGCTTCCAATAGTTTCCTAAGACCCATGTATCACACATAGTATCAGCATGTCTCAGGCTTGATCAGTTCCCTGATATATTTCCGAATTATTTCCCTCCCTTGTTTTCCTCTTGTTTCCTTCAATTCTTGATTGTTCAACATTTCTATACATATTTCTTTCACTGTCGTTTTCCTCCTTCAACTTACACAGTAGTTTACAGAACTCGGCCCCCGCGCACAGGCTTGACCCATGCGGGGACCTTCCTCATATTCCAGTTTTGTCAACTTTTTCTCTACTTATTGTAGTAAGTTTCCTTTTGTTTCTACTAGTTTTATCTATTCTAGTTAGTTAATAACAGGAGTTTTTTATTCAATTTTATTCCTCAATACACAAGAAAATACAGGAAAAAAGAAGTGTAACTTAACTTAATAAATAAAATAAAAAATACAACTAAGTTACACTTCTTTTTTTCTGTATTTTCTTGTGTATTGAGGAATAAAATTGAATTGAATGTAAAATCACTTCCCGGCGGTTCGGAACCCACCTCAAACTGTAGGTCCAACTCATCAATCACCATCATCCAACTCATTACCCACGCACAGGTCTCAGACCTACGTGGGCTTCGTCCTCCAAAAAAAGTTAACGTCATTTATTAATTTTAACTTTTCATGTGAAATTTAACGTCATTTTATGACCCCCGGAAAAAATCGATCCTACTCCTATTTGGGGGCGACAAAGTGGTGTTTCTGATACAATATTGTCATGAATGGTGAACCTACAGTTTTGGGTGGTTTCCGAACCACCGGGTGAGAGATAAACTAACGTCAAGACATAGCTGATCACCGTTCCAAGCGCAGACCCGAACGTACTGATAACGCCAAGTCATCGCAGCCGGCCACCCTTCCAAGCGCAGTCCCGAGCGCCGGTGACTGAACACCACGATCATGACCATTATTATTGGTCAGAAAAAATGTCGAATCAGGCCTGAGGACCAGTCTTGCAAGCAGCAAGTGGCTTTCAATGGAAGCAACATGATTCGAGCAACTTAAATCCCACCAGCGGTTCATTGAATGCAGAGCCGAAGGAACAACTCTGGAAAGGAGGAATTGGAGTGAAGGCAAGGTTGGATGGAGTGACTTGTGCGAAGAGGTAGGAACAAGAGTCACAACATAATAATGGTTGAAGAGAGGTCGAGCGAGATGAATAGAAGTGGGAGAGTGAGAGAGAATGACAAGAGTGCGAGGGGTGAGAAGAGCAAAAGAGCAAGGTGATTGGCAGTCCAATGTTGGACCACTCCAGCCATGTACAAACGATGAGTGGAGTCTCAACGAGTGGACTAGACACTAGAGAGACCAACACAACCAGTACAGAACAAGTCAGTTGCCTTTGCCTTGTATTGCATTGCATAGAAGACGACAACCCTGGTCCAGCACAGCCCAGCCATTTGTTCCTTATCTCAGTCCGTTGTCACGGACTTTGTTCAGTTGCGAGCTGAAAACTCTGACATCAGACCTGAGCCAGCCAGGTCTCACAATATTAGCCTATTACGTATTATTATTATTATTATTATAGTTTACTTTTTACCATTTATTATTTATATTTATAATTTATAATTTATAATTTTTAATTTATTATCTATTATCTATTATCTATTATCTATTATCTATTATCTATTATCTATTATCTATTATCTATTATCTATTATTTATTATTCATTATCTATTATCTATTATCTATTATTCATTATCTATTATCTATTATCTATTATCTATTATCTATTATCTATTATCTATTATCTATTATCTATTATTTATTATTCATTATCTATTATCTATTATCTATTATTCATTATCTATTATCTATTATCTATTATCTATTATCTATTATTTATTATCTATTATCTATTATCTATTATCTATTATCTATTATCTATTATCTATTATCTATTATCTATTATTTATTATTTATTATTTATTATTTATTATTTATTATTTATTATTTATTATTTATTATTTATTATTTATTATTTATTATTTATTATTTATTATTTATTATTTATTATTTATTATTTATTATTTATTATTTATTATTTATTATTTATTATTTATTATTTATTATTTATTATTTATTATTTATTATTTATTATTTATTATTTATTATTTATTATTTATTATTTATTATTTATTATTTATTATTTATTATTTATTATTTATTATTTATTATTTATTATTTATTATTTATTATTTATTATTTATTATTTATTATTTATTATTTATTATTTATTATTTATTATTTATTATTTATTATTTATTATTTATTTATTATTTATTATTTATTATTTATTATTTATTATTTATTATTTATTATTTATTATTTATTATTTATTTATTAATATTATTTATCTTAGTAATGAATGAGTGTATACATCCTTATAGCTGGTTTCTCATCTTATTACTGTATGTTAAAAACTCTGTTGACGAAACTAGCGCTGGTAAATAAGGAGGAGAGAGAAGCATGAGGAGGAAAATGAAGATTCAGATGACTTTATTTGCGCAAATTTACAAATAAAGGAAATTTACAAGTAATATTTGATTTGTGCAAATTTACAAATAAAGGAAATTTACAAGTAATATTTGATTTGTGCAAATTTACAAATAAAGGAAATTTACAAGTAATATTTGATTTGCGCAAATTTACAAATAAAGGAAATTTACAAGTAATATTTGATTTGTGCAAATTTACAAATAAAGGAAATTTACAAGTAATATTTGATTTGCGCAAATTTACAAATAAAGGAAATTTACAAGTAATATTTGATTTGTGCAAATTTACAAATGATAAAATATTATGAGGATTAAATAGTCTCAGATCCAATAGTGACGAACAATGATTCTCGGGAACAATGATAGAAGGAGAAGAAGAAAAGAAAGACGAAGATGGAGAAAAAGAGAAAGAAGAAGAAGATGATGGAGAAGAAGGCAAAGACGACGAAGATGGAAGAGAAAGAAGACGAAAATGGAGAAGATGGAAGAGAAAGAAGACGAAGATGGAGCTGAAGAGAAAGAAGACGAAAATGGAGCTGAAGAGAAAGAAGACGAAAATGGAGCAGAAGAGAAAGAAGACGAAGATGGAGCAGAAGAGAAAGAAGACGAAGATGGAGCTGAAGAGAAAGAAGACGAAGATGGAGCTGAAGAGAAAGAAGACGAAGATGGAGCTGAAGAGAAAGAAGACGAAAATGGAGCAAAAGAGAAAGAAGACGAAAATGGAGCAAAAGAGAAAGAAGACGAAAATGGAGCTGAAGAGAAAGAAGACGAAGATGGAGCTGAAGAGAAAGAAGACGAAGATGGAGCTGAAGAGAAAGAAGACGAAGATGGAGAAGAAAAGAAAGAAGACGAAAATGGAGCTGAAGAGAAAGAAGACGAAGATGGAGCTGAAGAGAAAGAAGACGAAGATGGAGAAGAAAAGAAAGAAGACGAAAATGGAGCTGAAGAGAAAGAAGACGAAAATGGAGCAGAAGAGAAAGAAGACGAAGATGGAGAAGAAAAGAAAGAAGACGAAAATGGAGCTGAAGAGAAAGAAGACGAAGATGGAGCTGAAGAGAAAGAAGACGAAGATGGAGAAGAAAAGAAAGAAGACGAAAATGGAGCAGAAGAGAAAGAAGACGAAGATGGAGAAGAAGAGAAAGAAAACGAAGATAGAATCTGAATGAGAAAAAGAAGAAGAGGAAAAAAGAAGAAGAATATGAAGAAAAGGGAAAAAATTAATAAGGAGTTGAACTAGGAGAGAAGTGAGAAATAGGAGAAAAATTAAGGAAAAAAATATAGAATAACAAGAAGAAGAAGAAAAAGGGAGAGAGTAAGAAGACGGGTAAGAAGATGGATGAGAAGAAAAATAGAATAGAATGACTTTTTTATTTGTTGGCGTGGCGAAGTTTGGACGGTATTGTCCACTCAACCACTTTTAACAACGGAGGAGAAGAAAGAAGTAAAATAAGGAGGAGGAGAAGTGGGAGGAGGAGGCCGAGGAGGAAGAGAGAGAGAGAGAGAGCGGAGGGGGATGAAGAAGAATAAAAAGGAAAAGAGAAGAATTAAGGAAAAAAGAATATGGAGAGAAAAAAGAAGAAGAATAAAAAGGAAAAGAGAAGAATGAAGGAAAAAAGAATATGGAGAGAAAAAAGAGGGAATCGATAAAGTATGTAATATGATGATAATGGAGATAGGAGAAGCAGACGAAGGAGGTGAAGTGAAAAGGAAGATAATTAGAAGAAAAAGAGGAAGGAGAAGATGATAAGACATTACATTGGCCTATTCCACACATGTATATTTTTATTTTATTTTGAATACTTTACATGAAATATTTTTTTATAATGATGTAATATTTTATGATGTAATGATCTAACTTTGCAACTATCGTGAATGATTTGTTTATTTTTGTAATGCTATGAATTATGTACATTTTATATTTTATAAAATTTGTGATTTTAATTATTTCAGTGATAAAATTCAATTTTGTAATAATTCATCTTTAAAGTCTTTGTGAATGATTTATTTCTCAGTAATGACATAAATTTTGTAAATTTTCAGTGTATAATTTTATTTTAAGGATTTCATTTTGTAAAGTGTTCATAGATATGAGCTATAAGAAAAATACTATGAACTAGGAGAGAAGGAAGAAAAAGGAAGAGAATAAAAAAATTAAGAAGAGGATACAGTAAAAGAAGGGGAATAAGAAAAAGAAGAAAAACAAGAGGATAAAAGGAAAATATTCTTTGAACTAGAAGAGATGGGAGAGTGAGGAGATAAATTAAAAATTAGAAAAATATGGATTAAGAAGATGAAGAAGAAGAAGGAGGGGAATAAAAAAAGGTGGGTAGTATAGGAAAAAGATACTAACTTATAAAATTCAATTTGTAAAAAGGTTACGTCAAGTTCTAGAATCTAGATACACAGTCAATTGAATCGGGCAACCTGTTAGTCCTCAATATCCCCCAATGACTTAACACATGGACATGAGCTTGGATTCATTTGATGGTTAATACTTTGATTCTATCTGTAGCCTAAACAGAATAGTTTTAGTTCAATGCTATACGAGGCAGGGGAAATAAGGAAGTAAAATGAGAAAATACCAGGTCCGTGAAGTTAGCCCCCCCCATGAAAGCACTAACGTTAAAAATAGTATGAATGGTTAGTGCTTCGTTAGTGCTGGTTAGTGCTTCAAGTCCCACCGTTAGTGCTCTTTTGGTTCCAGAGATATATGCAAAAAACACTGGGGGGGGCTAACTTCATGGAAGTTAGCCCCCCCCAGTGGAAATACTAAAGCTATGAAGTTGAAAATGATGTCAATCGTTAGTGCTTCGTTAGTGCTCATCATTGGATCAAGTCTTATCGTGATAGCTCTTCTGGTTCCAGAGATATATGCAAAAAACCTTGGGGGGGGCTAACTTCATGGAAGTTAGCCCCCCCCACAGTAGAAATACATGACATATGAAGTTGGAAATGGTGTCAATCGTTAGTGCTTCGTTAGTGCTGGTTGTTGAATGAAGCCCCATCGTTAGTGCTCTTTTGGTTCATGAGATATAAGCAAAAAACCTTGGGGGGGGCTAACTTCCATGAAGTTAGCCCCCCCCATGATAGAAATACTGGAGCTATGGAGTTAAAAATAGTGTCAATCGTTAGTGCTTCGTTAGTGCTCGAAAATTATCCAAGTCCCATCGATAGTGCTCGTTTAGTTCGGGAGATATAATTGAAAAACCTCAGGGGGTCACCACGCCCTTTTTGAAAAAATTGAGCTATGAAGTCGAAAATGGTGTCAATCGTTAGTGCTTCGTTAGTGCTCAAAAAAACATACAGGTCCCATCGTTAGTGCTCTACTGGTTCATGAGATATAAGCAAAAACCTTCATGGAAGTTAGCCCCCCCCATGATAGAAATACTGGAGCTATCGAGTTGAAAATAGTGTCAATCGTTAGTGCTTCGTTAGTGCTCGAAAATTATCCATGTCCCATCGATAGTGCTCTTTTAGTTCGGGAGATATAATCAAAAAACCTCAGGGGGTCACCACGCCCTCTTTTTTAAAATTGAGCTATCAGGTCGAAAATGGTGTCAATCGTTAGTGCTTCGTTAGTGCTCGAAAAAACATACAGGTCCCATCGTTAGTGCTCTTCTGGTTCAGGAGATATAAGCAAAAAACCTTGGGGGGGGGCTAACTTCCATGAAGTTAGCCCCCCCCCCATGATAGAAATACTGGAGCTATGGAGTTAAAAATAGTGTCAATCGTTAGTGCTTCGTTAGTGCTCGAAAAGTATCCAAGTCCCATCGATAGTGCTCGTTTAGTTCGGGAGATATAATTGAAAAACCTCAGGGGGTCACCACGCCCTTTTTGAAAAAATTGAGCTATGAAGTCGAAAATGGTGTCAATCGTTAGTGCTTCGTTAGTGCTCAAAAAAACATACAGGTCCCATCGTTAGTGCTCTTCTGGTTCAGGAGATATAAGCAAAAAACCTTGGGGGTGGGCTAACTTCCATGAAGTTAGCCCCCCCCATGATAGAAATACTGGAGCTATAGAGTTGAAAATAGTGTCAATCGTTAGTGCTTCGTTAGTGCTCGAAAATTATCCAAGTCCCATCGATAGTACTCTTTTAGTTCGGGAGATATAATCAAAAAACCTCAGGGGGTCACCACGCCCTCTTTTTTAAAATTGAGCTATCAGGTCGAAAATGGTGTCAATCGTTAGTGCTTCGTTAGTGCTCGGAAAAACATACAGGTCCCATCGTTAGTGCTCTTCTGGTTCAGGAGATATAAGCTAAAAACCTTGTTATAGATACAATACTTGAAAAC
This sequence comes from Conomelus anceps, assembly GCA_948455865.1. Taxonomy (NCBI): domain Eukaryota; kingdom Metazoa; phylum Arthropoda; class Insecta; order Hemiptera; family Delphacidae; genus Conomelus; species Conomelus anceps. Next base: position 7,981,202 of record OX418218.1, on the reverse strand, counting down.
TTGACAAATATGTGTAAACAGCCTAAGGGGGTCGTCTCCACCCATTTGATAAACTTGAGCTATGAAGTAAGAAACGTTGTCAATCTTTAGTAGTGCTTTGTTAGTGCTAAAAAAAAGATACAGGTCCCATTGTTAGTGCTCTTTCGGTTTTGGGAGATATAGGTGAAAACGTCAGGTGGTCATCAACCCCTGTTTGAAAAAATTTATCTATGATTTTGATAGTTATTCTTCTAGTGCATGTTCTTGAATCTAATCTTATTGTTAGTGCTCATATGAATTGGGCGATTTAAGCAAAAAATCTTCGGAAGGGTGCTAACTCCACAGAGAAGCTTGAAATGGAACCCTTGAGGGTTGGTCTCCTTCTAGTTGTGGTACTTGAGATTTGAAGTCGAGAATGATATCAATCGTTGGTGCATGAATATGTTTCATTATTTAATTCAAATATCATAATTATATAGTACTTTTTTTAAATCTTTATATCAATAGAGGAATTTCTTCAAACTCCTGTTTTAGCCCAAGCAAAATTTAATTGAGTGATATTACAAATTACAAATATATAAAAGAACTATAGTTTTAATCATTACCGGCGTTCCTCCTAGTTTTGCCTGGGAATCCAGTTTGGAGTTGATTTTTTCTGGTTGATTACTTATTGGTGTGGTCACAGAATTACGAAATTGGGATGATGAGTAAAATACCTTACATATACCATAGATTTTTCTTTAGTTGTTCAGATTCATATATTATAGGTTAAGCTTACACACAATAGGTACACCTACCATAAATGTTGAGAGCCTACCCTGGACACTGTTTAGAGAGCAGATCGAGGTGTGTTGAGAATACATTATGATGATTATGTAAGATCAGAAGGGAGAATAGAGTTAATAAAATACTCGAAAATCCTAGAATAATACTGTGTTCTTTTATTTAAAAAAAATGTTAGTGATAATTTACTTATTAATTATACGTAAAAAGTACTGGGTTTACATTCTTAACAATGAAAATATTCTATTTCAAAAGGCGTTCATGCTTTCTGATTGACTAGAAATGAAGGTCAAATCAATATTTAGGTTCAAAACTACCCAAAACAGTGATTTTTTCAATGGGTCTCACTTTATGTTGTCTGCTACAGTAACTAGTTTTTCTCAGGTTGTTTATATTAAAATGGCCATAACTATTCATTGGGGAGTCCAATCAACTAGAACTCAATGTCAAATCAAAATATGGTTTGGGAAACACCCCAAACTTTCATGCATTTCAAATTTTAATGTTGATGTAATTGCCTGCTAAGTGAACTATTTTTTTTTCTTTTAATAGACATAATTTTTTCTATATGACTTATCAATTGGAACCATAGGCTTGTCCCACACTGGATCCGCTCAGTTCAGCACACTCAGCTCAGTCGCTTCCATCAAAATTCGGAAACCATGTATTCGAACAGAGATCATTTATGATAAGAATTTCAGTCACTTGGGGATCCCTAAAGCAGATTTTATCAGAGGTTGCATCCCATCCTTCAAGTTAGGCCCAAAAACAAAGATACGCTCTTTTTAGCAGACCGGATCCGTTCCGTCAGCTCAACTCAAACCGCCCCGTCAGTCTCAGCCACTTTTTTGTAAGCGAGTGATTTTTGCCTGAAGCTGAGTCGCCGCGCATGTGCAGAGTAGGCCTACAGACACGTGTTGTGCAACTGAACTCCGGAGGTCTAACATATTTTTTGGCAGTGCTGGGATTAGATCATACGCTGAGAGAGAGATTATTATTATAATTATCAAGATGCGTTTTGATGAACGCCTGATATCAGCGGTACAGGCACATCCAATGTTATAAGACCTGTCACACAAAGACTATTATAATATTACGATGAAGGAGGTCGTATGGGAGGAAATATCTGCAAATCTCAACGAAAGTGGTAAGAAAAATCCTGCATTATTTTCCATATTTATAAATTCTTGAAATAGAATCACAACACTACAAAAAAACTCTAAACAATAAATTTTATTGAAATTATTCACCTGCTTTGAACGCTTGTCTATGAATTGAGGGGCTCTGGCTGGCTACGACCTAATTTTAACCTATTTCAATTTATTAATTAAGTATTATACTGTACTACTTATTACAGACACAATACATATACTAATGTTTTTTTTAAGATGTTAAAAAGTTGCAATACCCATTTTGCAATTTCCAAACTCCATGTTTTTAAAACGAAAACATATTTTTCGACACCCATCTTGTGTGAGATGAAAGGTGAAGGGAATAGGTGAAGACAAATACATTAAAAGGGTGCATTGTATGAGTTTGAAATGAAGAAACAAAGTACCCTGATGTGTATCTTATTGAGAGGGTAATAGAGAAGAAAGGTAACAAATTAAATTGTATGTGAAATGGTTGGGCTTTGATTCGAAATACAATTCATGGATTGATAATAATAGTGTTATTGTCTGAAAAAATAATTATATTGTCTCTGTATTGAAAAATGAAGATGAAACAGCACTGATCAAAACTACCACTGATCAACTTTGATAAGTATTTAAATGAGAAGAACAGAAAGCAACAAATGAGACATAGTGTACTTTTGTATTGTGTGTGGACCATCCAATGTTGGAAAAACCAATACCGTTTTTAATTTATTATTTGCAGAAAATGGTGGTAAATTTTTACATTTATATGTACTTACCAAATCTCACCAGCAAGACTAGTATGAACTTCTCAAAGAAATTATGAGCCAAGTCCCTGAGATTGGATTCAATTTGTTTCAACATAATGATGAAATCCCACGCCTGATTGATGTCTGAACAATCACAACTACTATTTGAGGATGAAGTCGATGTCTCTTTAATTATTAATGTTTTAGCTGTTTTTGGGTAAAAGTAATGGATTTTACGCGAATATTTTCTTTTTTCAGCCAAAACAAACTTAAAATCAGAAATCAAAAATCCAAATAAAAAATTAAAAACTAATATTAAACGGCAGTAATTATTTTATTCACTATTAAAACTTGTATAAATGCACGATTGTATGGCATTGTACCAGGACCAAGAACAAAATTATTAATTTTACTTCAACACCGACCGTGATCCACCCAGAAACTGAGCTTCTGGACTGTTGAAAAGCTCAAACGGAAGTCTATAAAATCATTTTGTTATTTTATCATGGGAAAATAATTCACAATATCAACATTTGCGAGTTATGCTACTATAATAGGTTTCTTCTAGACTAATGACATCTACCAGTTTTGTTATGAAATTCTAACCCACTCTTTCTCGATAATTTACCATACATTAAAGTTCTTTCCACTGTCATATAAAGATAGACTAAACATGCTACAATAACAGCCGCCATGCTCAGTTCTCAACACACCAATATTGTAATATTAATTCCGTCTAGATTAAATTTTGTTTACAAGAATTATTATCACTGGTATAGAATTATTCTCAAGAACCTTTCCTACACAAAAAAAGCATTCTATCTAGTGCTTAGTCATCTCAAATGGGGGGGGGGGAGGAACGGACCCGGGGACCCCCCCCCCCTTGAATACGCCCTTGATGGAACTCTAAAGGTTCTGTAATCTTATTTGTCAGCTTGAACAAAATTTTAATTTCTTTTATCTTTGCTTATCAAATTATATGAACTGTTGTCAAAACTAACTTTTCTATTGTCATCAACTTACAAAAGGTCATAAATATTTTTCTAGTGTTCCGATCATTTAGAAATCTGCGTCAAATTCTCCTGATAATTCTTATTAATCTTATATCCCTACCTAGAAATCTCCTATTTTTGTTAATCACAGCGATAGCACATGTTCTGCTGACACAAATATGTTTTCAAAGTGGAAGTTAGCAGCGAATTATTTCAAACGAAATTATCTTTATTATTTTCATAGAACTATTGTCATATACTACCAGGAACTGTGAAACTATTTTGTCTACTAATAAAACAGTTGGATTGTAGTGACTTTTTCCAAATATTCCGGTAAACTCGCATACTGACCACTAACGATGGGACAAACTTGTAGTAATTACAAGCACCAACTTTCACTTATATGTTTATTAATTATTTTTTCTAAAAGCAATTTTTTTTAAGAGCACTAACGATGGGACCTGTATCTTTTTTGAGCACTAACAAAGCACTACTAAAGATTGACACCGTTTCTTACTTCATAGCTCAAGTTTATCAAATGGGTGGTGACGACCTCCTTAGGCTGTTTACACATATTTTTCATATTTTCAAGTATTGTATCTATAACAAGGTTTTTAGCTTATATCTCCTGAACCAGAAGAGCACTAACGATGGGACCTGTATGTTTTTTCGAGCACTAACGAAGCACTAGCGATTGATACCATTTTCGACCTCATAGCTCAATTTAAAAAAAAAAGGGCGTGGTGACCACCTGAGGTTTTTTGATTATATCTCCCGAACTAAAAGAGCACTATCGATGGGACTTGGATAATTTTCGAGCACTAACGAAGCACTAACGATTGACACTATTTTCAACTCCATGGCTCCAGTATTTCTATCATGGGGGGGGCTAACTTCATGGAAGTTAGCCCCCCCCCCCCCAAGGTTTTTTGCTTATATCTCATGAACCAGAAGAGCACTAACGATGGGACCTGTATGTTTTTTTGAGCACTAACGAAGCACTAACGATTGACACCATTTTCGACTTCATAGCTCAATTTTTTCAAAAAGGGCGTGGTGACCCCCTGAGGTTTTTCAATTATATCTCCCGAACTAAACGAGCACTATCTATGGGACTTGGATAATTTTCGAGCACTAACGAAGCACTAACGATTGACACTATTTTTAACTCCATAGCTCCAGTATTTCTATCATGGGGGGGGGGCTAACTTCATGGAAGTTAGCCCACCCCCAAGGTTTTTTGCTTATATCTCCTGAACCAGAAGAGCACTAACGATGGGACCTGTATGTTTTTTCGAGCACTAACGAAGCACTAACGATTGACACCATTTTCGACCTGATAGCTCAATTTTAAAAAAGAGGGCGTGGTGACCCCCTGAGGTTTTTTGATTATATCTCCCGAACTAAAAGAGCACTATCGATGGGACATGGATAATTTTCGAGCACTAACGAAGCACTAACGATTGACACTATTTTCAACTCGATAGCTCCAGTATTTCTATCATGGGGGGGGCTAACTTCATGGAAGTTAGCCCCCCCCAAGGTTTTTTGCTTATATCTCATGAACCAAAAGAGCACTAACGATGGGGCTTCATTCAACAACCAGCACTAACGAAGCACTAACGATTGACACCATTTCCAACTTCATATGTCATGTATTTCTACTGTGGGGGGGGCTAACTTCCATGAAGTTAGCCCTCCCCAAGGTTTTTTGCTTATATCTCTGGAACCAGAAGAGCTATCACGATAAGACTTGATCCAATGATGAGCACTAACGAAGCACTAACGATTGACATCATTTTCAACTTCATAGCTTTAGTATTTCCACTGGGGGGGGCTAACTTCCATGAAGTTAGCCCCCCCCAGTGTTTTTTGCATATATCTCTGGAACCAAAAGAGCACTAACGGTGGGACTTGAAGCACTAACCAGCACTAACGAAGCACTAACCATTCATACTATTTTTAACGTTAGTGCTTTCATGGGGGGGGCTAACTTCACGGACCTGAAAATACCGGTAAAAGCGACCTTTTCCAATCCTTCAACCGGACATGTGCGCTAATTTCGTGTTTTTTTCGTTGTGCGCATCTTTCTCGCCCCCTGATTGGTCATATCTTGTATTGCTCGAAATGTCCTCTCCTTCCATTAACCACCACTTTTATTTGTAAAGGAGTATTAAGGAATAAGAATAGAGAAAAAAGAAATATAAAAACAAAAAACAAAAAAAGAAGGAAACAGGGAGCAAAAGCAGAAGCAGAAAATGAAGAAGAAGAAGAAGATAAAGCAAATAAAGCGGGAAAAGAATAAGAATGACAAAGAAGAATACGAAAAGAAAGAAGGAAATAGTATTAATAAAAGTACTAAACAGAGTGTTTCAGGAGGAATGTTTTTTGTATTAAGAACTCTGTGATGTTTTCCATGACGAAATACTCTAATATTAAAACTGACACTGTATTTCACTTTTATATAATGTTTTACTCACATATATAAGAGATGCTTGAGGAATGCATTTCACTTCTTAAAAGAAGCTTCTAAAATGCATTCCTCAAGCATCTCCAATATATGTGAGTAAAACATTATATAAAAGTGAAATACAGTTGTCAGTTTTAATATTAGAATTGTATTAAGAACTTACCAGATTGTTCTAGAACGGCTTCAAAGACTGTTGTTGATGAGGTTAAAATTGAGGTTAATTGTGATATCGATCACATTTGGCAGCATAATATTTCCATGGAAGGACTTAATGATTGACAGAAGGTGGTCGAATAAAAAAGAAGAAACGGTAAACTCTAGAATGTAATGAAATGGTGTAGAAACTTCCATGAAGTACCGTTTATTGCCGTGGTCAGTCAGTCTTGTTTGCGTTGACGTGGCGTTGTGGCAACAAGAAGCTTAGAGTACCGAGAGCATAGAGTGCACAGTGGCAGTACCAGTTTTTAATCGAACATAGTGGAAATAGAGTGCATCGTGGCAGTTCCAGTAACAACAACTTTGGTATAAGAAGAATGTGTATTTGTGATAAAAATTTGTCTTTGTGAGTGTGATTGCATTTAATCTACAACTTGTGAGTTATAAAGGACTGTGTAAATAGTGAGTGCTGACAAGTTTGAGAGTAAGGGGACAGTTATTATTCAATTATTCCATTTGTATACATCAGAATATCTGACATTCTACAGTAATCAAGTCATTTTATTCGGTGTTGTCTACAAAAAAATGTCTACCCGCTACCAGGACAGAATTCATGCGTGCTAACATTGTCCACAACAACTTATTACAAAAAAAGGATTACTTTACAATTTTTACTTTTACAACAACTTATTACAATACTTATTATTATTATTATTATTATTGAATATTGATAAATTGTTAGAGATTGACCTGCAACTGATATAGGACTTTTGGCAGCTCTGGTAACACAGCTGGTTGGAGCGCTTGTCTGGGATAAGATAAGGCTTCGTTTCCTGCAGCCTTGGGTTCGAATCTCATTCAGCCATGGATGTTTCTTATTCACCCATTCACTTCATTATCCACGCACAAGTCTCCAGACTCATGTGGGCATCATCCGCAATAAAAAAAGTACTAATCATTCTTTAAAGTAATTGGACGTTTTTTCATTGACTAAATCTATACATATTGTGTGATAAATCTGAGGAGTGTGTTATTGTGTAAATAAAGTTGTAGTTTTATTCTTACATTTTTCCAGCTTTATTTTTTGGTGAGCGAACCTGTAACAATACCATACTGTACTAACGGATCGCTCTAATTAAAATGGGGGAAAAAGTTCTCATAAACACAGTTCCGCAAACGCTCTGTTACAAAACTAAAAATGGCTGATGTTGGCATCAATTTACTTATTCAGAATCTCTAATACCTCTAATTAGAGGTTAAATTCTACACATCTCTCGTAAAAGAAGCTGAAAAATGGAATGAAACTTGTTGCAAGACTGTTATTGTAATGATTAAGATATTTCATAAAATACCCATATTAAAAACATGTTTTTTTTTCAAATTTCAAGTTGATTAACTTCATTATTTGTCTATAAATTAATATTTTCATCCATCGAAATTTGTAGAAAATTCAATTCTGAAAATAAAATGTTGAATAATTCAATAGCATAAAATTTGTCCCAAGGTAATTAATCAGGGTTTTATTGAATCAAACACATAAGAATAGCAAGTTTAAAAGAACCGTGCAAGATGAATGTGTTTCGGCGAATAATTTGGTTTCGATTTATTATGGCTTTTGAGTGTGTTTTTTGGTTATTGGTTGATTCTACATTTTATTTCTATTTAATTCTCTGCAATTTACATTGGAAAAAATATTGGTTAATTTCATTATTAACTTTTTTCTCGAAGAAATATTATTGGTTAATTTCTTCATTGACAAAAAAGACCACGTTAATCCACTTATAACTTGAAAAAACGTGTTTTATGGCCACACATACTTTGTGAAATATTACAATAATTTTATTACGGTAGTTACACGTTTGTAACATATTTTATTCGATTTATCAGTTCCTTTTACATTTTTTGAAACCCATTCATTTTAACACCTAATTGAAAGCCTTAGAGATTTATAAATTAGTGAATTGATAGGGCTAGCTGCCAAATACAGCCATTATTATTTCTGTAACGAGCGAAACACCTGTGCCATCTTTGTAAGGGTGACCGATTGGATTGGCTATTAAAAGAGACTGTTCTCTGCTGTAAAATCACTTCCCGGTGGTTGGGGACCAACCTAAAACTGTAGATTCAACTCATCAATCACCATCATCCAATTCATTACCCACGCACAGGTATCAGACCTATGTGGGCTTCATCCTCAAAAAAAGGTTTCCAGCATATAATATATATATAAGATCTCCAGATCGCCTATAGGAGAAATGTGCCATAGCCAGACTGCTCTACCTGATTTCTCTCATCAAAATAAAAAAGTTCATATTAACATAGACTATATTATAGTATAATATGAACTTTTTTATTTTGATGAGAGAAATCAGGTAGAGCAGTCTGGCTATGGCACATTTCTCCTATAGGCGATCTGGAGATCGACCGACAGCGCTCCGAGCGGAGGATCTTGCACTAACTTAGTGAGTCAAAATCTGATCTCCATTAATTCGTGTGCTAATAAATTGTCTCACTTCAAATACGTTTTTCAAAAAAATATTTCTTTAGACAAACATACAAAAAATGCCCAAGAGCCTTATTATGTGTTGTGTATATGGGTGCAGTGATACCTATGAGAATACAGAAGGAAAAGGTGTTTCATTTTATTAATTTCCTGGTTGACCTTACGAAAAGGATAGATGGGAGAAATGGATCTCCAATGTTCGAAAGAATAAGTGAGTTATATTATATTTAAAAACTATTTTATGTGTAAAAGATTGCTGATTGATGAAAATTAGGCGTTTTCTATGCACTTGTGTGATTGATATTTGTAATTAAAGAAATCAATCTTAATAACAGCCTTGAGGCTATGTTTTTGTTGCAAAATATTAATTTAGTGTAAGCAGAGGCGGATTTAGGCAGTTGACTTTTGCTAAACAAAGTGGAAATTTTTTGACAAAAAGATTGTAAAACAGCATTGACACTTGTTTGTCTCATCACTTTTCCACGTATAATACCTTCACACTCCTCCACATCAAAAACATGATTACTCTCTACAAGGTTCTTCCCTTTTTCTAGATTAGCTTTCCTTAAGAAATCGCAATTGACTTCTTTAAATCCTGTTTTTATGATAAGTTTCCCAATGTTAGCCATTATAAACAATGCAACTAACTCACTACACTGCTGCCGATTTATGCCGCCCAGAGTTCGTGACGATCGATCTTTCGGCCAACTTCTGATCGCCTATGGCTATGGCAGTACACTCTGTACAAGGATGAAGGAATTACCAGCCATGCTGTGGTAAGATGTTTTGCAATGACATAATAGAGGTATAAGTTGAAAATTTTCTTCACCTATTTTTTTAAAATTTCCTCTTATTTTCAGGTTGTTAATTTGGAAGCTCAAGAAGACTTCTAAGTATTTTTTCTCCACTAAACTTCTGATTTATTTTCAACTTATTCATTTTCTAATCTCGTTCTTCTCTTATTTCTACCTCTCCATTCCATCTTTTTTCCTTTTTTTTTTTTTTTTGAATGATGAAGCCTACATAGGTCTGAGACCTGTGCGTGGGTAATGAATTGGATGATGGTGATTGATGAGTTTTCAATTCATTTTCTACTGGTTTGTTCACACTAATCTTCTTTTTCCTCTTCTTCTCTCTTCTTTTCTCTTCATTTTCCTATTTCGTAATAATCATCTTTTCTCAATAGGGTTTCTTTCATTTCTTGATATTATCCTCCTAATTTTCCAAACATTGTTTCCTTTATCCAGTTTTTACTTTCTGCTTTTATTTGTTATTTTTACTAAGGATATTTTATACTTATTAACCGACTTCCAAAACAGAAGGAGGTTCTCAATTCCACCTGTTTTTTGTCTATTTTAAATCTTTGATTTTTTATTGTCTTTGAACATTGAAAGAAAGATCTTTGAGACCCATGATCTAGACAAAATTCTATATTTTGGGAATGTTGATGATGTTATTTGGTTTTGGAAAGGAAGTAACAGATACCTAGCTGCACAATTTTCCAAGTTTCTTGAATAACTTACACCATGAGATTAATTTCACTATAGAATTAAAAAAATAAATGTTTTAAATGTTCTAGATTTAAGTATCGATCATGGTACAAATAAATTGTAACCAATTCAAGATCATTAATCTTGTTGTATCTTGAACTATACAAAAAGGCCAATTGTTCAATTTTAGCTAGGCCTATTACAGGACTTTGTACAGTAGTTTATTTTCCATTTTTAGTTCCATGAATAGTAGTTGAATCACGCTCATGTACTCGTGAATAGTAGTTGAATCACGCTCATGTACTCATGAATAGTAGTTGAATCATGCTCATGTACTCATGAATAGTAGTTGAATCACGCTCATGTACTCGTGAATAGTAGTTGAATCACGCTCATGTACTCATGAATAGTAGTTGAATCACGCTCATGTACTCATGAATAGTAGTTGAATCACGCTCATGTACTCATGAATAGTAGTTGAATCACGCTCATGTACTCAATGATGACCACCACCGCAAAACAAGATTGAACACAGTCATCAGACCTAACCCTTGATTCAATTCGCGTAGTCTATTTCATATCTGTTTTTCACAAAAGGTCACTATGTATCACATCAACACATCTGTGTTTTCTAGTTGCGATACAGCTGATTGCTCAGATTAGATTTTAGATGTCTGATGAATGAGTTTATGAAACAATATTAATTAAATTTGTGTATTATTTACTTAGTTATCACTTGTTATTATAGTCTACTTAATTGAAATATTAGAAATGAAACAAAAATATGAATGATAGCTTTATGGCTCAACCAGACGAAAAAGAGAGTCCGTGGGCTTTCTATGAATCTAATTCCAATCGCATATGAAATCCCATTCCAATCCATTTTTTAATGAAATTTGATTTATTTAAAAATAAAATGTCCTTATAGAAGAAGGCTTGGGTGACTTTCCTTTTCAAATGCAACACAGCAATTAAAAATATCCTTATACATACATCGCTCCGCATTACTAAAAGGTACATTCATGCAAAATTTCAAATAAATAGCGTTACAAACAGATAAATGCAGAACTGTCGACTCGAAACGGAGAACTCTCTTCGTTCGGTCAACCACGAAGTTAACATAGATGCTTCATACTTGTAACTAAATGACGTGTCTAGTATCAGCCAATGACAGACCTCCAACACAGAGTTCAGCCAATGAGAGGGCTTCCAGTCAATGAACCAATAGTATGTGTCTACGGTATAAATATTTGGCAACCCTATATTTTAGTTACAGTTTATTGAAAATAAAAATGACGGAACAGTTGACACTATAGTCTCTCGTGTGCTAATAATTAAACTGGTTTGGACAAAATCTGTCTTATACATTATGGATGTACATCATCACCAATCCAAGAAGAATGTTTGATTAACATTAAAGAATATTGGCATTTCTGGATAACCGGCGAACTTCGAAATTTTTTTTCATCATATGTACATCATTACATTGCAGTAGAATAAAGAGAAAGCAGCAGGCAAATTTCTATAAAAATTTCCAATTTCTTATCTTTTGAAATTACTTTAGTTTGAAGAAAATATTCTAATTAGCAATTGGAGCAAATCATTATGACTTATTTTCAAACGTTTTAGCTTTTCAAGAAGATATAGATCTATGTCCATTTAATTCTCAGAAGTTTCCAAGTATTTTCACGCGAATTCACAAAAAAGAAAACAATTCTAAAATTCCCAAACCTTCTGGATATTAGTAGTCAGGATCTCAACTAACACCCTACAAAAATTGTGCAAAAACATTCGCTTTGTTTCTAAATTTTTTCCACTTCAAACCTTTCGTGAGTGGACTATAAGTTGGGTTTTTTTTTGGAGGATGAAACCCACATAGGTCTGAGACCTGTGCGTGGGTAATGAGTAGGATGATGGTGAATGATGAGTTGGACCTACAGTTTTAGGTGGGTTCCGAACCACCGGGAAGTGATTTTACAGCAGAGAACAGTGTCTTTTTTTGCTGGCCAATCTAATCGGTCACCGTTACAAACAGGACCTACGAGAACGCAGCTTATCTATCTGATTGAACAGATACCTGCTACTGCTCACGGCTATCACTTCCCGGTTAATTTTTTTTATTACGGATGATACCCACATGTCCGGAGACTTGTGCGTGGGTAATGAGGTGAATGGGTGAATGTTGAGAAACATCCATGACTGAATTAGATTCGAACCCAAGGCTGCGCAAACGAAGCTAGCCAGAGCCTTATCTTATCACAGACAAGCGCTCCAACCAACTGCGCTACCACAGCCACCAATAAAACTTAGTTTTACCTAACGACTTATTTTAACGGAGACTTCTCGAAAACTGTTTGCTATGAAATATACGTCATTTATACCGTTTTAAAGGTTATTTTTTATTAACAAAAATGTTGGAGACTTGTTTTCAGCAAGGTTTATATAAGTTATCCAGCAAAATGTCACAAACTTGTACATATTTTTTCAGAAATATGCAAATGTTTCTAAAATTATGAACATGGATAATAATTTCATGTTTATCGTTGAAAAGAGCAATCATTACCTTCTGATTGATTATCACTAACTGTATAGCTAAATAATAATGTGAAACAACCCCAAGTTATACAGTACCGTGTCAAGAAATTTGGGCGGCCATATTCATGATGTCATCAACGCCGTTAGAGGGCCCAAAAATGGTTGTCCCTGATTTTTTGACTCGTTTATTCTTGTACTATTTGAATTTTAACAAAGATGTGAATCATTCATGTGCTTACCGACCCCCACTGTAATGAAATAACTGTTTTCAAGAAAAACAAGTTTTACTCAAACTGCGAGGGAAATGGCCAGAGATTACGGAATGGTTTTGTAGATGATCCGATTACGAAAGTGTGGGATCATTATTTCAGTATAAAGAGAGGCAGATTTTCAATAGGAAACGTGCATTTCGCCAATTCAACAGTTCTCGAGTAAAACATGAGCCTAAAAAATCTTCTTGGTTGCCATTTTGGAAAATATGATTCTTCAATTGGTTTTGCTTCCAAGGTAACTTACTATTCTAAGGTATCTGAATAAAAGTAGCAATAAGAAATTTATTTTGATAACTAGATTGGTCGTGAGATACAATAAATCTTTGATTAGATAACAAAGTGACGACTGCTCTGTTAATAAAGGTGTTGAAGATATGTTATTCTTTATTAGTTCTGTACCGAAAACAACACTAAAATTATTCTTAAAGAGTTCTCATACAAACACCCTGAATTTCACCCTGATAACTCATCCAACTTACCCACGCACAGGTCTCAATGTGGGTTTCATCCTTTAAAAAAAATGTTCAATCTTTTTGGGAATTTCAGTCCAAGATTCATCCTTTGAAAAAAAAAATGTTTGGTCTTATTGTGAATTTTGGTCCAAAATTGTTAAAGAAAATGTATTTATTTATGGTAGTGAATACTGACTAGGATGTGATGTAGAATGGATAACTTGTAACGACGAGCAGAAGAATGTAATGAATAAAAATGCTTGCACAAACATAGCAGTGTTCATTTTCACAAGCGTCTGATGTTCATAAAATAAACAAATAGAATTTGTTTAATTTAATTAGAATATTTGTTTATTTTAATTTAATTAGTTCGTTGTTTCTCTCTTTGTCTCATCGTTCTTGCTTACTCTCATGTGTTAAATGTGAATCTATCTCTTTTATTCTACATTGTTCTGGAATGTACTGTATATACAGAGTAGTTATCAAACGATGCTCCAGTAGAAATCCTTTTATAAAAATACAGTTCTTCTTGCTGATAGTGATAAACCGTCGCTTGAAGAACTAACATCACTGCTCTCTTCAATCTCAGTACAAGTGCATTGTAACTATAAACAGTGTAGTGCCTTTCGGCGATTAGTGTGAGGATAATTGTGATAAGACAATTAGTGATAACCAAACTTCTTTTGGACTAGTCAGTAAGTTCAGTGATTGTTATTGTGATAATTGAACAGTTCATTGGGCATTTATCAATTGTTATTGATTTGACAGTTAATTAATTTTAAAAGTGATGAATCTTGTTAATGAAATATTATCTGATAGTTGAAAGAAACCTGTTTGATTGATTTATTGAGTGATAATTAGCCTAATTATTAGTGCCTGCTGTTAGCTAATTGTGTAAAGTTTCATGTTTTACTTTTATGCCAGCATTATTATAGTTTTAGAACCCATAACATTATCTAAGTTAAAACTTGACTTATCATTAAAAACTTCAAAACTTTACAAGAACTCACTCCTAAGATTGCTTCGTCTGTCTTTTCCATTGTGGGTTTTCTACCATTGCACCTGAAATTAAAAAAATCAAGTTAAAAATCAAAACAATAGATACAAACATTTATAGAAGACTGGCCTGTTGGCCAGCAGGCTCTGCTCCTAGTACCCCCCCCCCCCCCCCAGAATCGGCGGTTTGCAGGGGGGGGGGGTGTTCCCCGAAATAATAAATCGAGCTAGCAATCCCTTCTGTTGATTTGCCGTGTTATATGGCTGCAGGCATAGTTAATCAATTTACACCTCCATATTCATAACATTTAATTTTTTTAAATTGTCAATTTTGGCCGAATTTTTGAGAAAATGTTGAAATTATCTTTCAGTTTACATTTCAGTCCCCAATAATAAACAGTAGAAGGAGGAAGTAGATGAGGGGGTCGTGAGGTGGAAAAGGAGGAGGTGGTAAAGGATAAGGAGGAATCGTAGGAGGGCTATGATGACGAGAAGGAGAAGATGAAAGGGGATGGCGAGGAGCGTGAGGAGGGAGAGAAAAGGAGGTGTTGATGAACAGGTATGAAAGTGGGCAGGAGAAAGTGAAGAAATAGGAGAAGGAAGAGGAGGAGGAGGAGGAGGAGAAGGATGAAAAGGAGGTGGTGGTGAAGAGGTATGAAGGTGGGCAAGAGAAGGAGAAGAAGAAGCAAGAAGGAGGAGGAGGAAGAGGTGGTGATGGTGGTGAAGAGTGATGAAGGTGGATAGGAGAAGGAGAAGAAAAAGGAGGAGGAGGAAAAAGAGACGGAGGAAGAAAAGAGGAGGAGGACGAGGAGAATGACGAAGAGGGTTAGGAAAAGAAGGAGAAGAACAAAAAAGGAAACAAAACATGAATTAATGTAAACGATTTTTTCCAAGAGCATTTCAGTGATGCAGAAGGCTAATAGGTTTTTAGATATTTAACCAAAGAGGGTGGGTCGGTGGGTGGTATTACAGAGTAAGAGAAAGAGGAGGATGATTGATGAAGAGGAACAGAGACAGTAAACCAAGAGAGGGGTTGAACAGAGCAAAGATGAAGGGAGCAAGATAGACCCTTTTGTTAATAAATTTATTCAAAAGTTCACGGACGAAGTGCGGCCTAAACGGCGGCTAAAAGGCTTGGTGAGTCTCTCTCTTCGCTTTAGTCAAAGGGTGCGGGGCCAGAGGCGAAAAGGGGGTCCGGGGGGCGGAGCCCGACACAGCCTATCTGGGGGGCCCCCATCATATCGCCGATCTCGTATCGCGCAAGGCAAATAAAAGACGCGCATTTCCGGTGGAGAACAGGTGCTAATCGACCTCACCCCCCCCCCCCCCTCAAAATCACACCTCTCTACCTACGAGCAACGACAAAAAAGGTGTGATGGAGAGAGAGAGAGAGTGAGTGAGTATGAATGAGTGAGAGAGAGTGATAATGTGAGGAAGGAAAAAGAAGAGTGAACCCGGTCTCAGGTCTCAGAGAAGCAAGCAGCCTGTATCATCCACCATACATTCTACTCTCTCACAATCTCTCTTGCTCTAACACACGCTGTTTTTTATCAAGATCACGTGCCAGTCTTATTCAATTATAATGGGCCTATTAGGAACTCTCCTTTTAATAGAGGCATTGCTAAACGTTCACTACTACGAACACTCTTCAAACGTGGGGTGAATTAGAGGAACATGCCTAATTTAACAGTGCCTAATTTTAGTGGGACGCCTTTGTAACGAACTTCCAAATGAAGTAGGTTGTGGTAATGGTGGAGAATAATCGATAGTACTATCGATAACTATCGATAGTTACGGCTATCGGTAAAAATCTATAGTTTGCAGTGCGCAATCGATAGTTTTCGATAGTGTTTTTTATAACATTCAGTACTGTAGTTTTCATATAACTTGGCAGCAGTATGTTGGGTTCAGATATAGCAAGTCCCATCTGCTACACGCTGCCAAGTTATATGAATACTACAGTACCTATTATATGATTATTTAGCTTCTTAGTCGTTTTTATTTGCATGAAAAAGAAACAGAATACATACTAAAAGAATACAGCATATACAGTACCATAAAACAAAATAAATCATAACTTTATAATGCAATTATTAATATATTATTACAAATATGACTCACACAAAGGTCTAAGCGCTGAGCCTGTGTGTGGAAGGGAGTCTGCAGTCTGGATTATATTTTCTGCTGGTTTTTACAATTTATTTGATAAAGCTTTTTAGATTTATTACACTTGAAAGCTGTAAATATTGGTTTACTAACAGAAAATTATAAATAAAATACAGTATTTGCATTTTGTTGATGAACTATCGAAAACTATCGATAACGATCGATGGGGCTGACTATCGATTATTCTCCAAACATACTACGTGGTTATTATACGCTAACTGAAATTCGAATAGTAAAATAATATGCTTGCAATTTCAATTTCGGATTGGTTGGCAAGTTCGAGGCTACTTTTTTTCGGAGGATGAAGCCCATATAAGTCTGAGACATGTGCGTGGGTAATGAGTTGGATGATGGTGATCGATGAGCTCGACAGATTTAGGTGGGTTCCGAACCACCGGGAAGAGATTTTACAACAGAGAACAGTGTCTTTTTGCTGGCCAATCTAGTCGGTCACCCTTACAAAGAGTGCCCAGGAGAACACACAACACAGCTTACCTCTATCTGATTGAACAGATACCTGCTACGGCTCACGGCTATCACTTCCCTATTAACTTTGTTAATAAATAAGATTCTCAGCTTTCTTTATTTGGAACTTCAATAGACGTCCCATTCTCCCGTGTTTAATAGGATGGAATAGTTTATAATGTTGTAAATACAATTGACTTATCACGTAATTGAAATTCAAATAATTAACAGTGAGAGAAGCTGAATCAATTGAAATAATGTTTACAATAATTTCCAATTTTAGGTTTGATAGCAAGTGTTAGGCGAGTAAATTGCAAATACTATCAATTTTTCGTCCAAAGTTATGGCTGGAAAAATAACTGCTTTGTCTAAATAGTTATTGCCTACCAACGATCACATAAGACCAATCACATAAAATCACAAGACCATAAGACCATCAAATAAGACTTGGTCTTATGTGATCGCTGTTGCCAACCATAACTCTGTAGGATAAAATGAACAATCAATTTATTCATCTAATTGCTCCAGCTATCAAACCTGAAATCGGAAATTGTAAATATTATAATTCCATCAGCTTCTCTCATTGTAAATTAATTGAATTTCAGTTACACGATAAAAAAACCACGAAGACAAAAAATGCAATTTTAGAATAAACAATATTAAGGTGTTTTGAACAATACTTAGCAAAATGGCAACCCCCATTTATGACATACTGGTTGAGTCGTTCTCTGAAGCTAATAACCTTAAGTTGTTAAACAACAACAGACTCACAAAACAATTATTATTCTATTTCTTTTGCAATAGAAAAACAAAAAGCAAATGGTTTAAAAAAGTTAGGACGATTATATGAACTGAATATAACAGAAGAAATAATCAAAAACCGTAACAGCCTCAGGAAATTTGAAAAACCAAAATCAAAGGTTCCAGGAAAAGCCCAAATGTAAAACAGGTACAAGGATGTAAGAAGATCAGAAAAAAGTCACTTCTGAAAAAATTAAGGAAAATTCTGAAAGGCGAATTCATAGACACTGTCAAGATCATAGTTGGTTCAACGTACCCCAAAGTGGGTATGAAACGAAAAAAATATATAATGCCTATAATACAAGACAATGACAAAAATCAATTAAATACATTTTTTTCTATCAGTTTAAGTTTTTTATTTGTTTTTTCATTGCTTTTCACTTGTTCTGGCAGGCTTTGATATCCTGGGTAATCTGAGTAGGTTGACAGGATGATTCATTACTCATGTAATCATGATTAATTATTAGGTAATTAATTAATCATTACTCATTTCATCTGGGCAGGTTGACAGGGTGATTCAATACTCATGTCGGGGGAGGTTGCTTATGACGACATTGCGACATGAATGGAGGATGTCATTTGAGTGACATTAATGGCATTATGTGTGTTCTTGGTTAATTAAATAAATAATGATAAAGAATTCGTTTCGTTATTATTTGCTTCCATAAAGGGGCCCACACACTAGCGAGTGTTAATTCTGATCCATATAGCTCATCTAGTCTCAAAATCTTCAAATTACAATCAATATCTCATTTGGAAGGTCATTTTATGCTCTAGAGAGAGTATTGGTTTTGCTAAAATTTCATAATTCTTGAAATTTGATGATTATTATTATTATTAAGAAATGTTTTATTTCTTCTAATTTTTTTCTGACATAAGAGAAAAAGATGTCAGAGCGTTTATAGGCACGATTTATGTTTTTTATAACAATTATATTTTCCCACCTCTAAGTATCTTTCTTATAGATCTATAACATAATTAGATAACATAATTATAGATCTATAATTAGGGAAGTGATAGCCGCGAGGCGTAGCAGGTATCTGTTCAATCAGATAGAGATAAGCTGCGTTCTCGTAGGTCCTGTTTGTAACGGTGACCGATTAGATTGGCCAGCAAAAAAGAGATTGTTCTCTGCTGTAAAATCACTTCCCGGTGGTTCGGAACCCACCTAAAACTTTAGGTCCAACTCATCAATCACCATCATCCAACTCATTACCCACGCACAGGTCTCAGACCTATGTGAGCTTCATCCTCAGAAGAAGAAGAACATCTACAATTACATATTATGCAAAAGTGTAATAGGGGGCCGGCCTATTCCATAGAATTCAAAAGGTCAGACGAAATATAGGATTAATTTCATCTACTTTTTACTCAATTTCTATTTTTTAATTACTTCCATTTTTTTTCATTTGTATCGAAGTAATTAATTTTTATATTGCAATTTATTAAATACTGTTATATTTGTAATGATAATGTTATAATAATAAATATAAAATGGGCATTGGGCTTACATGCAAAGGCATGTATTATTATTATTATTTTTAAAAATTTTGTTTTTATGTTGTTGAAAAAACAACATTCGAATATTTATTTGTATTGTATAAAAAAAGCTCTGCACTGCAATATTATCATTTTATTTTTTTATTTCTTATTTTTCTGTTTATACATTAGTTTAACTCGGTACCTATTTCAGTCATATGTATTGCCATAGTAATAGTAAATATACAAACTAAAATAGATAACTCAATTAACTTATTTTTACGTCTTGTGAACAGTGCAAATACTTGCTTTCTGACGATCTGCTATGTTTTAATGAGGTGCCGTGCCTGGCTCGGCTCGGAAGACTTCCACTAACTAGCGAGTCCCAGCCGAGCCCAGCCGCGCTTGTAGCCCTGCGCGAGTCTGGCTGGGCTCGGCTCGGCTCGGGAGAAAACAGCCCACTAACTAGTGATTTTCTCCCGAGCCCGACTGGCCGAGTCTTACTCGCGAGCCAAACTCGCTAGTGTGTGGGCCCCTTAATGGGGGATAGGGGAGTTTTCACGCCCCACTCACTCAAAGTAACCTCAAATTTGCAGATGTGCTCACTATCATCGTCTGTATTTTATCTCGATCTAACCGAAATCAGAAATATGGTAAAATTAGACAACAGATCAATCAAAACCAGTCTCAGGTCTACAAAAAAATGGGAATGTTGAGGTTTAAAGCTTGTTTGACGTCATTGATCATAAGCCGATCGTTTAACACTTCCAAAGAAATATTCCTCTGCATGTCCCAACAGGACCCTAACAGATAAAAGCTGAGATTCATAAATTTCCTAAAAATACGGCCGAAATTGACGATTGTCAAAAATTAGATATATATATATTTTTTTTTAGGATGAAGCCCACATAGGTCTGAAACCTGTGCGTGGGTAATGAGTTGGTTGATGGTGATTGATGAGTTGGACCTACAGTTTTAGGTGGGTTCCGAACCACCGGGAAGTGATTTTCAGCAGAGAACAGTGTCTTTTTTGCTGGCCAATCTAATCGGTCACCGTTACAAACAGGACCTACGAGAACGCAGCTCATCTATCTGATTGAACAGATACCTGCTACGGCTCGCGGCTATCATATGTTCTTGATATATCTAATTATGGAGGTGTGAATTGACTAATACTGTATCTTTAGTAGTGAGAATTAAATAGCTAATTCACAAAAAGAGTGCTGGTTCAATTAACATATTTAGTGCCTTTTTGAGAGATTTTCGAAATTCTTTCTTAGCTCGCGTCTAGAGTCTTCGACACGAGCACCAAATTCCAACATTTTGTCGTGTGGATGTCGAGAAACGGTGATGAATGTGTAAAGAATTAACAGACAAGGCAATATCGACAAAGATTCATTTTTTGTTTTCCTGTTTGGCCCTCAATATGTTTGTAATTATTCTATTGTAATTTTGTTTACCCGTTTTCTACTTGTTTATTATTGTTGTCTTGCATTTGACGTTCATCTATTCGTTTTCTCTACCATAGTTAGTAGTAGATGAGTCAAATATCAGCCATCAGCAAATAAAATGTTGGCTTCATAAAAAAAATTAAAAAACGCAATAAGCGTACCACACAAAGCTAACCACTGGTTAGACTTCTTAAATTCTTCAAAGAAAAAACGAAGTAACTTTCCAACTTTTTATTAAACTTGTATAGGTGAAATAATATTGCTAAAAAACAAATTAAAAGTTTTCAAGATCCACTCGTTTCAGCCCTAGAATTTTAAGTTGAAAGTTGGTCCTGCTTCTTGCTCCCATCGCATTCATCGGATGGAGCTCAAGTTTTTAAGGTTGTAAAATATTAATTTTTTCCGATTTCCGGAAAATTGGGACATTTACAGTGTAATTCAGGACGCTGAGACAAACCCCTGAAAATCGTGACGTCCCGGGGAAATCGGGACATATGGTCACCGTAGTCGTACGATAAAAAAGCACGACGGTTGGAAAAGTATCGAAAACAGCCCATTTAGATTCATAGTTTAGCATTTAAATTTAAACAGGAATCTCGTTAGAGTATACGAATAACGGACCCTTTCGTAGACAGGGCGGAATTAATACTCCTGATTCGTTGAACTGACGGCTCTGAAACCCCAAGACTGAACTGAGCCATGTCTTCCTATCCTAAGCAGGGAGGGTTTGTTGTAGGATACGAAGCAGAGAGCAAAAGAAAATTGATAGTCACGTGGTCAACGTTGCGCCTGCCCGATGGGGATGACAGAAAGAGATCGCGCAAGAGAAAGATAGTGAGTGTGTGCAAGAGAGAAAGAAGTAGTGACAAAATGAGAGAGGGTATGTGAGAAAACTGGCAACACTGTGCTGATGCATGGTGGGCTTGCGCTCTCTCTTCTTCATTAGTACTCCCTCTTCTTCCTTCTCACTCATCCTCTCGATTCAACTCCTCTTTCACTCAATCCCATGCTCTCTCACTCACACACAATCTCACTCACTCATCTCTCTGTGGTGAATGGGATGAAAAATGATCCCTTGCTGCCGCTGAGTTGAGAGCCACCTATAGGGCCAAGCCCCAAACTCACGCACGCATGCGCCGTATAGCTTCTACAAACTCCTAACAGCATATTATCACAGTAAATAAATAAAATCAGTCCATCTCAAATTTCAAGAAAGAAGCTGCTGGTTCTTCCCAACATTAAGTTTTTACGTTTACAATATAGATTCTAATGATTCGTTTAGAATATAGATTAAATGTTTTGACTCATCTGCATAAACATTATGCAACTAATTTTGCAGCTGGTTGCAACTGAAGAACGGATATTGTTTAATTAAATTATCCATTTTATACTGAGGGAAAGATTTTATCAATCAATCATTTATTGCAATAAACATTACAAATGTAAAACAATCGTCATTTTAAAAATAGTCAAAATTATCTAAATTGAAAAAAAACCAGTAAGTTCAAAGAAATGCTATTAGTTTACCATAGTCCTTGAATTTGCTCTCACTCACAGATTCCACAAAGGCTAAATGTGGAAGGTCTTCAAATCTGGATCTCATTTGAACAGTTAGACAAGCAATCACTTCAAACCAAAGTCGCCTCAGATTATTCTTTATTGAAGAGTTGTACACTAAATTTTCATTGAGGTGCATGCTCTTCTCAACACACCTGTTTATTAAATTTTTTTCTCTCAATTTTTCAATATTTTTTATTGCAGGGCATATTTCTTCATGAAATTTTGCAATATTGACCTTCAATGATTGCAAAATCTTGGAGAGAGGATCAACATAAACAAAGCAAGCTTCATAGATGCAGACCAAGTAGACTAAACTGGGATCATCTATGTGTCTTTTGAGACCTATTGCACAGTTTATGGTTTCATTATCACATTGTGAATCTTCATCATCAATTATGCCACTAAAAGTTGTATATAACTCCTTGAAATATTTTATGATTGTCATGACGGCCCTTGAATGGAAATTCCATCTTGTTGTACTTGCTTGTGGGAGCTTGAAACCTTTTTCAGCTAGCAAAACTGTTCTTTTTGAGGACTTACTGAAAAGCAGTCAGGCACAAACAAATAAACGAACGTTTTTAAATTTCTTGCTTACGCCAGCGTTTAGGATCAGACTGGCAAGTGGCACCACAGTACAGGGGGAATTACCTGAGGCTGACTACATGAACGTGAATTTGCGTTCCCATAATCTAGCAATGTTTCGCCTATCTACTGCTTGAACGCCCACTTCACTCGTCGTTAGTCTAGCATAGTCTAGGCAGACTGAAACGCGGCAACTGTCTATTCACCTTTTATCAACAGCTAAGGCGAGATGAACGTGTCTAGACATTGATTATTAACGTTATTGTTATAATTCAATTTTTTTAAATTTTCCCTTCAACAGGATACAAGAGTTATATGCAATTTTAGAACAGGGAACGCCCGGCGGTTTGGCGCAAGGTTAGTATACAGGTATACTGTCCTGTATACTAACCTTGGGTTTGGCGAACATAGACTCTACTTCTCTGAAGAATAGTACGCTTCAAGTAAATCAGTAAGTTCCAGGACATGCTTCAAGTATATCATAACACTTTACTTTCAAATCTACAAATGGGAAATTTTTTTTTCAAAAAATCAATTATGCCTGCTGAACAGAAAGGTGTAGTATTCAAACACTATTTTCACCTCACCCTTTTTTTAGACTCACTAATAAGAGAAAAATAGATTGTGAAAAGAGTACATGGAAAAAGTAAATAAGAAATGAAGGGTAGAAGAGAGAGCGAAACAGGAACAAAGAGAAAGACTCGTCACCACTACGCACAGGCACGGGAGCGAGCGGCAAGGTCACGGAAGTTTAGAGCCGTTCAGACAACAGTACAGCAGTGAGACAGCTACGAAGTTTGGCAACATCGCATCGAGTCGAGAGCCGCTATCGAGAGGAGTTTTCGCTCACTGCTGGGCGGATGCAAGATGGAACACACACACAGCGCCTATCTCTTGTACGCACGCACATTTCCATTCGCATAAACCCAAACAAGCCGCCACTGATTGACCCAACAAAACGCGGTGTCAGGTTCATCGTCATCATCATCGCTATCGTAATCATCATCATCATCAACACCAACATCTCCAACTGGGCCCGAAAACTCACTCCCAAATCCCACAGTCCAGAGACCCTTTAGCTGACTCACTGCTCAGTGCACTTAGCATCAAACCACTTCCTTCCGCTGTTGTAAACGAACTAAACAGCGTAAATGACCCTTACCTCTCTTTCAACCAAAAAATAGAAGCAACAAAACATACATGCGCTAATTTCGCCGCAAAACTGACAAAGAACAGCAAAAAACGTGTTTTTTACCAAGGTCTAATGGTCTACTATGTGCCTAACTACTAGCCTACAACTATTCTTGGTGAATTTGTGATGTTTTTGTGACTTTTGGTCCAGCAAACATAGAGTTTTCGTCATTGACGAACATTTTTATTTACGATGTTGAAGATCCATTTTGTTTCCAAAAGCTTTAAAACACTTTCAAGTGGAAATTGTGACTCACGTTATGGCGTGACGGCCGTTTCACTCTGATGTTAAAGAGCATCGTCAGACGACCCACAGTACACTTTTATTTATTTAAAGTACATATGAGAGCACAAAGAAATCCCCTGCTTGCCCCCTTAACACAAAAATGTAATAACAAATGTGAAACAAACAAAAAAATGTAAATAAAAGTCCTAAATTAGAGAAAGAAATACATTGGAAATAAACAATGATTGTAAGGTGATGAATGATATATGATGTAAGAAGTCGAAGGTGGTGATGGTTTTTTGTTAAACAGCTCAAACAGTTATTGATTTTAAAAATTTACAAGTTAAATAAAACATATTGAAGAACCAATAAAACGTACTCTCCTCTTTTTTTGTCATGTTCTTTCTCGTTGTAAGCCAGAGCCATAAAAGTAATATTTAAAAAACACTTTTTGCGATTTTTCGGTTAAACAGTATAGGAAACATTTTTTCAAACTCTCATCCTATTGTTTTTCTGTCAGAACCAAGAATGTCAAGGATACAATTTAGTTTGAAGTGACTGACAATTGAATAAACTGACAAATATACATGAACAGAATTTATTAATTTCGAATTCCTTTAATTGCTATTACTTTATACTGAAGACTTCCGCAATGGCGGATATTGACAACAGCATAGAACAGCTGATGGGAATCGATGAATGCTACTGTACAAAAATATCAGTCACCACCGGGAATCGAACCACGGACCTCTCAATTGCCGGTTGAGCGCCTTAATATATATATATGAGATACGAGCCGATATGGCCAAGTTGAAAATGAATGCTGCTGTGTAGAAAGGTCTCCATGGTCTAGTGGTTAAGGCGCTCAACCGGCAATTGAGAGGTCCGTGGTTCGATTCCCGGTGGTGACTGATATTTTTGTACAGTAGCATTCATCGATTCCCATCAGCTGTTCAATGCTGTTGTCAATATCCGCCATTGCGGAAGTCTTCAGTATAAAGTAATAGCAATTAAAGGAATTCGAAATTAATAAATTCTGTTGATACAATTTACTTGGAATTTGGTGTCCATGACAAACCGCACGTTTCACAAGTAATTTACAAGGAATCTCACGACAATGCTGTTTATGTGCAGTACTGCAGTTCCTTGTAAAGAACTATACAATTTACATAAAACACTCATTTGAGTGATCACTACTTTTATTGATCACTTATTAAATTACACATTTTTCGTTAGTATGATCCTATCCTTTCACAAATAAATAAAACCGATAAAACCCCGAAAGACAACATCATGGCTGTCCTTCAAACTCTACAAACACACTCACAAAGATATGGGAATAAACACTCACATTTTATTGTGTTACAATTGTTTCTTTCTGTTGTGGAGCATCATCAGACACTGCTCTGATGAACTCTGCATGTGAAAAAGCAAAATTGGTTGAGTTTCACCGGTGATATTCACCAGTAACCGGTAAATATTCACCAGTAACCGGTAAATATTCACCGGTATTCAACCGGTAACCGGTGAATATTACTGGTGGCGTCTGATTGGTCTATCCACATTTCTAACGTCTTTGAATTTTAATAGACCAAACAATTAATGCCATCGGTAACATTTAGCGGTAAGGCTCCCACGAACTCAACCATTGTTGCTAGTACATTAGTTCACTGACAAGTAGGCCTACCAGCAGTGCCTGATAAAGCTCCACAACACAGCGAAACAATTGTGACACAATAAAATAAAATGTGACGGCCAGTTGCACGAAAGAAAATTAAATTTGACCACCGTAAGATGACGTTATTTGACGGAGCCAGTACAACTACTTCCTATTGAGCTCCGTAAGATGACGACATCTTTTTATTTCCACATACCTCAGGGTAATAATAATAATAATCATATGGCTTTTAATGGTGGGGAGACCCTTACGGGTAGTTCCACCTCGCCGTTTGTGCCATGTTACTGGGAACATGGTGGACCTACTATTTTAGGTGGGTTCCGAACCACCGGGTAAGTGATAATAAAGCTTGTAACATCAAGTCATTGAAGCTCAGGGTGAATTCTGAAAATAGCCCCAGCCAAGGGTCCACTACACTATATTACTGGGCACATTAGCAGGTAGAAGGGGGGCTGGAAGGGGGGGTGGTATCACGTGGAACCGAATGAATGATTTAGAAGCTTGCTAACCTCAACCCCCCACCCCACCCAGTGGATCATACAACCCCTCTGCACGCTCCTGGCTTGCCGAAAACGCGTGAACCGTTAGCGTATTGATCCACCAAACTGCATTCAACGCTGCTGCACAAGACTGCAAGCAGCACACAACTGAGGCCACACTAAACTACAGGTCGTTGATTCACTCTTTGCAGTAGTGTAGTTTGGCCTCAATAGATCTGATAGCTGTATTTGTTTAGATTTACACTGTATATAAATGCTTACTGGTACTGCATAATAAGCGATTATGGTGATTGATAAATTGAAGCATAATAGGTGATTGATACCTTATCAGGTATCTGTTCAATCAGAGATAAGCTACGAAACTCCTGGGCGCTCTTTGTAAGGGTGACCGATTGCTAATTAATAGAATCTGACAGACACCTGTTACAGCTACTTCCTTATTTTAGAAGACCGATTACTTCCGGCCAGATTCCATAATTTATTATGAAATGAATATACCATAAATATGGTATGAGAAACATTTGAATGGCATGAGACAAATAATTTTATTCTTGATGAATATTGGCATGCAGATATTGTTGCATACATGGAACTCTTTATCACTGTTATAAAATCACTTCCCAATGGTTCGGAGCTCACATGAAACAAATGTACCATAAGTGACAGCCGAGTGCCGTAGCAGGTATCTGTTCAGAGATAAGCTACGAAACTCCTATAGGTGATTGGATTAGCCAGCAAAAAAGACTCGGTTCTCTGCTGTAAAATCACTTCCCGGTGGTTCGGAACCCACCTAAAACTGTAGGTCTAAAACTGTATTCATTACCCACGCACCGGTCTCAGATCTATGTGGGCTTTATCCTTTAAAATAAAGAACAAAAAATAGTGATACTATAAGAATAAGAAAATCGATGATAATTAATTATACGAATTTAATTAATATTAAACTCAGTCATCAGACATGTGAAATCTGACCTGAGCAATCAGTTGTCTGGAACAATATAAATACTGGCTGGATGTAAATAGAAACACAGCCTTGGAGATGTGACCTCACACCTATGTGGGCTTCATCCTACGTTAATTTTTTTTCCAGTGGCGTAGCTAGGTCAGTATTGGGAGGGATGACCAATGATGTTAAGCTGCGGGGGAGGGGTTTAGGCTGTAAACACTATTTCTATCATCATATAGGATACTCTAACAATACAGTTATTCGAGACAATAACTCTTGCCCTTTCAACGGTGGTGATCGAGGGACGGGGGTACTCCTTAGGGATATTTTTTATAAATACCACTCTGAAACCACATTTTAAGCAATTCTAGACATGAATTTATCCATTTTAAGATCATTTTAAACCACATTGAGTGTCAAAATGGTTTTTATTAAGTTTTTGCATCATTGTCAACGGGAGATCCAGTCTTGTGCTAAAACTTTATCGCAGACAATAATACAGATTTAGATTTAGTCTTAGATTTCAAAGACTAGTAGATTAGAGTTCAAGCAAATTTAACCTGACCACTATATGCCTCCGGTTGCTCTGTACAGAACCCTGGGTGGTCAGTGTTATCGTTGTTTTAATCAAATTTAAACCCTCTATCTATTGATGGTGAAGCATGCAGATGATGGTGCTTTTTTTATCATACAAGATACGTTATATTCTATGTTTATGTTTAAATTAGATCGGAATAATTCTAATTTTTGCTCTTTTTTAGTCATTCTCAAAATCTCAATTGTGCTAAATTAATAACTTATTTTTTTAAAACCGAATAATCTTTCTTTGCAGTGGCGAAGGTGATATTATGGAAGGTATTCATAATGAATAATAAGACGAAATTGTCACAACCACATAAAACGAATTTATTTATTCAATTTCGTCTTATTATTCATTACTAAATAATCTTTTTTAAAAGTGAAATCGTTAATTTAATGAACTAAAGTGACTGTACTGTGTTATGTGGATAGAAGGTTAGGTTATGTTATTTTGGTATTTGAGCGGATTCTGAGGTAATCTCAGCTTGAAGCTCAACCTCTTCTGAGCGGACACATTATGTCTCCCGGTCGAATTGGCACAGCTAGCCCAAAGGGCTAGTGAATGAACAAATGACTTTTAATTATCCTGAATTAAAAATGTAATACGATATTTGAATGTAATGGCCAATAAAGCATACATATAGGCTACATACATTCTTATTTTGGTTGCTAGACTTATATTTGCGTCCCGACACATAGCTTCTATAGAGTGGGATGCTACAATTGATTAGCATAATGTAGTGTTGAATATATTTTTCATTCTTGTGTTAAATAAATGCCTCTGTTATTGGGTTACAAGATAGAGAACAAATGAATAAATAGTGGAGCTTCCAAGAATCGAGGATAATCACCATACCAAAATCAAACCCTTGAATTGTGTACTAGTATGACACATTGGAACTGCGTGAATACTGCTATTCCACAGCTAGAGTTTGATTTTGTGATGGTGATTATCTTTGAGTAGGCAATTGAATGCCCCAATAAAGGCAATTGAATGCAAGTACCCTCAGAGATAAATTGTATTATTCCAAATAGCCATCAGACAGAGAGCACTGTAAAGGTCTCTTAAAGTCCCTTGGAGTATTGACTCTGCCCTCTCTGTACTTAGCTTTTGCCTGAAAGGTTGGAGATGATAAGCTTGAGGGGCTCTGTTCATGATTGTGGCACTAGGAGTACGGACGGGTTGATCTTCCTAGGGTCAGATGTCAGATTACAAAGAAGTGGCATGGCGAGCAGATTTTATAAAAGTTTGCCACTTGAAGAGGCTGGGGAACAAAAAAGGGTAGGCTACTCCACTGCAAGAAAATGATTTTTTCTGTAAACCAATTTAAGCAATAAAATATTTTGAAAAACCAATGTTTAGCACTGTTCCCGCACCTAGATATAGACCCCACATTTCGTGATATTTTTCTTGAAGAACAATTTCCATTTGAAAACATCAATTTATTCAACTTGCAGGCTCTAAGAACAAAATTCCAATCATATTTAGCCTTGTCCCAGGGTAAACATGCATTATGTTTTCAACTCTCCAACGGGAAAAATAAACCTATCTCTTCTCCGAAGACCGAAGAGAGATATTCACGAGAATGAATGATGAATGAATTCTGTCGAAAGTTGGGCGCCTAAAGACCTTGACACTGAACTCAGTTGGCATCAGAAAGCTGAAAGTGAGAGTGATAACCGAGAAAGAGAGGAACGAACCCAAGAAGCAACAACAAAACGAAAGCAGACAGCAGAGCCAGAGGCTGTACGAAAACATCAAAACAATACAGCAATAGTGGGGGAGAAAACGGTGTTGCCAGATTGTGTTCCCATCGTTCTTGTTCGTAGACAGCAGCGCGCTCTACCGGGCAACATTCAAAACTGAATCCAAGAGGCAGTGGTTTACCGATTGCAAGCCGCAATGTAGAGGTTAGGTTACATTTTGTACAAATAATAATAATTCTAACCTCTTCAAAGAAAATTATTTCAGTCGAAATCAGTGAACAAAACAAATACCTGGATTTTTTTAGCATCATAATTGGATAATTACAAGTACCGCTGATTGTGAGTATTAAAAGTATGCGATAAAATTCAAGTGAAGTGCCGTAGTTGCTTTGGGAAGGTTTCGAAAAGTAGAGGTTAGCAAACCAGAGTTGATTCTTCTAGCGATTGTATTCATTCTTCTACTGTTTCGTTAATAGTACACAAGAACAAATAAATCAATTCAAATCAGATGAACTGCGTAGAAGTTCGAACAGATTGATTTAGTTTTAAAACAGATAAAAGATTGCCGTCACCAACACAGCTTCATTCCCGGTGAACTTGACATTCAATGAAAGCCTTTTATGGTTCTCAAAGTTATTATGTTTGGAAATACAAAATCGAGAACAAAATCAAATAAAATTGATAAATCAAAATTAATTTATCTATAAGTTGTTCAATAAATAACATATTGACAATTTCTGTACTAACTTACTTGCTTTAGATACGTTGAAGGTTGTATCATTTATTAGAAAATGATTTCAATGTACAGTAAGTTACTTCTAATTTATTCCGTCAACTTCGACCATTTTACAATATTTAATTTTAAACAAGTAGTAGTAAAAATTAATGAAATGTACGTTTAATTAGATTACTAAACTCTTAAAAATTAATAGTTTTACACATATGATGGTTTCAAGTTTCGTTGTAAAATCAATGAATCACTTTTGGATGTTTGGATTTTTTGAAAGCCTATCACATTGTAACATCTAACATTTGTTCATAAAACATAAAATATATCCATTACGTTATGAAAAATATAACGTACCGTTTGTAAAAAACTAACTAATGGTAATAGGCTATTAATCAGAACCCACTGCCGTTTCACCATTCTTAACATCATTGTATCATCACCTCATTACCCGCGCACAAGTCTTATTCCTGTCATGTAGGCTTCATAAAAATGAAAAATATACTAATTATAAACAAGCATTACCAATAAAGAAGGTACTGATAAGTTAGGCTAATAAGTAAGTTAGCTATTGTAGAAAAAATAAATTCAAATAACTTATTGAGAAAAATATTGGTATATTACTGTATGAAAACATGACCGAGACCAGGGTTTCTCAAAGTATCATCCGCGGCCCCCAGGGTTGTTGGTGTAGGAGGTCTACGGGCGTGGAGTTATCTTTATTTTAAAAAGCATACATACCAAGAACGCCCATAAAAAATGTATAAAAACGATAAGAAAGCTTTCTTCCATCCTAAATATCTTCTCTCTATTTTAAATAAATATCTTTCAAGTGGTTATTACTACTAAATTAATAAAAATGGTAAAGGTAATTTTTAGGGGGTCTGCAATGACATTATTAGTAATTCAGGGGGTCCTTGACAAAAAAAAAAAAAATTGAGAACCCCTGATCGACTAAATGTTATATTTAACATTGTTGATGAAAACGCTTAATGAAATGTGAAATTTTAAATATTTGAGAATGTTTAACTTCAGCTTTAAATAAGGGAAAACCCAAAAACTAATTTGTTACCTATAGTACTTCACTGAAAAAACTAATAGGCAAAATATTAAAAATCATATGTGAAATAAACTATAGAAGTCTATTGGAAATTGTAGGATATCAGGATGTAATTGGCCAACTCCAGACGGAAAAAGAACATTCAGCTGAAAATTTTATAAAACTTGTTGAAATTCTGCAACTGCAGCAATTCTATTGAAAAAATATGCAATGCTTCAAGTACACGAAACTTGTAAAATGTTCCAATACCATTATACATATTTATAAACACAATCTTTGTGTGCTTATGTCACATTTTCTCAGTTTTGTCTGCTACTGTAGAGTTATGTAGAGCCTATGTTACAAAATACCCTTCAGAATTTGATTTTCAACAATTTTGATCTGTAATTTATTTAAATGTGCTTGTTATAAAATAATATAAGTTATCCTATTTCTAGCTACATAATCACTTCCCAAGTAATTTACAGGCATATCTAATCAGCTCATAAGCATGGGTAGTTGACCCTTGTTATATGTATTGTTATATTTTATTGTTAGCATTTATTTTGCATACAGTATTTTTGAGAAACATAATACTAAACAATAAGTATCAATACTGAAAATTCTCAAAAATATTAAAATCCAACAATGCAGTAATATATTTGGAATTTTGTTTATATTACTCATTTACAAAGTAATGAAAAAGGACGTTTACTTTAATTAATACTAAAAATTCTCAAAAATATAAAAATGCAGTAATATATTGGGAATTTTGTTTATATTTCTCATTTACATAATAATGAAAACTGATTTTTACTTCATAATACGATTATTTTACTAGATAGATAGATATTTAAGCATCCACTGGCCT
Source organism: Conomelus anceps (assembly GCA_948455865.1). Taxonomy (NCBI): domain Eukaryota; kingdom Metazoa; phylum Arthropoda; class Insecta; order Hemiptera; family Delphacidae; genus Conomelus; species Conomelus anceps. Next base: position 7,948,721 of record OX418218.1, on the reverse strand, counting down.
CCCATTGTGGGGGCATCTGGATTTGTCCAATGTTAAATTTAAATTTATTATTTCCATTCAGGCTATATTAATTTACTGTTTTTATAATACTTTGTATATTCTTGGCTTAAATAGAAACCATAGTCCTCTAGCTCTCTCTTGAAAAACTCTTTTACTATTTCGTGTTTGATTCACTCAACACTCACAATATGAAATTATATTTAATTCGAATTGTGTTATATGTGATTGGAATGTAGATATAGAAATTGGTTGTTTTTATTTTCTATTTAAATTTGTAAACTTAGAAGATTAGCTTCAACGAATTATAAATAATTTATTTTACGAGTACTTATCTTTTAAGGCTAAGCAATAGTCTTTTGACCATAATTTTGAATTATTGTTGGCTTTTATTGAGCCATCTACAAATCTACAATGAAATCTATAGTTATAAAAACCCCATTTCGAATAAAGAATAGCAAAAAACACACTCATTATTTTCATATAATCAAGATTTTATGAATTAAACTCCTCAAGAATAGCGACCAGTAAACTAACATGCAGGATCAGTGTATTTCGACTCAATAAAATTACAATATTTATAAAGTTTGGGTGTGTTTGGCTATTTTATCACTGTATTTTCTTTATGAAAAATTGAATTCTCGACAAGTTTAGTTTTGAAGTTAACTGGTTTATCGTTTATCCCTAAATTAACAAGGTTAATCCAATTTAAATCTGAAAAATTAGCGGTTTTGACCAAATTTACCAAATTTACCAAATATTTCACGAACCACCAAAGATTCAGACTTTTTAAGTTTTAAAGTCGATTTTGTAGTTTGTTGCAAAAAACGGATCAATTTTCAGCCTAAATACAATGCACTTATAAAGTTTTAAATTTATTTCTGTAACATATCGTTAAATTTATTTCTGTAACATATCGTTTTCTGAAAGTATATTAATTTGAACTTTTAATCAGTACTTGAACATGAAATGAATCCTCCCTCCTGAAGCATCTTTATTTCGGAGGATGAAGCCCACATAGGTCTGAGACCTGTGCGTGGGTAATGAATTGGATGATGGAGATTGATGAGTTGGACCTACAGTTTTAGGTAAGTTCCGAACAACCGGGAAGTGATTTTACAGCAGAGATCAGAGTCTTGATGCTGGCCAATCCAGCAATCGGTCACCCTTACAAAGAGCGCCCAGGAGTTTCGTAGCTTATCTCTGATTGAACAGATACCTGCTACGGCACTCGGCTATCACTTCCCTTCTTGTATACAGTTTTTCCTAGCAACCGTAGTATTTCCCTTACAGTGTGGTTTGAAGTGAATCACGTTTTGTTCATCTCAGATACAAAATAGGTTACATCAATTGTGCTGCTTTTCTAACGTTTGCCGAATAATGGCTTGGACGCAGAAAAAAGCTTTGAAGTGTGCTACGTAGTATACACACTCATCTGTGCAGTCAGACCCTGTGTAAAGGTGGGAGTGGACTGTCAAGTATAGAGCTTCAGATATTGTTTTAGTGGGCTTGGCATACTGATATAACTCTTTTAGCTCAGTGAGGAGAGCAATGATAACCTACCCCACTCCTCGTTTGCGAAGTTTGATCTTCAGACAATGACATGATGTTGAGGTCTTAAAAGCCACCTAAAGTCCAGGGGGCGCTATTTTGGGAAGGCAGGGGATACCCCCCCCTTTCACCAAGAGACGCCAACAATCCGTAATATCATATTGAACAAAATGTCTCTATTGGAATAACATATTAACTTGATAGCAAAGTATAATAAGAAACATAATTGAGCCGAAATTCAAGCAATTAAGATAGATTTTTCTTTTAAATTAATAGTGGTCAAGTGAGAAGATTCATATTCTTATTTTTTTAGTGAAGGTTATTAGCAAATCTTAAATTTTTAGGCTGTGTTAACCTCAATGTTTTGGAAAATGTAATTCAAAATTTGTGAAGGGAGCAGTTTTGTAAATTTGTCATATTTTTTTGCTTGACCCCCCCCCCCCCCCCTTCAAGGTTGGACTGAAATGGTGTTCCTGCTAGAGTCGAAATCGGCTATGTTGCAACCATTTTTTTTTTTAGACTACGTCTTGGAGACTCCAGTTAAGGAGTATAAGACAAGTCAGATCAACAATATAAAACACAAAATACCATAATTACTATATCAATTAGTTGAGGTGAGGCTTAATTTTGATGTGAAAGGAACTCTTGTACACTATAAAAGGCTTTATCGACTAATTGTTTTTTAAATATATTTTCAAGACTCTTTAAAAACTGCGGTAGCTTGTTGTAGAGTTTCCTACCAATATAACTAGGTTTTTGTTTGAATAAGCTACTATTGTGACTCACCAAGTGATAATCTCCTCGGCTTCTTGTATTATAATCATAGTCTGGAGAACTGTATTAAGATTTGCAAAAATAGACTAATGGAGCATGGAGCCAATTTTTTTATATTACTGGTAGTTCTTATATATTTCATAAATTGAACTCCTCCGATTTCTCTTCATAGAAATAAGAAAGAATGCTGCACAAGCTTTCAGATTATTGGATGGATTGCAACAGATTTAGGCCTAAATACCAATCTTTGACGGCAGCCTCCAACAAAGACATATTTGAAACACTTCTAACACATACAAACTTGAGATTCCACAACATCTCAAGAAATAAAAAAGTAATAATATGGAACTAAAAGAAAAATCTACACAATAGACGGACATGATATAGATTCAAAGTTTGAATCCCTAGACAAGTTCCCCTCCCAGGGGCAGTGATAAATCTTTGTTTTTTGGTTGTTTCTTTATTGCCCGGATAGTTTGGGCCGGACAAGGCCCTATAAAATGAAAAACAAGAATTCACCAAATGAACGAAGAGGTCGAATAAGATTATGATGATGATGATGATGATGATGATGAAGAAGGGGAAAGATTTGGAGGAAGAAGAAAATATCAACTAAAAAAAAGTATGGTAGAGGATGGCGTTTGACTAGACCCTTACGCGGCATGGGGTCAAAAGATTCCTTTTTCATTTTGAAATTTGAAACATTTTTAGACAATCGAAGATGCCGGTCTTCCACCTCCACCTAAAATCTACATTCTTATCTACCTTCAGCTTTGTTTGTTACTTCATCTTTTGTAGAAAACCTCTCTCCTTCTTTTTGGTCCACAGCACATACCACATCTTCCAAACTTTCATTTTCATCCTGGTTCTGAACGCTCTGGTCAAAAAAGGCTACAAAAATAGCACAGGCAAATTAGACTTTTGTGGACAAAAATTAGAATAAAGCTATTTTTCTTATCCACACTAGGCCCCCCTAAAATATCCAAACTAGAAAATTCTATTTGTGGTCGATCTTATTGGGTTAAAATTGTGATCCAGGGCAAGGTTAATAGAAACAGGGTTGTTTCTTAACAAGCCAAGATTAGCAAAATAAAAGCGTCATGACGTCACTCTGTTCAGAATTACCATTAACATGCAAATTTCAGCTCTTACTTTTTCAATACAAAAATGAAGTTTTTTTCTTGTCACAGATTTGAATCTGTATCTTGATAAGCTGTCAATCATATGCGTTTCTCAATGCTGAACTAAAATACGTCATACCCCACCATTTTTCCAGTTCTCAAAAAACGGAACAACCTTGCTTTTAATAACCTTGATCCAGGGTTTTTGACCTGTTTATTTTTGAGTTATCTATACTGTAATTTTTCAAAAACCCCTTAACAATTAGAAATATTTTTGGAAAGGTTGTAAACAATTGACCCAACATTTGCTGACATCTGTTATTGGAATTGAAGTAATTCCCACCAAAGCACCCTAAAAATTCCAATATTGAAACCTCTGTGGCTAATCTTCTTGGGTTAAAATTAAAAGCCAGGATTATAGTTATTTTTTGAGTTGCCTGTATTGTAATTATTTAAGCAACTCGTTAGATTTTTTTGGAAAGGTTATAAACAATCACCTGTACTTTTAATTCAATTATTCTCATCAAGGTAAAAAAGATACTCTAAAAATCCAAAATTGACTATTCTATTTCTGGCTAAAATTGAGAGCCAGTGTTACCGCGTAATGTACCAGTATTACTGAGTTAACTATACTGTAATATTATTTCCCCTCAATCATTCAATGTTTTTGGAAAGATTGGAAATTTCAGCCAAAAGTTTCCAACATTTGCTCTTGGAATTTAAGTATTCCTACCTAGTTAACTGGAAAACAGCTATCAATCTGGTAACATAAGTTTTTAACCCCTACCTACAACTGTAAATACATGTATTAGAATTCTGAATAGCTGTAGCTTGTAGCTGGGTTGCTACCAATACCACATAAATAACTAGCCACTGACTAATACGTAATAGCCACTAGCCCCTGACCAATATTATAATGTAATATAATATATTATGATGTTGAAGATCCATCTTGTTACCTCTAATATTTAATAAAAACTTAAAAAAAAAAAACAATTCTAAGTGAAAATTAACTCACTTTACGGCGTGACGGCCGTTTCAATCTGTTGTCAAGATTATCGACAGACGACCCACTGTACACTCAGTTACTGTGGGTCGTCTGACGATGCTCTTGACTCTTGGCAACAGAGTGAAACGGCCGTCACGCCATAACATGAATTAATTTCCACTTAAAAGTGTTTTTTAAGTTTTTATTATGATATATTACGTTACTGCCAATGATACTGTTTTAAGATAAGAAACTACACATAAAAACGAGATTTCATAGGGATAAAACAAAATGTGTCTAGTTTTGAATCACTGGAAGTTGAATAGCATTATTAGAACTTTAGTGTGCTTTGTCACAGTTCATTTTGTTATTTGTTATTGTCCATCCATATGATTAACAATAAATCAGGACTATGTGATGTTTGTGAGTTTTATAGCATGTACAAATAAATTAGGACAAGATGGAAAAAATAGTTTAAGAAAACTAGTCTCATTTTCTAAATGGTTACCACATACTGAATTTATCAGTCATTCAAACTCCTTTGCAAAGAATGTATGTACAGGCCAGTAATAATAATAATAATGTATGCTAATAATAATTAAACAGATTTAGCTTTTCATGCGAGTTGTAAATAGTTTAATATAAATTTAGATTATTATCTATTAATTTATTAAGCATTACTAGGGACTAAAATTTGAAATTCAAACAGTCAAAAATAAAATAAAATAAACAAATTAAAATAAATTAAACTTGGAAAGGGTGTGGAAATGCGATAAAAATTAAAATGGAAAACCAAGTTGCCAACACAATTTAAACTACAGTTTGAGTAATATCGAGTTGAGGCGCTGAATTCAAGTTTATCTTCCCTAAAAATGTTTGCTACACCTTCAAATATTAATTGGTAGTGGGCTACTAGTGACTGTAAAATTCGAAATTCAAGCAGTCAAAATTTAAATAACTTAGAAAGGGTGTGAATTAGAGAAAATGCGATAAAAATTAAAATGGAACACCAAGTTGCCAACACAATTTAAACTACAGTTTGAGAAATATCGAGTTGAGGCGCTAAATTTCAAGTTAATTTTCCCTAAAAATGTATGCTACACCTTCAAATATTAATTGGTAGTAAGCTCTCTACTGTTCACGCAGTTTTGATTGCGTTTCTTTTAAAAAATACCATTTATTCGTATTTTTCTAAATTTAAATCTTCATTGGAAAAAATAATTTTCCACATTATGCTGACTATTTTTAGATTTTTCTAAATTTAAATCTTCAATGGCAAAAAATAATTTTCCAAATTATGCTGACTATTTTTAGATAGATTATACGTTACATTTTCAGAATGGCCAATAATTGGAAACTTATAAGAAACCTCCAGCAATATGCAATTACACTAAGCTGCTATCGAATTGCAAGTGCCTCACCATCTAGGACATCAATTACTTTCCAACATAGAGTTACAGGAATTAACAGTTTCAAACCTCTGTTTCGAAGTAAGTAAATTGTGTGACAAACCAGAATTTGAAGAATTTATTTAAACCTTGCAGGCCCCGGGTTATAAATGGGCAGACTGGGCATTTGCCCAGGGCGCAACATTTTTGGGGCGTCAAATAAAAGAGATAAAAAAATAAAAATGACTGATGGAAAAAAATTTCCACAATTTTCAAAAATATAGAACAGAACTAGTAAATACAATACAGGCGATTTCAAAATGTATGTGAAACAGGAAGAATTTAGTGGAATTCATGACATGTATGAATACATAATAAAAAATGAATTGAAAAGTACTTTCCCAAATCTTGAAGTAGCTGTTAGAATTTTTCTGACTTTACCTGTCACTAACTGCTCTGCAGAGAGAGGATTTTCTGCTTTGAATCGTCTGAAGAATGTTAAGAGATCTGCTCTTTCAGACAGCAAGTTAAATTGTCTTATGTTACTGTGTTGTGAAAAAGACTTGATCCTTAGCACAGATTTTTCTGATGTAATAAACAAGTTTGTCAAATTGAAAACCAGAAAAAAATCTGTCATTTAAAATGCTGCGTACAGTCATAGACGAACCATCAACCTACTATCCCTGATCTATGGTACAATGCCAGTAGACCATTTGCCCAGGGCGCCTGTCACCTAAGCCCGGGGCCTGAAACCTTGAAAGTAGTTTACTAATTTACAATTAACAACTCATCTCCCTTATCCTTATAAATAATACCCATCAAGAATTGCACTGATTGGCAAACGTATTCAAAATATGTCAAAACTAACATTTAAAATCAAACTAATAATAATAATAAGCCTTTTTGAAAGGTTCCACTCAGTATTTTTAGATTATGCAATTTCTCTTTCTATTTATGTCACGAAATTGGGAAGGGCGAGTGAAATTGCATTGCTGCTATAGCCATACACTTCAGCTGTTATAAAAGAAAAGTGCATAAATAAACTGTGTATATTGATGGTGGGTAATTAGCAGCTGCAATGTTGATACAGTACTAATCTGTTGCTTTTGTCATGTGACATGTCGGCCTTTAATCTATATCAGCAACATGGTGATGTATAACTTATCAGCTTCTCAATGAGTTTCCTGCATCTAACTCATATTAAAAAATGCTGAATTCAACATTAATTTTGAAAAAGGTAAATAGAATTGAGAAATTGGGCTACGGAATTGAGTTTAGAGTAAACATCCCATGCTATGTAACGGGAGGTTGAAAAAAAAACATGTGATATATGGATTTCAACCGTTTATGCCAATACAATTCAAAAAAGGGAATTAGGAGCTGCAATATTGATACGGAGCTTTCTTTGGCTTTTGATTTGAAGCTTTTTTGTATCATAGTGATGTATCGTGTATCAGTATTTCTATGAGCTCCCTGCATCTAAACACATTTTAAAACAGTGATAGTGCTCATAAATGAAATTTGAACATTAATTTTGAAAAGACTGAAAGGAAAATAAAAAATTGGGCTTCGAGGTGCACTGAATCGAGTTTAGAGGAAGTATGTGCCAAATTTAGTGTTCCAAATCGTTGCTGTTTTTGTGAAATGCGTACGAAAAAAACACACGCACACACAAACAAACACACCCCTACCCTCTCTTATTATAAAGATTGTTGGATAGCTGCATAGGGGTGATAGATATTCAATTTTTAGATGCTAATAGCTTACTTAAATTATTATAACCTCTAAAATAGGCCTACATTATCTCATCAAAGTCCATACGATGAATTGACATTACTGAAGCCTATTAATCACATCCAATAAATACAGATGATTATTATTTCCTTGCAAAGGTGTTGCTTTCTCATTTAATTAATAAAAAATGCATTGTAGTACCGAAAGCAAGCGTTTTATCTTCAAAACAACCGTTTAAAAAAAAAAAAAAACAATTATCCGAATGGGGTCCGGTCCCAATTTGTTTTATTGACCGAACGAAGAGAGGTCTCTCTTTCAATTCGACCGTTTTGCATGTGTCTGTCTTTCTGTATGTAACGCATTTACGGCTAAACGCGTGGACCAAAGTCAAAGACATTTTGCATGGATCTTCCTTTAATCAAGGAATGTCCAACGATGTATGTGTAAGGATTTTTGAAGTTTGCTTGCATTAAAAATATATTTAGAAGAATAAATGAAAGGCTCTAAGGATTTGTGGCAGATTCTAGTTACATGCATAAAACTTAGTGGGAAAAATTCTCAGTCAGCTGCTTTGCTTCTCATAATAAGCCCCTCCGCTTGAATATGCGCATGTAGACAGCGTAACCGGAAACTCAGAATATATTTTATGACTGTGACGAGAGGATAGCTCGGACCTGAGACGCGCCGTGACTGATGTGTGTAAAAGAGAGAGTAGGGGTGTGTTTGTATGTGTTAGTTTTTGTCTTGCGCATTTCACAAAAACGGCAACGATTTGGAACACTAAATTTGGCACACAGCTTCCTCCAAACTCAATTCAGTGCACCTCGAAGCCCGCATTTTGATTTTCCTTTCAGTCTTTTCAAAATGACTGTTCAAATTTCACTTATGGGCACTATTACTGTTTTAAAATGTGTTTAGATGCAGGGAGCTCCTAGAACACAAGCCAAGCAACACTATGTTCTGTATCAATTCTGGGTGACACAGCTCCTAATTCCCTTTTTGGAATTGTATTGGCATGAACGGTTGAAATCCATAAATCACATGTTTAATTTAAACCTCCCGTTACAAAGCATGGGATGTTTACTCTAAACTCAAATCCGTTACCTGATTTCTCAGGGAGAATTTCTAGTTTCTTGAAATACGGCCGACAGCTGTTTCTAATGGATTCAGCTATCATTGCTCTCAATGCCTACTTCTGTAATTTGAAAAGTTCCATTACATGGATTGAATTTCCCCAGAAAACGAATATCCCCAATAAGGAGTGGAAAATTTCTAAGTAAACATGTCACAGAGCTCTAGCATCTAAAGTAATTTTAAATTTCTGAGTAAGAAAACAACAAAATTTAATTTATTTCTAGGATATCCCAGATGAGATTTCCAAGGGAGTTCTGAGTCTATCACTAACTACTCCAAGAATGTTCATTTCTTTTACGAATTCTATTTTATTGTAGTTTCTTATCTTCAAGTTCACTTCTTTCGACGATCTAATTTCTTTAGTTTTGTTATAGTTTAAGCTCAACAGCTAGCCAACATCCAACTTATCAAAAACATTTCTACATTCCAACTATTCAGATGTATATCTCTATGTTTCCTAAGCGTTTTTCAACTCATTTTAAGAGTTAAATCTTGAATGAGCATACATTTACACAGTTTAAACCAAGTTAAAACTACCAATATGCTGAACGCAGTTTAAAAACTCCTTATGCATAAGGGCCATGGAAAATTCTTTTTGAAAATTTGTTCAAATTCACCATTTGACCCAAGATGACGTTTTTAGACGGAATAATAAATTAATAGACCTAATACGAGCATGGCTTTTAACGGTGGGGTGACCCTTACGGGTAGTTCACCTAGCCTTTTAAGCAATGTTATGGGGACCTACTAATTTAGGTGGGTTCCGAACCACCGGGTAAGTGGTTGATATACTATAAGTCATTGAAGCACGGTCACCCATACGAGCGCAGTCTCACCAGAACAACATGCTCACCGCGTGACCAATCACCACCCTTTAGACGACTTATGAGAAAGATGCTGCAATTTTATAATTTTTCAAACGATAGAAGAGTCTAATTGCTCTACGAGAGCGCTCTATAGCAATAAATGTCTCCCTTCGTACAGGCTTTTACAAAATTATCAATCACCATCATCCAACTCATTACCCACGCACAGGATGGTCTCAGACCTGTGGGCTTCATCCTCCAAAAAAAAATTAAGTCTTGTACTACTGCAATGAACAAATGAACTCTCAAACATGGGCATCTCTGTTCTTATACATCTTTCCCCACCACTAGTCATCTCCAACAACAACAACAACAACAACAACAACAACTGGCCTCCCTCACCTGTCAGCTTGTAATAAAACGAAGATAAAAAACGGGAGAACATAAAACGAGGGTGAGGCAAGTGGGGAAGGAGAGGAACGACAAAGTGGAGGGGAGAAAAGTGACCGGAGAAGCGCATGACCGAACGAACGAGGGAGAAGAAGGTGGAATGAGTGAGAGAGTGAGTGGGAAAGAGAACAGGATGAAATAACTCATATTAGATGATTCTGAAACGTGCCAAGTCGGTTCGCCATTTTTATTTTCCTTCTTTTTATTGCGGACGATTTCCCTGGAGTGTGCGTGTGTAAAGAGGGGGAATGATGATGGTACAAATGCCACACCTAGACAGAGAATCGAACCCGGAATCAACGGAGTAGTACGTGACTGCTGCCATTTCTTAGGCCGGGTTCACACGTTCTACAATCGCGCGATTGTAGCCAGAGCAATTAGTAGCCGATTTATACACTATGATATCTTACTAGCAGTAACAGTAGACCTCACGCACGAATAGGCCAACGCACACAGCAACAGACGGACGGATTCAGACAGACGTCTGCATGCAGACAGACGTTGCTTCCACAAACGAGCATTCTCGATATAGGGAAGTGACAGCCGAGTGCCGTAGCAGGTATCTGTTCAATCAGAGATAATAAACGAAACTCTTCTGGTTTAGGATTTAATAATCCACCCACAGAGCTTTTTACCCAACTAAACATCTTTGTAACAGTGACCGATTGGATTAGCCAGCAAAAAAAACCATACAGATATTCTATTGCTTTAAAATCACTTCCCGGTGGTTTGGAACCCACCTAAAACTTTGAGTCCAACTCATCAATCGCCATCATCCAATTTATTACCCACGCACAGGTCTCAGACCTATGTGGACTTCATCCTCTGGAAAAAATATAGCAAAATTAAACAAAATCATCAGACCTAACCTTTGATTCAGTTTGTCTATTCTATTTCATGTCTGTTTCCACAATGTCACTCCCATGACCAAGGCTGTGTTTCTATTTATATCCAGCCCGTATTTATGTTGTTCCAGACAGCTAGCTGATTGTTCAGATCAGATTTCTCATGTCTGATGACTGAATTAAATATTAATTAAATTCGTATAATTATCATGGAATAATGGTCTACTATTCTTATAGTAATCACTTGTTTTTGAGTTGGACCTATAGTTTTAGGTGGGTTCCGAACCACTGAAAAGTGATTTTACAGCATTGAACAGTCTTTTTTGCTGGCCTGATTTGAAATGATTTGTTTCTCTCAACCAAATACTGTATGTTCTGTTATGAGGCTCAACCAGATGAATGAGAGGACCTGAGGGCTATATTGAAATTGATCCAAATTGAAAATTATGTAGAAGCTAATTTGAACAAAATAATATGCTCTCTATATAGAAGACCACAGGTCTCAAACCTATGTGAGCTTCATCCTCAAAAAAAAGAAGAAATAAATGAAAATAAATAAAATAAATGTTACGGCTGATTAGCGGCACCGCATTAATTTACATTACTTATGACGACCAGACATGCATTTCTCGCTTGCTTGACGACAGCAAAACGACCAGGCGTGGAGATCTTGCTCGCATGACGTATTTGATAAATCAAAACAACCTTGTGCAGACTATATAATACTGGGTACTCAAGTTTCTTCTTTTTTCTAATGATAATGCTCACATGAGTCTGACACTTGTGAGTGGTAAAGAGGTGGATGATAGGACGGTCACACAAAATTTCCAACCGAACCGAAATCGAACCCTTGACCGCAGAAGTAGCAGGCAGTCGGAGATAAAAACTAACCGATTACACCATGGCGGCTGCCAATATGAGAGAGTTTGGACAAAAGTATACTAATGATGTCGCTAATTATTATTCTAACCTAAGGTAGCTCCACAACATCTTCCATTCACAACAAGCATAGGCATAGAGTGGTCAGGTTGGAACTAGCGTTATCTTTAGCGTAGATTTTCTTAAACTTCTTATTATTGGCAGCAACGATGGTGTAATCGGTTAGAGCGTTTATCTCCGAATGCCTGCTACTTCTGCGGTCAAGGGTTCGATTCCCTTTCGGATGGCAAAGCTTGTGTAATCATCAACCTCATTACCCACGCACAAGTCTCAGACTCATGAGACATTATCAGCAGAAAATAAACAAGAGACTTGGTTAACCAGTATTATAGTCTGCACACGGCCATTCTGCGAGAATCTAAATCTGTTTAATATCTAAAATCATACAAAAATACTGTAGCCCGGTTTCTCATTCGTTCAGTGTATAATTCAGTAGCTATTGATCCGAAAGCGTCCCTAAGGCTAGTCTCATACATACCCGGCAGTCAAGTAACCGGTGTCGTTTACCTGGAATAATTGCATTGTATATAATATGAAATCAAAAATCGGGTTAGTGTGAAGCGCTCCATATGATACAACGTCCCTACAGCTGTGTAAACAGCACCAGTATACCTGACTGCCAGTTATGTGTGAAACAAGCCTTAGGGCCGCTACTGAAACAATAGCTACTGAATTAATTATAATAATAATAATAATAATAATTTCTCTGGATGATGTAGAACACATCCAGAGGAGTTTATTGATATAGCTCAAACATGACAATATTATTAAATATAACACAGTGATTTCATTGCTAAATTTGAAAAAATATGATTCCCCACTATAAAATTATGTGTTGGGGTGATCATCAATATAAACCTTAGATGAAGCTAATACTATTCCTAACTAGCCATTATAACTATTACAATAATAAAAACTATTTACTACCTAAAACTACCTAAGTATGCATAATCGTATTTCTATTCACATCCTATTTACTATGAGCTCCTCACTACGGTGGACACCAATATTATATAACCAATTCCTTATTTTTTTTTTAAATCTATTATTATTGCTTTCTTCTTTTATTTCCAGTGGAATTCTATTGTAAATTGTTGGCCCTAAATATCCTATTGATCTTTGCCCAAATGCTGTGTTCATTCTGGGTACATCCTGATAATTGAGGCTTCTTATTCTAGTATTGTGGCTATGAGTTACAATATTATTTTCATTATCATTTTTCTTTATATGAGTGATTAACAACAAAATATACAATTGCCTAACACTAAGTATTCTGTTTTCCATGAATAGTTCGCTGGTTGGGAAGCGGGCCTCCCTATTCCCCATTATTTTTAAAATACGTTTTTGAATTTTGAAAATTGGATCCACAAAACTATAATTTGCGGATCCCCAAACTAACAGACCATATCTTATAAGAGATTCAACTAATGTAAAATACACTGTTTTTATCATTTCTTTATTAATTATATGCCTCAGCTGATAAAATTTATATATTAGCTTCCTTATTTTTGCAGTTGTGTATGATATGTGCTTATCAAGATTACTGAATGTCCTTCAATTACTGAAGGACTGAGAAACCGGGCATGATAGATCAATCTACAAACAATAATAATATTCATATAAGGTAACGGGGAGGTAGATAGATAATTTGTCTTAATTTTTCCAGCACTTTACAGAACCAGAAGTGCTGTGAACGAAGTTGAGGCATATGAGCCACTCTTTCACTTAACCCACATTCAGAAAGAGAAGGAAGAAGAACAGTTGTTAGGAAGAAAAGGAAGAACAGTGTGTAGAAAGAGAAGGAAGAGTAGGTAGAAAGAAAAAGAAGAACAGTGGGTGAAAGAGAAGTAAGAATGATAGTAGAAGAAAGAGAAGGAATAGTAGGTAGAAAGAGAAGGAAGAAAAGGGCAGTAGGTAAAAAGAGATGGAAGAGAAGCAGTAGAGAGAAAGAGAAAAAAGAAGGGCAGTAGGTAGAAAGAGAAGCAGTAGAGAGAAAGAGAAGGTAGAAGAGCAGTAGGTAGAAAGAGAATGAAGAGAAACAGTAGAGAGAAAGAGAAGGTAGAAGGGAAGTAGGTAGAGAGAGAAGGAAGAGAAGCAGTAGAGAGAAAGAGAAAAAGAAGGGCAGTAGGTAGAAAGAGAAGGAAGAGAAGCAGTAGAGAGAAAGAGAAGGTAGAAGGGCAGTAGGAAGAGAGAGAAGGAAGAGAAGCAGTAGAGAGAAAGAGAAGGAAGAAGAACAGTCAGTAGAAAGACAAAGGCAGAAGAACAGTAGGTAAAAATAGAAGGAAGAGAACAATAGATTGTAAGAGAAGGAAGAAGGGCAGTGCGAGAATGAGAAGGAAGAACAGTAGGGAGAAGGAAGAATAACAATAGGTAGAAAGAGAAGAAAGAAGGGCAGTAGGTAGAGAGAAGATAGAAGGGCGGTAGGTAGAAAGAGAAGGAAGAGGAGCAGTAGAGAGAAAGAGAAGGAAGAACAGTAGAGAGAAGGAAGAAAGGGCAGTATGTAGAAAGAGAAGGAAGAAAGGGCAGTAGGTAGAAAGAGAAGAAAGAAGAACAGTAGGTAGAAAGAGAAGAAAGAAGGGCAGTAGGTAGAAAGAGAAGAAAGAAGGGCAGTAGGTAGAAAGAGAAAGAAGAACAGTAGGTAGAAAGAGAAGGAAGAACAGTAGGTAGAAAGAGAAGGAAGAACAGTAGGTAGAAAGAGAAGGAAGAAGAACAGTCTGGAGAAAGATAAAGACAGAAGAACAGTAGGTAAAAATAGAAGGAAGGGAACAGTAGGTATAAAGAGAAGGGCGAAGAAGAGTAGGTAGAAAGAGAAGAAAGAACAGTAGGAACAATAGGTAGAAAGAGAAGGAAGAACAGTAGGAGAAAGAGAAGTGAAAAGAATAGTAGGTGAAAGAGGAGGAACAGTAGTTAGAAAGAGATGGAAAAGGAACAGTAGTGAGAAGGAAGAAGAACAGTGGGAGAAAGAAAAGGAAGAAGAACAGTAGGTAAAAAGAGAAGGGAAAACAGTAATAGAAGCAGAGAACAAAACAGATGCGACAAACTAGAAGGACGGGAGAAGGGGAGAACCGCTCACTAGTGACCCACTTTTAAAGTGGGTCGTCAAAATGTAGAAGAGGAAGAAAGAAGGTTGAATTAATGAATGTGTGAGCGGGAGGGTGAGGAGGGATGCTTATAAAGAGGGGAGTTGGGTTCCTCTCCTGAATCGGTTGCCATTGGCAACGCGGTTGGTGCTGTGTGGGCTTTAACGCACCAACAAATCGTGTTTGCCGAAATTGAGTTTAGAAGGACGGAAGAGTGAGGAAGGGGTCTGTGTGAGAAAGACCCAACTAGAGGCAATCAAATCATTTTAGAAAGGAAGGAAAGAGTGCGCTGGTGTTCTAATCAAGAGGGGCTCGAATCAAAAGAGACACGAGTGAGCAGTTTCACTCTTTTCTCTTTATCAATCCTTCTTTGTCTCTCTTCATTTGACTTGCGTCTTTCCATCGCGACGGCGACAACGAATCGCGACTCAAGCGCCCCCTTTTGCCCCCTTCCCTTCCTTAAACTGCACTGAATACAGTTACACCAATGCCAAAACTGGTGGTGGGGATACCACTGGCACAAGAATAGCTAGGCCCCACTATTTGCTCGCAAGGACCCCTTCACACTGAAATTATTTCATCTGCTACTGGATGACCCCGACCAGTGTGAACCAATGGATTTTCTCCACCAAGAAATTATGATGTTGAATATCCATCTTGTCTCCACAAAAAAAAACTTAAAAAACAATCTAATATTAAAACTGACACTGTATTTCACTTTTAAATAATGTTTTACTCACATATATTGAAGATGCTTGAGGAATGCATTTCACTTCTGAAAAGAAGCTTCGTCAGGCTGAAAAGAAGCTTCGTCAGCCTGACGAAGCTTCTTTTCAGAAGTGAAATGCATTCCTCAAGCATCTCCAATATATGTGAGTAAAACATTATTTAAAAGTGAAATACAGTGTCAGTTTTAATATTAGATTGTTCATTAAGTATTTCGTCATGGAAAACATCACAGACTTAAAAAACACTTTCAAGTGGAAATTAACTCACGGTATGGCATGACGGCCTTTTCACTCTGTTGTCAAGAGCATCTTAAGACGACCCACAGTACCTGGTACTGGTACTGACGATGCTCTTGACAACAGAGTGAAACGGCCATCACGCCATAACGTGAGTTAATTTCCACTTAAAAGTGGTTTTATGTTTTTATTAAAGGCAAGAAAGTTGATGATCCATTTTACTCGACCAAGTATGGTGTTCAAAGTTAGTGAAAATGCTGAACAATCGCAATCGGACAAGGATAAGAAAAATTATATCAAACCCGACTCCAAGGGACGAATAACTTGGAGCGTTTTCATCTATGTACGACTTGGAAAGGCTCAATTATATTGAACGTGGTCACAAGCTAACCTAAAATGAAAGCGCAATTTCAGACACTCACAAACATAAATTAACATTGATGAAAAGCTCATCAATCACCCTCATCCAACTCATAACCCACGCACAAGTATCAGATCTATGTGGGCTTCATCCTCAAAAAAAAAAAAAAAATGCACCGCATGTAAATTTACAGCCTTCTCAAATTTTAAATATCAGTTAAAATGCCTCTACATGTCAAGTATCATGTAGGCTATTTAATACACAAACTTGAAAAAACAGAGAGGAGTACTTTGGTTAGAAGTAGTTTAGAAAATAACACAATGCCAATTTTTTACCCCATTTTAAATGCAGCAGAGCATAGGTTAACTTTAACCATAGACGAACCATCTTACTATCCCTGATCAATGCTTTAACCTTAACATACATTCCGATTCCTATGTTAATTCACGTACATATATCTTTTTCATATCACCCACAAATGAAATAAATAAAAGTGTAACGAAATATAATTAATGTGGAACCCAATAAAATTATAACGATAACGAATTTATAATGTGAATAATATTACGATGTATGAATTACCTGAGAAAACAGAAAATGGTTAATTAAACAGATTATCATACCAATTTAAGTTCCTTCTGCAACAATATAGATTTCCTATACGTATCCACAGGTCTTTCGATTTGATTAGGAATCTGAAACAAATTTAAAACAGAAAGCTTTTTTGAAATTCCTTCAAAACAGCAAAGAACATAAGAAATATGGATGTTTAAAATAATTGAGAATCGATTGAAATGTCCAATTTAATTTGGGTTCTGTTGAGAATTGACATCAGCTTCTTTTTTATAATATAACTAAATAGGCTACTAATTTCTACTGCACTTGAAATCCTTTCTTTACGAAACTACTTAGTAAATCATGGTAATCCTTTTTTGTAGTGCTTATCTAATCTAACTTTCTTGTTGACAAACAACAACTTCATTATATCATGTTCCCAGCTTGATTTGACAAGTGAACATTAATGGGAAAAGTGACAATTCGTTTTGGAAAAATATAATTGACCGGGCGTAGTGAGGTCTCAGTTTCAACTTGACCAATCGGGATTTCGTCTGTATGTTACACAATTAGGGCCGAACGCCTAGAAAAATTGGAATGACATTTTGCAAGAATGTTCCTTATTCATAGGCTGAGCAAGGAGTTTTCAAAAAGCGCCCCACATTTTTTTAGCCCAATTTATTCCCGATTTTGAGAGTGATTTGGGTGCGGGTGTTTATAAATCAACATAAGACGATTTGAGAGGGGGTTAATTCCCTGTCGAAAATTCGATAAACCCAACAGGGAGCGTTCAAAATTTTCAAAATGTTCAATATTGAGATTTTTAAATTTCTCTGTGTTTTGTTGTATTGTGTGTGTGTTGGTAGTGCTTTTTAAGTTGAGTGGAATGGGATATACTAAATTCCTGATAAATTAAGCAACATTTTGGTAAAAATTACTTTTTCAAAATACTCATTTTGAAGATAATTTCTGTTTTTTCTATTGTAAGTGGAAGGTAACTCTATTAGAAGAAGGTTGGCACTAAACCACTCTCTGAATACTGATTGAAAGGTTGGCAGGAGGGGGGATAAAAATTTCTGAAAAACTGAAGATATCTGGGAATTTCTTCTCGTCAGATAGAGCATAAAAACTCTGGAGACTTTGATTCGAAAAATTTTGGGAAAATAATTAACTTTGAAGTTAGGGACGGAAAACTAAAAAATCGCTGGATTAAAAATTCAGCATGAACAGAAACAGCACACTTTATCCAGCATCCTAGTTTGTGGTTCGGAGCCCACCTAAAACTGTTGGCCTACCATCCTTTATTATCATCAAATCATTACCCACGCATAGACCATCATTCTTTCACCTGAAAGACCTAGTTCATAGAAACACTTCTTTCATCTCTATAAAGAGTAATGTTTGATTTCAGGTGTGGCAACAGCAGGTGCTAGAATGACGGACGCCCTCAGTCAAGTAGCTGACGTTGACATTGACGCAAACGGCACATTCAAGTATATACTGATACGTGTATACGGCCCTGAACCGGCCGACGGCGAAAACGCAGAGGAAACGCCGTCTAAACTCATCGTACGCGGCTATCAACGCGCCTCCTATCATGTCGACATTTACGAAGAGGTAGGCAAAATCATTCAAATATTAAAAAAAATATATAAATCTTAGAATTATAATGTGAAACTAGATAGTTTAAATAGATCGCTATCGATTTTTTTGGAGTTTGGGGTTCGAACAAAAAAATATTAGTGATGTAAAACAGTTCGCCTCTATAGGATATAGGGTAGTTTTGACTTGTGAAAATCAAAACATTGCACAGGTGGTACAAAAGTATTTTCTTCAATTATTTTAAATCGTCGAATTGAAAAAATGGAGAGAAAATATTGAGGCATAATTTATTATGAAATCTGTTGAACTAGAAGCAGAAATTAAACTCTTTTTTAAGAACTGCCAATGTCCATTTTATGTGAATTGGGAAGCATATTACGTTTACGATTATAGAATCCGAAGCAGTTGAATGGCAGAGTTGCTAGTAGAGAGCAAGAGAGGTTGCTATGGCATCACAGTGAACATAAAATTTCTAGTTTCAAACAAAATTTAAAGTTTTTACTCTTTCTTGAAGTCAACAGTGCTAAATTTATAATTTACCTGAATTTACTGAATGAATAATCTTTTCAAAAGTGAATATCTTTTCTATTTACTAAATGTACGATCCGTTTAAACTCCAATAGGTAGGGAATAGCGCGCATGCGCGAATTGTTTGTGACAATTGGAACTGATACTGGTTAGATCCGATATTGGTTATTACAAGTACTAATTAAGTATTAGTATTCCTAATTATAAGTATTATAATTAATTATTTAAAAGTACTGGATGTATGAGGTGGCTCAGTCACATCTAACCTTGTTAGCCACCCAAGGAAAGTTTGGTTCGCGTGGAGCGCGTTCTGTGTTTGGGGGCGGTAGTGGTTTGGAAATGTTATATACGCTTGACTTACATTATTATTATTTTATTTCGTCATGTGAAACTGTGTTATTTTCATGAGCACAGCTCTTACAGTGTATGACATGTCAATATATTAATCCTAATCCATATCAGTTGTTAGATCACAACAGGTAAATTGTCAACAACTAAAAGCATAAAAAATGTCAAATATTTATCTTAGTGTCACATCATTCCATCACTCATCGCACGTATCTCGTCCTGGCCCGAGACAAGCGCGACAAAGCCAAGGAACCAAAGCGTGTTATAGTTTGGTACTCCTCATATGTTTGCAAATTATGAATCTTTCAAATGAAAATATAAATTATCATCCAATTTTGTTTTTCTAAATTAAATT
The DNA here is from genome assembly GCA_948455865.1 of Conomelus anceps. Taxonomy (NCBI): domain Eukaryota; kingdom Metazoa; phylum Arthropoda; class Insecta; order Hemiptera; family Delphacidae; genus Conomelus; species Conomelus anceps. Next base: position 7,929,200 of record OX418218.1, on the reverse strand, counting down.
TTCTTGTGAGAAAATCGCGACCACCAAAAATGTCAACGGATTATTGCTGCTTCCTGGGGTATGTAGATGTCACAAAAAAAGTTGTTGGAAAATTCGAAACGTTTGGAAACGTAATAATTACCCAAAATATTATGCAAACAAGACATTTGAAGGGCACAGGGGAAAAACGATCAAAGTCCAAAAAAACTGAATTTTGAAAAAAAATTCCTGATGAAGCTTGTTTTGAGCTCTACAAGATAGCACATCAAAAACCTGGAAATAATGATCATAGTCCCCACAACAAATCTAAGAAAATAACAAAGGCTGGGGAAAAACGATCACAGTCCACTCCAACATCTGGAAGTATGATCAGAGTCCACTTCAACATGTGGAAGAACAATAAGCGTTCATTGCACATTCCCACAGCTGATTTGATATTGTTCAGTGTCACACACATTTCACATGTAAAAATTTGAGGTTTTCTCTCAGTTTCTCAACATTTGTTATTCATTTTTTGTTTTTTTAAGTTATTATTAATTCATCTTACTTTTTTATTAATATTATTAAACTTATTAATATCGTTTTTTCATACAGGTTAGCGTAGTTTAACAATAAAAATGATTTTTTTCGTTCATTGAATTAGGCAATTTTAATAATTTCTCAAAAATTTACACTTTTCATTAATCTTAGTTTTTTGGGTGTATTCCATGTACTGAAAAAAAATATTGACAATGAATTATTGATTAATAAACTTTATTTTTCGATTTTCTCAAAAAAGTGATTTTGTGACTATGATCGTTTTTCCCCTGCACCCTTCATTTGTTTGTGCTTAAAGGTAGAAAAAAAATGTTATGAGAGATAACCTCAATATTTGGAAAACATACAGTTTCACTCAATTTATTAATAAAAACTATTTCAAATTACAATTTTGTTTGTTGTTTTGACGCAAGCTCTGTATAGTTGTATTATGTTTTTGCATACTTTGTGACTTTGAAACCCGAAACGACAGTATTTATGACACAACTTTCAAAACGGTAATAACGGTATAACGTTTAATATCTCAGATTTAGTATCAGATCCAGTTGTCACAAACACTTCTCGCATGTGCTCTATTCCCTATACAAATTGGAGTTTCAATGGGTTGTCTAAATGGCATAATATGCTAAGTTACATGAATTTGAAGGTTATGAGGTGCAATGAAAGAGTCGAACAAGAATATTAGTTGCGCGTACAGTAGAAACAATTAGTCTGGGCGCGTGGCTCTGCTTTCACTACTAGCCATCCTTTAAAAGTTGACTAGTTGACCTTGAAGACATCTGCAGGGTCGCACGGGCCACATGTTTTTAGAAATGAGCGATAAACACTCCCCTCTCCTCACGGCGCCATGGCTGACTACCAAACAGCCGCGCGCCCAGACTAATTGTTTCTACTGTACATGGGGCTTCAAACCCCCAAAACCATTCAACCTGATGCTGTACGTTCTCTGAACTCACAGCTTATTATCACACCATACGAACGAGCGAGTACAGAGGTTAGGTTGAATGGTGCATAATGCCTATCAGCACAATAATTATTATTTAATTCGTCGGGTCCTTGAAGACTCCGGTGTAACGGTTTATTTTTTCAAATGATTTGAATAATTATTAATGAATGTCAATGATCAACAGGTGCAGGCAAAACAGCTGAAGTCACTGGGTTTGGAGTGTGAGTGCGAGGGCGGCGGACGCATCAAGCACGACAGAGATGAAAAACGGCTGCTGGTCTACGGCTACTCGCAGGGCTTCGGTCGCGCCAACCATCAGCTGGCCGTTGACCTTCTCAAGGTCAAGTATCCTGACTACGAGGTCACCTGGACCAACGATGGATACTAAACTACTACACCATACATCAAATGATAACCTTTGTAAAATACCGTTTTCCTACTACAAACAGCAATAAAAAAACACCAGTACTGCGTATTGTATTATTTACTACCTTCTTATCTTCAGGGAAGATATAGGTGTGAGCCGTAGCAGACTGTATCTGTTCAACCCTAAGTCAGATAAATCACCCTTTGTAAGGGTGACCGATTGGATTGTTCTCTGCTGTAAAATCCTTTCCCTCTGGTTCGGAACACACCTAAAACTGTAGGCCCTACTCATCATTATCCACGCACAGACCTCAGACCAACGTGGGCTTCAACCTAATTTTTTTAAAGAAATAATATTTTTTGTTTAGTTAAAGGATGAAAACCACATAGGTCAGAGACCTGTTCTTGGTAATGAGTTGGATAATAATGGATGAGTAGGTAGGTTCCGAACCACGGGGGAAGTGAATGTAAATTCAGGAAACAGTCTTTTAGCTAGCCAATCAATCGATCAAAGAAGGCCCAGGAGTTCGCAGTTTATCTTATCTGACTTATTGGATGGCGTGAATAAAGTTGAGTGACTGGAGTCCAAGGTTAACCTTGACTGGATTCAACGGTTGATTTGTTCAGTCAACGGGAGTCCTAAAGGTAGGTGTGAGAAACATCTGTGATTGACTCATTTTTATTCACATCAAATAACATTAATATTGTATTACTTACTACCTTCATATCTTTTTTTTTGTTATAGTATGAAGCCCACATAGGTCAGAGACCTGTGCGTGGGTAATGATTTGAATAATGATGATGGATAAGTTGGACCTACAGTTTCAGGTGGGTTCCGAACTACCGGTAAGTGAGTTTACAGCTGAGAACAGAGTCTGGTACTTACGTATTACATGGAGGCCACTATTTAGCAAACTTAACCTAACCTTGCAACATCGTGAATTCCTACGTATCGAATTCAATAATGTAATGCTCCAACAAAAGCAATCTTCAGAACATTCCCATTTACGGGGCGTCACAATCTAGCAAGGTTAGGTTAAGCTTGTTAAGTAGTGAGTGGCCTCCGTATAATTCGTAAGTACCCAGAGTCTTTTTTGCTGTCCAAACGAAATCGGTCACCCTAACAGGAAGAGGACAAGCGCTTGTGACTTATCTGACTTTTAATTTACTAATTCAGAAATTTGAATAACCATCATTTATTCTATGAAGTGGTCAAGCTACATGTAAAGTGAGTTGAAAAGTCGAATGAAACATGTTACAAGTCTTCAACTAAAGTAATTATTGAGATATTCAAAAAAATATGCACAATAACATAAATTTCACATAGCACGCGGCCACTATGCAGAATAAATAATGAATGTATTACAAATATCTAAACGGGCAAATTAATAAAGATAGCTGCTAACTTTAGTCATCTTTACTTCTGCAACGAAGCGTTTCCGGACTCGTTTATGTTGACTTTTTCTTTTGATGAGAGGAATGAGGTAATATAGTATCGCAGTTCCTTTTGAAACACCCTGCATTATATTATAAAACATTTATTATAAAAGAGCTATCAATTTGGTTCAGATAGTGTTTTGTTGGAGTTATAATATTCATCACAGATGAAAAAGAATATTTAATCTTAAAAATGTATAACAAAAAACCTGCTCATGTTTTCTGCACGGCAACATTTTTAAGCCAATTTTCGATAAATTACACACAAATTATAATGTCTCTTGATGAGCCACCTGTCAACAATATATGAACAAACTGATAGCAATATTTTTTTAAATTGTAAACACTGGTCAAAAAGTTATTGTTAAGCTGTGTTTACGCTAGTTGTAGTTCTGTAGGAGTTTTGAAAATCTGCTATACGGCTGTTCTATTGAACAGAAAATAAAATTTGACAGCTACATATAGCTGATTTGTTGTTTAGCACTGCTAAATAGCTTTCCAGCTATCAAGTGTGAATGCAGCTTAACAATATTATTATGATAAATGTCAATTACATGAAAATGAGGCAATACATTCAAATGTTAAAAAGAGTCTATTAATGTGTTAAGAGTACAGCTCAAGACCTTAGTTTGTGACACAACGTAATGTGGTGAGACTTTTTAAATTGATTCCAAATGAATATTAAAATGTGCAGCAATGACCATGTTATTACTATTTTAATGACCATAAAAACTAATAATTTTTGTCTACTACCAAAAGTGGTAGACTAAAATTATTGACCTTTCTGACACTGCTTTTGAAATAACCAATTCCTAAATTTTATTCACCTATTCCATGAAAATATAATGAACCAGAAGGAAAAAGTGAGTGTTATAGCTAATCTTTCTATGGTTAGAGGTACAAAGAATTCTTTCAACTTCTACAAACTTATGGATTCTTAATCTGAGCATAAAGGACAATGACCGAAAGCGGTGTTCTGATTGGCTGAGAGCAAGTTAAATGATCATTTTCTATCTATGGAATTCCAAGTTCAGTGGTCATAATGAATGATATTTCATTCTATTAAAAGTAGTACATGAACATAACCCTGAACTTCTAATTTTATTAGTGAATTGAATGATAATTAGTTGAATACTAAAGAGCACTGATGTAAGGTAAGGTTGGTAAAACATGGTATGTTTCAAATTTCTTTCAGAAATTAAACTAAAGGTTAGTTCCAAACCAACAAAAGTATAAAAAACTAATGCTCCACTCTGAGATTAGAAGGTAGAAGCCATAACAAAATGTATCAACCAGCCAACTAAAATAGACATTCAACTAATATTTGCATAAAATCAGCCTCTGTAGGTTGAGAATATGACAGGACTTTTCACTTTTTCATGAAAACATCTCTGTCTCTTGAGTTGTTCAACTTGAGTCTTTTACTGGAGAGCATCACTAATAAAAAACCTAACCTTTTCCCTAATTACCAACATATCAGAATCATAATCAACTTATAACTTTTGAGGTTAGATTTCTATCAGCGGTTCTCTTCTACAGGAGATCAGATTTTTCTAAAACAGTTCTATAACCCTTAAATTTTCACCAGCTTCTAACTTTAAACACCAGTGAACAGTGATAATGATATTTTGTATACGGTAAAATTCTTACAATGAACAAAGCTGTAGGCTATATAAATGAAGTTAATCTAAATTGTAAGTTTATCCTTTCTTGTAATTATTGATAAAGAAAATTGAACAAGAACTCACCTACAGAAATCTGCAAATGCATCCCACTATCTTCACTGAAATGAGATTACACACTTTCAAAGAAAAGATCACTTGCATAGATCGTTACAGCAATTCACTTCATAAGGTTATTCATAAATGCACCGAAAATATTGTTTATACTCAATTTAAACAAGATAGATGAAAGATTTACCGTAAGTAACCCATCATCTAACTTCTGCATTATTTCCGTCGCGTAATAAACGAATTCACAGACTTCACTGATAAAAAATTGTGCTCTGTTACACAAAAAGCACTACAATATTAGGGAATACAACTTCAAGAACTGAAATGATTTACGATATCACTCACGAATTAACATACCGAATCAAAACAAAATTCTCAACACAACCGACCAACTAACCAACATACTTGGAACTTGGAGGTTAGAATCAGGAATCAACATGTTAGATTTCGAGCCAGCTGGCTGAAACAACAGAGCTACCAACTTAAAAATAAATCAAAGATATCATAATATATTATATGAGCTGCTCGCACCCGCACGTATTTCTTCAAACGTGTAAAATTTCATTAATGTTGAATAATTTTAATTTTTTGATTAATATTTAATATTTTTCTATGTTATTTATCCTTATCCCAAAAAACGATTGCTGAAATACAGTACTTCTTTGCCTTTTTTTTCACTCATAACAGGCATAAGTTAATTGCGGAATATTATTTCTGATTTGTAAAAATCTGGTGTAAAGCGCTCCATTTTATTATACAGTACAATGGTTGAGTTCTTGGGAGCTTTACCGGTAACCGGTCAATGTTACCGATGGCATGTGATTGTTCTATTCAAATCAAAGAAGTTATAATAATATTCACATTAATAATAGATTCAAATTAATAGACATTGAAAAAATTGACCAATCAGACGACAACGGTAACATTTACCGGTAAATGATAATGCTACCATGTACTGAACCAATGGTCAACCGTTTACCGGTAAATGAAATTTTGCCGGCTACTAAGGCGCCTGATTGATTTATTCAACTTTTTAAACGTCTATAAATGAAAAAAAAAGACCAATGAGACGCCTTGGTTTCCGGTAAAATTCTATTTACCGGTATCGATAAGGCTCCCATGAGCTTAACCATAGTCCCAACGACCGGGCATATTTTGGGAAATATTTTGAAACCCTTTACCAGCACGCATCAGGGAACATGTGCGTCAAATTTGAAATCTGTAGTTTTCGAGAAAGGGATCAAGTTATCAAGTAAACTTGAGCGCATTTTCTGCAAAAATATTTAGTCTACACTTTTCTAGAAGGCTGTGCATCCGAAAATAAAGTCTCTACTTCTGCTTTTTTGACAATTACGCGGTTTTCCGCTACGAAAACGAAAGCATCTCGTCTCGATGCTAGAAATGAAAACGCTTTTCTGCTAAATTTTTTCATTAGTGAAATAAATAATAAATGACGTGATACCTTAGACTTAGAGGAAAATAATAACTACTGTGAACAGTAGACCTCACGACCAAGAATAAGGGTGCTTACGTAGAGGATGATTATACTCGATGATAGACCTAATAATTACCATCGCAAAATTAAACACAGTCATCAGGTCTAACCCTTGATTCAATTTGCTTTGTATATTTCCCACAAAAAGTCACTCTGTATCACATCACCAAGGCTGTGTTTCTATTTTCCAGACAGCTGATTGTTCAAATCAGATTTCATATGACTGATGATGATTGTATTTAGCCTATACAAAAATATTAATTAAATTTTATAATTATTATCATTTACTTAGTAATCACTTGACGCACATGTTTGGGATTAACAGTGCTTAGATGGCACTCAACTTTGTAACCTATACTGTTTTAGTATTTATTTAAGAATATGTTTTGACGTTGTCTTGTGCTTATCGGCCCGCTGACAATAAAATCTTATTTATTTATTTATTTATTTATTCATTATGTTTCCTATAGAAATAAAAGCCCTGAATGCCTTTCCTTTTTAAATATCTTACAAATGAAAGCAAATTTGTAAAATATTTATACATACATCCCTGGACATTCATAAAAAAGTTAATAGAATTTGGTCCATGCGATCAGTCATAAATGCGTTACAGACAGAAAAATGCAAATCGGTCGACTTGTAACAGAGACATCTCTTTGTTTGGTGAAAAATGAAAACGTTTTTCTGCAAAATTTTATTTATTAGGCTGGGCATTCACGTTCCGATTTGCAGTACGACTTGCAGTCCAACCTCCAAGGTTGGATCCGAAAACGGAAAGTGAATGGGCTTGTTGGATAGTTGGAATTGTAGAAGGACGACATCAGACTGTCGACGGTGTTGGAGCGTTTGTGGGGGAGTCGGATCAAAGTCGTCCAACTTATCTCAGTCAGTGCATGACCTTCCGGCAAGTTCGGGCAACTTCGGTTACATTTTTCGGCTCCAGAGCGATGCTCACAGCTGATTAGGAATAAAGTTGGATTGCAAGTAGGAACGTGAGTGGAGTCGACTAACCATTTATAGCAGTACTACTAGCATTACTGCAAGTCGTACTACAAGTTGGAACGTGAATGCCCAGCTTTAGGAAAAGAAATGGAATGACATGATAACCTCAGTGGAAAATAATACTTGTGGATAATAATGAATTACAACTGCAAAATCAGCAGGCACGTGCACTAACACAATGGCATTGTAGTAGTCAATAACTGCTCCAATCTGACATGCAATCCTACCAGGCTATACCATTCCACAATATTTTGCGATGATGATTTGACGATTATAATTATCCTCGAGTATTGGATGTTTCTCTGCTCTCAAGCATTCTTAGACATAATTTCTATCATCTAAGTTATATAAAATAAGTTGGGTGGTTGCACCAACGAACCCATACGACCAATGGTCTTATGTGTTCGCTGGATAGCACCCTTGTAACCACACATTGGTCACGCAGTGAGCGTGTTCATGCGAACGTGATGTTCAGTCACGACCGCTCAAGACTGCGTTTGGATGGGTGACCTTGCTTCTATGACTTGATGTTATAAGCATTATCACTTTCCCGGTGGTTTGGAACCCACCTAAAATTGTAGGTTCTCCGTAACATGGCTCGAACGGCGAGGTGGAACTACCCACCAATAAAAACCACATGATTATTATTTTTTTATTTACGTAGTTTACATTCTTGCAACCACATATTATTTACGGTTTAATAGAGGGATTATTCCTTCATTTTATTTGCTGGTCACAAAAGGAAGGGAGGGAAAGCATCTAATCGGCGGCCAACAATAATTATTATCGAGGAGCCAGTCAGTGTGGGGAGTGAGTTGACCCCTCAAGGGCTAGGGCTGATGAGGGTGTGAGGCCTCCCTCATGCAAATGAGGGTTCAAGTGAGGAGCCAGCTGCAGTAGTGAGTTTTGACTGACGACCAATAGGAGCTCAGGCTTAGTCAGGTACAAGGGCATCGGCTTTTATTGGACGAGCGTGCGCAATCTCTCTCTCCCCCTTCCCCCCCAACCCATCGCAAACACAATCAGTGGCGGATCCAGAAAATGTTTTTGGGGGTGGCTGGTTTGCTACTGATGATAGTGTGGCGGGGGGGGGGGGGGGGGGGTAGAGGTGAACTGAAAACAAGTATTGTGAAAGCTTTTCATAATCAAACATACCCGAACTATAACTATTCATATGATTGGGAAATAAAAAATAGCTTTACTAGTGCTTTGAACCATATCGGCGATAAAATTAACTTAAATTTAAAGTATATTGGAAAATTTTGATTGAATTATGGCTGAATCTGGTGTGTTCAACAGTTTGTCAAGGAACATAGACCTAGTATTATTCCGGTATTACGGTCATATTATTCAATTTTTAAGAATTAAAATCAATGTGGGAGCTTTAATAAGATACAAATTTTTCAATGAACTAAATGTTTCATCTAGTTTTAATAGATAAACTTTGTGTGAATTCCACACTGTAAAAGAGATGTTTTTCTAAAGTTTTTATCTAAAGTTTACCTCTTATAGAAATATGGGATCTAATGTTACAATTGAAGACTTAGTAGTGGAATTAGGTAATTCTTGCTATAATGAATATTTTACGAGCTTCAAACTGGAGGTTTGATTGGAAAAAATTTACACTCTGGAGGTTTTGGGGGGGCTTCAGTCCGAAAGCCCCCCCCCCCCCTTTAAATCCGCCACTGAACACAATCTTTAACTGTACTTGGTGGAACTCGTTGAAAAGCGCAGCGCAGATAGAAACGAAGGAATGGTGACGCAGCCTTACGCAGTGTGACTTTTGTAAAAAACGGAAATGATTTGGACTGCGCAAACTGAACTGGGGAACGGTCTAATTTATTTACATTAACATGTTCTGTTTTTGGAAAAAAATTAATTTTATAATTTTTTTGTTAAATTTCGTTTTGTGATTCCCGATATTGAAAAATAACATAACATAACAATTATATCTGTTTTCACAAAATGTCCCTCCTGCGTCATCCATCATGTCACCTAGTTTTTATTGTAAGCTATTATTGTTATTATTATATTGTTAAGATTGTGATGGAAACTTGTAATTTTGAAAACTGACCAATCCTTAATCCTATATCCTATTTTTAACTAAACCTCCTTTTTCCTCTACTAACACTATGGCATGCCATAGTGATGGGGTAGGATGATTTCCAAATTATATGTTTCATTTATTATATGTATCTTATTATTACCTGAATATAATTATTGAAACGCTTGCTTAAAATTCTTTGTATTGTATATTGAAAAGGAAATAAAATTATTATTTATTTATTATTATATCTAGCGCAAGGCAGTCTTTACCTACTGTATGGAGTGATTAGATTTAGTTATTTGTTTTATGTAAATTTACATAAAAAATGAAGAAATCTAAAAGTTTATTGTAGATTGTAATTTTTATGATAAAAAAATATGCATTTACATAGAACGGGGAAATTTGGACACAAGTCGTCCACTTTAGAACAAGGGCGGTCCCAGGGGGGGAGGGTCATGACCCCCAAAAATCAGAAATTCACTGGTTGGTTAGGAAGGAGGGGTAATCTCGCAAAAAAGGTCAACAAAACCCATTTGTGATTGTGACACCTGAGCTGGGACCGCTCCTGTTTTAGAAACGAGTGCTATTTGCGAAACCAGTCACTGCGTCGCAGCCTTCTTGTAACCGCCTACTATCTAAATAGTGGTCGAGTTCCTGGGAGTCTTAAGGTAATTGAGTCTTAAGGTATTTGAGTCTTAAGGTAAGGCTCAAATACAACAACCCTTGCAGAGCCGTTCAGAACGCTCTCCTTACTGCTGACTATATTCCCCAGGGCTTAATTTCTAAATTGAGAAGTACCGGAGCTGTGACTTACCGGAGGGTATGAATACACCTCAGCAAAATGGGGGGGGGGGGGTCCAGGGGTCCTCCCCCGGAAAATGTTTGAAAATAACACTTAAATTTCATTAATTTCATTTGCATTTTAAACGCTTTTGAGCATGATCAGTAAGGCACATTTTTTTGTAGATTACGTCTTGGAGACTCCAGTTAAGGAGTATAAGACAAGTCAGATCAACAATATTATACACTAGATACCATAATTACTATATCAATTAGTTGAGGTGAGGCTTAATTTTGATGTGAAAGGAACTCTTGTACACTATAAAAAGCTTTATCAACTAAATATTTCATCAATTGTTTTTTAAATATTTCTATATTTTCAAGACTCTTCAAAAACTGCGGTAGCTTGTTGTAGAATTTCCTACCAATATAACTAGGATTTTGTTTGAATAAGCTACTATTGTGACTCACCAAGTGATAATCTCCTCGGCTTCTTGTATTATAATCATGTATGTCAAGATTTTGGTTAATATCATTCGTTTTTACATATAAAGTAGCTTCATACACATATAAGCAGGGTACAGTTAGGAGACCAAGCCTCTTGAACAACGGCCTACATGAATCTAATCTATTTACTCTTTCTATACACCTAACCGCTTTCTTTTGGATCTTAAACACCCTATCAAGATTTTGTTTTGATGAATTACCCCATACTAAGATAGCATACCTAATCGGTATAACATATTATAATATTATACCAAAGTTAATAGATAAAAGGTTGAACGGTCGATAGTTGTTTTTAATTCCTTCATGGATGACGTCACTTGAATCAGTTCTCCAGAATCAATTTCCCAGCTGGGAGAGATGCTTTGTAAATGGGCCTCTCCCAGCTGGTAAAATCAAGAAGTCTTGTCTACCTCTGCCAATTTAGTGCATGAATTGGATTTATAATAAAAACTAGTGTATTATTCATATCCTTTCGAAAGAGAATTGCAATTTCTAACTTCCTTCCAGAGGAAAAGTATTTTCTGTGTTTTTTTCATTAATTATAAGAGATTGAATACATATCTCCCATAAGAGAGCATGTTAAAAATCTGAAAAAACTGATTCACGTGACGTCATCCATGAAGCAATCCCCTGTCGGATTTAGAAAGAACTAACGACCGTTCAACCTTTTTTCTATTAACCTTGATATTATACATAATATAAAAATAACAAGCTAGTTCAGATCTGGTTTTTAAAATAAATGATTTTATTATCGATTTAGATAACCGGAGCTCTGCTCCGGTGTGCTCCGGCTGAAATTAAGCCCTGGTTACATATTCATCATGTATTCAGTTAAAAATAGAGTGAACCTCAGGCTCAGGGCCGTATTTATGAACGTTACTTGAGGGTTACTTTCCGAAAGTGACACTTGAAAAGCCACACTTGAGTGAAATCCGTATTTATGAATCACACTTGATCGAAAGTGACACTTTCGAGCAAAGTGTCACTTTCAATTCTTACGCGAAAACCATACTTAGTCAAGTGAGGGAGATAGCTTACTTGAATCCTCACTCAACGGACCGGTACAGTTTATAGTTTAACAATAGCTATCACATTATATAGAACACTGAGAAAACATAAGGGCAAAAATAATTTATTGAAATAAATTTATTAATAAGGAATACGGAATTATTGATAAAAAATGTCTTCAATTGTTTTTGTATAATTTGTAATTCAAGCTCCCATTTTCTCTCTTTGCGGGCAATTTAAACAAGGAAAGCTTTTTCTGACTGTTCCATCTCCAACTCATCTCTAAAAATATCGGTTTGCTTTCTTTTTTTTGTGCACTGTATTGACTGCTATGCCTCTTCTGAAATCAAATAATGAAAGGAATCAAAAATAAATGTAAATTATTGTTACTGTAATTTAAACATTTTTTAAAATTATCATAAAATATATATAATTTCTGGAAAACGGCGTGTGAACTTTTTTAAGTTTTGGATATCCCATGATTAATAAAATAAAGTCTGTTGACACTATGCACATACTATATTGAGACTTGATTTAAATAATTTTATAATAAAAAAATTGAAATATTGTATGTAATAGTAATGTATGAATGTATGGAGGAGTATTTATTTTTTTGCAATCATACTACATTTTAGAATTAATGTCAAAAGTAGACCTAGAATTGTTTCAAGTTCTAATCTGAATGAACTGGACAGGACAGTTGACTGGCACCAGTGGACTTGCTTCAGCTATTGGCAACGTGTAAACACGGCATCAAATTAGAACAGTAGTGTTTGTATGAGCATTTGAATTTGAATCAATTTTCAAGGTATTCAGAAATATTAGATGTTTATTATATATATGTATAACAATTTCAACGCTTCCTATCTCCTAGTTTACTAGCAATCAGGCTAATTAGCTTTCTAAGTCATAAGTATTGTAACTAATCAGTTCAATAAAATTTATTCTAATGGAAATTTCTCAATTATACGGTAATTATATAGAAAAACTGAAGAACTTATTTAGAACATCAAACTAGAATGGTACCTACTGAATTGGTTTCAACTGGGAATTATTCCAATAATGGATTCTTGCAATTTGTATAATCTTCAACTTTTGTAACATTCATTTCTAGTCAGTCACCTATTTAAAAAATATACGAAAAATGAAAGACAAATTCAAATGATCCTGTTATTCTGTTCTGCTGCTGTAGATTTATGTGCTCAATTCGTATAGGTCATTGTCTAAATTGAATGTATGTTTCACATTCATTATCATCATTGAAATACGCAATGCAGAGCCGCATCTGAGAAAGTAAGTTACAGCCTTAAAACTAACCTAACGCTTAATCCTGTTTTGTTTGGATATACCCACATTTGACAATGCGACTGTATCGCTATCAATGGTTTTATGATATCGCTTCTTGATAATAACATACTAGTAAACCTTTCGAATTAATAATTATGAATTAATGCAACCTTAGAAATATGTAAGAATAACAAAGCTTACCTGGCTATGATCGCCAAAACTGTTGAACTCTTGTTCAATTCGCGTCCGTATTTCATTCTTTTTTTGTTATTAGATCCATCTGTCCTTTTGCTTACAATAATGTCGAAATATTGCAGGACCAATTGTTTGAGAATTTGAGAAATTTCTTCTCTTTCGATGAGAAGAGTCTGCGTTTTTCAATAATTTAGCCCATTGCCGATAACAATCACAAAAGAGATAACCCGGAATCTGTTTTGAATTTGTTGTTTACATTGAACGAAATGCTAATAACGCGTTCCTATTGGCTGCTGCGCGTGACGTCTTAATTGTTGGTGACGTCATTTCAAGTGACACTTTCGGAATCGCTCTTCAGTAAGAAACAGCTGACGAATGTTAAGTAACGTTTATAAATACGGATTTTTCTCAAGTGACACTTTCAGTATAAGAAACACTTATGTAAGTAACTCTTTCATTCAAGCTAAGTGTGGGTTTAAGTAACGTTCATAAATATGGCCCTAAGGCTCTCATGAGCTCAACCAGTGCTCACATTGTCACTATTACGCCTCCACGATTTCACAGTAATTTTTGTCATATTTTAACTTTTGCCATATTTTAACTTTTGCCATATTTTAACTTTTGCCATATTTTAACTTTTGCCATATTTTAACATATTTACTGATGCATGCACCCAAACTTGCTAGTTCACTAGACCATGATTTCTAACAGTTACAAAAATGAAACTTTTCACGAAAGTTGAGCTAGCAACTTACAGTAGACCAATTCGGCCAATTTTTGTATCAATCGTTGAGTTCATGGGAGTCTTACCTTTTACCGGTGAATGGCATTTTACCGGAAACCAAGGTGTCTGGTCCATTCAAATTTATAGACGTTCAAAAATTTGAATAGTCTCTTAGTTTCCGGTAAAATACCATTCACCGGTAAACGGTAAGGCTCCCATAAACTCAACCATTGATACAAAAATTGGCCGAATTGGTCTACTGTAAGTTGCTAGCTCAACTTTCGTGAAGATACATTTTTGTAACTGTTAGAAATCATGGACTAGTGAACTAGCAAGTTTGGGTATATGCATCAGGTATTAAAAAGTTCTCTTTGCCATAATAATGTAGCTGGTCGGCCAAAAATACAAGACATATATGTAAATATTCATATAATCAGTCATAATTGAATTAAATACATCATACAGCTACGTGGTGAATGTAGGCGTAGGTCATGTTATGAGTGCAGCACAGTCCAGTATAACTAAGCTATTTATTTTTAAAGACATATAAATATAATGATGGCCTATTTCCTATTAAACAGATTGCATACAGAAGCTGCCTTCCAAAGGTGTTGCACAGAATCTTGACGTGCACGATTATAATACAAGAAGCCGAGGAGATTATCACTTGGTGAGTCACAATAGCAGCTTATTCAAACAAAAACCTAATTATATTGGTAGTAAACTCTACAACAAGCTACCGCAGTTTTTAAAGAGTCTTGAAAATATAGGAATATTTAAAAAACAATTGAAAAATATTTAGTTGATAAAGCTTTTTATAGTGTACAAGAGGTCCTTTCTTATCAAAATTAAGCCTCACCTCAACTAATTGATGTAAGTAGTAATTTATTATTATACTTATACTAGTGTATAAGATTGTTAATCTGACTTGTCTTATACTCCTTAACTGGAGTCTCCAAGACGTAATCTGCAAAAAAACAACATAATTTTTGAATATTTTATTTATTTATTGCTGGTGTTCATTCATTTATTCCATTAACAGCATGATTTCTGAACCTTTATATGCTGAATTACATATCCCTTTAAATTTGTAAGAAACCAATCAATTAAATTCTTCTAACCTCCTTTTATGTTGTATGATTGTATCACATTTTTGAACGAATGTATGTGTACAAGCGGCCTGAAACTGTTTTTGGTATTTTTTAGCGTTAACGGATTTTTAGCGTGGCTTTGTGCAAACTCTATTAAAATTAAACTCTATTAAAAGTTGTAAGAATAAAAGTTTAGTAGAATTACAACATTTTGTTTCATTCATCACGTATTGTATATGTTAGATTTGTCAATGTACATTTTATCTGTGATGTTTTCCATGACGAAATACTTGATGAACAATATAAAATGTAATTAACTTTTTATGTGAATTTAACGACTTGCAGTCAAATATTCATTAAGAAATAATAAGTATAATATAAGACTAAGTATAAGAATAAGTATAAGACTGCAAGTCGTTAAATTCACATAAAAAGTTAATATTAACAACGCAGTTTGTCATGGAACAAGAAATCCAGGAATAAAATATAATATAACAAAACTAACACTATTTTATTTTATATTTCTATTTTAATATAAGATTTTTACTCACTTTTACTGGAGGTACTGGAGGGATGTATTTCACTTCTAAAGAAAAGCTTCATCCTTTAGAAGTGAAATGCATCCCTCCAGTATCTCCAGGTGAGTGAAAATCATATATTAAAATAAAAATACAGTGTCAGTTTTGATATTAGATTGTGTATCTTATCTGAGAGCGCGGTGTTTATGCGATCGTGATGTTCAGTTACGAGTGCTCAAGACTGCGCTTGGATGGGTGACCGTGCTTCAATGACTTGATGTTATAAGCTTTATTTTCACTTACCCGAACGTTCGGAACCCACCTAAAGCATTAGGTCCACCATGTTCCCCAAAACATGGCGGGGAGGTGGAACTACCCGTAAGAGTCTCCCCACCAATGAAAGCCAAAACGCTTATTATTTTTTTCTTTCAGATATTTTTGTTGTAAGTTGTAACCGAAATGGGCTGAACGATAAATTATTGTGGACTCGCACCCAGAGCGTCGGTCCTCTGAATTTGGTGGCGTCCCAGAAGGGGGGCGCATGCCACGCCTCCCACGACTTTCCATAGGGGCCCCCCTGTTTGAGGGGGTGAGAAGAAAGGGAACCCCAAACTGTGCCCGCGCATTTCAACCCCTGCTGTCGCTGATTTTTCCAAGGGGGAGAAAGATAGTTCAACCCCCCTCACCACCTACCAACCACGCGAGCTTTACTGACTCCTGTTATACACTTGTTTGCCTGCGCCAGAAAACCAGCCGGCAGTGTGCGGACTGCCAAATTGCCAAAAAATAAGAATAGAAGCGAGGGAGTGGTTCAATTCAATGAATGCCAATATTGTTAAAATTCAATTGCGATTGTTAACAATAATAGATAAATGCTAAATTTGAAATCAGAATGACCACCCCGGGGGGGGGGGGGGGTTGCTGGAATTGAAAACTATTATTGGAGTTCCAAGTTGTCAGTGTGTTTTCTCCCCAGAGAAGGGACCTGTTTCCTAACAAAGTTCAAATTACTAGTAAAAAATAATAATAAGCGTATGGCTTTTCTCTGTGACGTTTTCCATGACGAAATACTTAATGAACAAGCTAAAATTAAAACTGACTCTGTATTTCACTTTTATATATTGTTTTACTCACTTACATTGGAGATGCTTGAGGGTTGCATTTCACTTCTGAAAAGAAGCATCTCCAATATAAGTTAGTAAAACAATATATAAAATTGAAATGCAGTGTCAGTTTTAATATTAGATTGTATGGCTTTTATTGGTGGGGAGTCCCTTACGGGTAATTCCACCTCGCAATAGTATTAGGTAGCGGTAATTTGTCAGGCAGTCCATCATAAAATAGTCACCTTGAGTCCAAATCCGTCAAAAACCATTAAAAAATAATCACCTTAAAACGAAGCTATTCTGTTCTTTGGCAAGGTTTTTAAGTAATAACAAAACTGATTAATAAAATAACAAAAGAACCAGCTTGATTAATAAATGTTGAATTGTATGAATTTCATGCATGCATGTACAGTATTAAAAATTACTTACATTCAGTGGCGTAACGTTTTCCAATTGGGCCCTCCCGCAACCGATTTTCCGGGCCCCTCTCCTCAAAATCATATAAATATCCCCCCTCTCTCTTGTCTCCCTTCCCATAAAAACTTGCATGATTTTTATGGGCAGTTATAATTATGGAAGAGCAAAACACCTTTTTATCTTTTCTATTTAAAAATTCAATCATGTTTCAAGGAGGGCTAGTCTAATGATTTTGGCTGTAGCCTACGGGCTCCTGCTGAAAGATGAAAATAGTTGGGTGTTGATTATGTTATAAATAATTATCTAATATTAAAACTGACACTGTATTTCACTTTTCTATATTGTTTTACTCACTTATATTGGAGATGCTTGAGGGATGCATTTCACTTCTGAAAAAAAGCTTCGTCAGCCTTTGTCACTTTTCAGAAGTGAAATGCATCCCTCAAGCATCTACAATATAAGTGAGTATAACAAAACAGTATATAAAAGTGAAATACAGTGTCAGTTTTAATATTAGATTGTATTTCGTCATGGATAACATCACAGATAAATAATTAATCTTGAAACCTAGAAACCTTGAAATTGATGTCTTCTATAGGATCCACATTCACATCCTCCTTGTTAGCACCTTCGCTCCTTTTCCCAGAAAATGTGTTCTCTCAGAATTCGCCTCGTTTGCAGACACGGACACAGGTTAAAATTTGAAAAAAGGGCATTTTATCTAAATTACCACGAAATTACTAGGTCAGGAAAAGAGAAAAAATTTAAGAAATTTATTCTCAAGAGGCAGAAGAGAGAAAACGTAAACTACGAAAACAGTACTTGATCATATTATAAGAAAAAAATTCAACTGTGTTAGGAAAACTGAAACAATTGGACCAAAACTATTATTTATATACTTATTCTGTACAATAATCACGTAATTTATCCGATATATCAAGGGCATAAATATTCCTTCTGAACATTGTTTAAAAATGTACTAGTCGATAAAAAATAGAAATAACTAAAACATGACTGTACAACATCACAATACCATAAACGCAGCATGTTGAAAAATAGAATAGCAATGAAAAAAAAATGGCACTCCAAATGATAAATTCACGATCACGAACTCAATCAATATACATACGGTTTACTCTAGGCCAATTTATCGGACACGTGTAGGGCTATATGCATCACACTGATATACTTATTATATTTCAATATTCATCTAAACTACCTCACTAATTTCTTTATGTTTGTATCTCAATTTTTGTTGATGATGCCCCCATGAGTCTGGAAACTAGTGCGTGGGTAACGAGGTGAATTATGAGAAACATCCATGGCTGGATGAGATTCGAACCCAAGGCTGCAGGAAACGAAACCAGCCGGAGGCTTATCTAATCGCAGACACGCGCTCCAACCAGTTGCACTACCAGAACCACCGAAATAATGCCATATTGTACAGAAAATTCACGTAATTGTTTCTGATACATTCAAATTACGATTCAGATGCCCGGTTTCTCATCAGTCGTTTATTAACTTTACAGTCTTTAATAACCAGAGTAGAGGTTGGACAAAGGATAAGTTACACATGTTTTCGCTTGAAATCAGAGAGTTTAAGAAAAACTACGCTAAGGATAACTCTAGCAAAAAAGACACTGTTCTCTGCTGTAAAATCACTTCCCGGTGGTTCGGAACCCACCTAAAACTGTAGGTCCAACTCATCAATCACCATCATCCAACTCATTACCCACGCACAGGTCTCGGACCTATGTGGGCTTCATCCTAAAAAAAAAACTCTTTGCCTCCACTTCCTTTGAATGCGTGATGCTGTGGAGCAAAAGCTGAGACATAGATTTGTCAGGCAAGAATTAGCGTTATGGCGTAATTTTGGTCAAACTCTCAACAGTATTGATAGAGATAGCATCTTGCAATCAAAGCAATTATAAGAGGCTTATTTTGATCAAAACTAGCCTGTCATCTTTAGCCATTAACCTAGTTTTCGTTAAACTCTTCAACCTGGCGTAAAAACATGTTTTATGAATGGTTGAATTCCTGGGGAGCCTTTTATGGGTAACCGGTAAAAGCTAAAGGTAGCGTCCGATGGGTCTATTCAAATTTGTAGACGTTAAAATAAAAGTTGAATAGACCAATCAGATGTCCGCGGTAACATTTACCGGTTAACGGTAACGTTAAAATAAAAGTTGAATAGACCAATCAGTAATCAGATGTCCGCGGTAACATTTACCGGTTATCGGTAACACTGCTGTGAACACAACCATTATTTTTCAGCAAGATTTATTATAATAAAAACTTAAAAAACACTTTTAATTGGAAATTATAACTCACGTTATGGCGTGACGGCCGTTTCACTCTGTTGTCGAGAGCATCGTCAGACGACCCACAGTACACTCTGTGTAGAATGCACTGATATCAATACAGTACTCTGTGTAGAATACACTGTGTACTACGGTCGCCACGCCATAACGCGAGTTATAGAAAGAAATTTATTTTTTAACATCACAAAACACAAAGTAATTTTAAGCTTGTATGAAAAAACAAATTTAACGCCACCCCTGACGAGAAACCTGTGCGGGGTCGAATTTATAACTTCCACTTATAAAAGTGTTCAAGTTTTTATTATTAATTTCGAATTCCTTTAATTGCTATTACTTCAAACTAACTTTTTATTATAATAAATATCGCTGAAAAATAATGCGTGTGTTCATAGCAGTGTTACAAGATGGATCTTCAACATCAGAGATTTATTAATTAGATTACAAAAATGTGCATGAGTACAATACGTTTTATTTTAGAAATTATTTTAATGCAAATTGATGTGATAAATTCGATCAATTAGCAGATTAATTCAAGCTATTTAAGGCTGGAGTTTTATCAAATCTGTGTGTTTTGAGATGAACTTTCACATTATTTAATTGTGTGCTCCTGTAATCACAGAATTCACAGTTGAAAGGTTTTTCGCCTGTGTGAGTTCTAATATGTCTTTTCAAATGTGTTGAATCGATGCTCTTGTAATCACAGAGCTGACAGCTGAAAGGTCTCTCACCAGTATGGGTTCTGAGATGTCTTTTCAAATCACACGAGCGCGTGCAACTGTACGCGCAGTATTCACAAATAAACGGTTTTTCGCCGGTGTGTATTCTTAGATGAAGTTTCAAAACACTTGCTCGGCTATTTTTATAGTCACAAAACTTGCATCGGAACACCCTTTCTTCGCCCTTGTGTGCTTTGAAGTTATGGACTCGAAGTGACAACTGATCTTTGCACTTGAAGTCGCAATAAGCACATTCCACAGTTGGTGGACAATCATCTTCCAGTGTTGCCAAATCGCTTACAGGAACAGTTGGCTCTGCACAGCATTCAGATGAATTTGAACTTGTATCTTTCTGGTTCTGCCAGCCAACTTCAATGTCAATGCTGTCTCCAATTTCTTCCTTTTCCATTGATGCTCGTTCTTGATTTTCTGAGTCTTCTCCAACTGAATGGAAATCTGCAAAAAAACAAAAATCAGAAATTGTGGTCTTGCTAGGTGAAATTGAGATGCAAGCTTATTTAATCCCTTTTAGAGCTTTAAATGATGTCGAACACGAAATTATATATGTATTTAGCTGAATGGAAATCTGCAAAAACCTAAAAAGAATCGCCTTGCAAGGTCAAATTGAAATGAGATACATGTAATTAATTTTGAAATTGGTTTTAAACCTACTGTGGAAATTGACAACTGCATTAAATAGCTCAGGGGTTCTCAATCTTTTTCAAGGACACTACCCCTTAATGAAAAATTAAAATTTAACGTACCCCCTTGTTACCACGATGAGATGTTGTGGGGGAGGGGGACGGTTAAATTAAAAAACTTTTTTACATCAAAAACACAATACATTTGGAAACATATTTGAAAACAAATACAAAAAATTTTTGAGAAGGATGAGCTTGCATCAATGTTGAATGATTCCTTTTTCAATTGCTTAGCAATTCTATCTCTTTCATTAATATAGATTCGATCAAGCCCATTGTAATCCAGGGGTACGCGTACCACAGTTTGAGAACCCCTGAAATAGCTAATGGAAATCGATGAATGCCACACCACTAAAATATCCAGTCAACACCAGTAATCGAACCACGGATCTACTAATTGCCGGTTGGCCGCCTATTTACATTGGAAAATAACTCGAGGTCAAATTGAGTCATGATAGAATTATGATAATCCCTGAAAATGTGGATGTATTTTTAAGTCGATGTATTTTTAATGTTCCTGAAAACCTGCAGTGATAAACATTTTTTAATTATTATACCGTACAACTACAGTTAAAAGAGTGCGAATCAAGGTTTGTCAGGGATCAGAAGTGTATTCATAACACTGCATTGATGTTGAATTCCTCTAAATAGTTTTTGTATAATACTATTCATTCATTTATTCATTAATGACAAAAATACTGTCGATAGATATTTTGAAAAATTGTTATTTATATTTCATTCACCCTTGCATTATATTTACCATGCCATAAGTGAAATAAATTTACCAGTCATGTAAGAGATATAGTACCAAGATAGATAGATATATTTATATTATAATTACTACAAATTGTTCTGATACTTTACTATATATTCAAATATGTACTGATATTTATACTGGTTGAATAGGACTAGTAAAATAAATAAAACATTTGATCCAAAATGTTTTTATTTATTTTCTGTGATGCTTTCCATGACGAAATACTTAATGAACAATCTAGTATTAAAACTGACACTGTATTTCACTTTTAAATAATGTTTTACTCACATATATTTGAGATGCTTGAGGAATGCATTTCACTTCTGAGGCTGACGAAGCTTCTTTTCAGAAGTGAAATGCATTCCTCAAGCATCTCAAATATATGTGAGTAAAACATTATTTAAAAGTGAAATACAGTGTCAGTTTTAATACTAGATTATTTATTTTGTTTTCACAGCCTCATTGCACCACTCAAGTCAATCATTTCCTGGTCCTCCTTAATAAGTTCTCTTTCCGCATTGTCCAGTATTTTTTCATTCATTCTTATTTTTCATTTATTTATAACACAAAACACAATCAATTATAGATACAACAGGGAACAGGCATAGCCCATCTTCTTAGTCGTTCTTCATCTGTAAATACCCTCTGTACAGTCCGTCAGTGTTGTCTATTTTTGGTTTAAATCTTTTTTTATTTCATCGGTTCTTTAGATTTTCGGCTTTGTTATTCAAATCATCCAGGGTTATTTCCAGTTCATTCTAATCCTCTTTAACTTCCCTAATCCATCCTAATTTGTGCTTCATAACCTAAAGTTTCTCTATTATTCTG
Source organism: Conomelus anceps (assembly GCA_948455865.1). NCBI lineage: Eukaryota > Metazoa > Arthropoda > Insecta > Hemiptera > Delphacidae > Conomelus > Conomelus anceps. The sequence goes on along the minus strand of OX418218.1, from coordinate 7,906,702 downwards.
TTTGACAATTTGGTTTCTGGTGTCCTTAGAATGTGACCAACAAAAGGTATCCTTTTATATCATATAGTGTCATTTCACTGTATCATATAGTAATGGGTTCAGTTTCTCTGTAAACTACTCCACTTGACACTATCCACTATTGTCCATCTTTATTTATGCATTTTTTCGATTACTTTTTCCTGACAATACATAGGCCAATTCGGTAATTATTGTGTATCCAAACTTTTCGAATTTTCCAACAATTTTTTTTGTAACATCTACAACCCCACGAAGCAATAATCCATTAAATGTTTTGGGGGGACGTGTTTTTTCAAAAGAAAAATTAAGAAAAAAAAAATTATATTTGAATAATTCATAATTTGCAAACATATGAGGAGCTCCAAACCATAAAATGATATCAATCAAGTGAATATAACATTTCCGAAGCACTACCGCCCCCAAACACTGCGCGCCTAACCTTCCCTGGGTGGCTAACATGGCTAGCGATGTGACTGAACCACCTAAGAGATTTAGTACTTTGATGCATAAAACATCACAAATCAAGCTAATTTACCATTAATTAAATTACATAGATCAAGTGAATATAACATTGCCAAAATACTACACACACAATTCGCGCTCCATGCGCCTAACCAAACATTCCCTAGTGGCTAACAAGGCTAGTATGATGGAACCACCTCATACCTTCCATTCTTTCATGCATAAAACAACAAAAAACTAAGCTCACTTTCAATAAGTTACTTCAAAATCCAAAAAATTTCAGGCTGCACTCCATATCACAAATCTCTACTTGCATACAGTATCTCACATAATGGATAAATTCAAACAATCAGCTCTCACCAAGAATAAAAAAATATAGCATTTCCAAGAAAAAGCTATATTTTACAAATACTATCTATCATCATGTGATCTAACAATAATCATCTCTGGCCAAAAATACAAAATTATAGCATTTCAAAGAAAATGTATGTTTTCCAAATAGTATTTTTTTAATCATGGGAGAACAATCATCTTTACACATGGGAGGACACCATTTGTACGACTGTCGTTTTGACCGACCTAGTAAACAAAGGTGGTTCAGTCACATCTAGCCATCAGGTTAGGTTTGGTTACGCAGTTATGGCTGTGCTAGCAGTAGGTCGATCAAACTGTTACATCGTCCTAAAGGATACCACCCTTTACACATCATATGGCCCACCGACAACTTCTCTCTCACATGTGTAGATTGGTTAGTTAACCTACCTTTCAGTTTCCCAACCCTACCAGTTGACCGAACAAAGAAAACTAGATGATTCCACCTAAACAATCCTAATCTAACCTTACCTAGTCTGGCAATGTTACACAATATACACTTTACTTCTTTCGTAGAGTTTTGTTTTCATAAAGTTTGTTTTGGTCAGTCAACTGGAATCCCATCACATATGGTACTGTAGTTTTCATATAACTTGGCAGCAGTTGGGTTCAGATCTAGCAAGTCCTCCTATCTTCTACACGCTGCCAAGTTGAATGAATACTACAGTAGACATTTTAAAACTATCGATCATTGGATGAACATTTCTAACTAATTACTTAAATCAATACTACTGATCAATACACGCTGCCAAGTTATATGAATACTACAGAGTATAATATTTGACAGATAGAAATATTCATATGCGGAAGAAAAATAGTTCCATCAGAAAACTCTAATTTAAATGCCAAGTAAGCGTTGCCCCCACAAAATATCAGTGTATTATTACTTACTAGTGTGTGTTGAGTGTGTAGGGAAAGAATTGTTGGAAAATTCGAAAAGTTTGGATACTCAATAAATACCGTTAATTCAATAAAATATAAAAAGTGTAAGTTAAATTGTAAAACTATTTAAAAAATTTAAAATAATTAGGAACTACTTTCCGAAAAGAGCAAGGTCGAGCTTGAGGAAGAGAGGAAGGGGTTTTAATCATTTCGAGTAAAAAACATTTACTGATACTGAAAAGTAACAGCTCACTCAGACATTACTACTTTACTATATGCATAAAATGCACTTTATAATGTCAAACGTAATATTGAATTCTGCGAAGGTGAATTTTTTTATTTAAAATCTAAACCAACATCCAAGTTTAATTATTGTAAAGAAACATGCATTTATTTGAAGATGTTACCTGGAAAGAAACCAGCAGTTTGCCACGTTCTTCAACTGGAAAAACGCTCTGAATTCATGTAATCCTATAGTATGAATGATGTATAATGGAACAATAATTACGATTCAGCACCGAATGTTTGTAATAAAATAATAATTTAAAAAATTCAGAAATGTTACCTTCAGAACAAACCGACAATCAATAGCGATGGTTGCCTACACCTTATAGGTGAATGGGAAGAATAAAAATAAGATTAAATTATATATATATAGCACACAGCATACTGCGTATTCAAAAAAGCAGATGATTTTTTTTTCAGTACCAAGCTGATATTAAATCATATGATAATTATTATAAGCCTATGACTTTTGGTGGGGAGACGGGTAGTTCCACCTCGCCGTTTATGGGGAACATGGTGGACCTACTTTTTTTTGTAGATCACGGCTTGGAGACTCCAGTTAAGGAGTATAAGACAAGTCAGATCAACAATTATACACTAGATACCACAGTTAGTTGAGGTGAGGCTTAATTTTGATGTGAAAAGAACTCTTGTACACTATAAAAAGCTTTATCAACTAAATATTTTTTAGAAATATTTTTTAAATATTTTTTAGAAATATTTTTTAAATATTTTTAGCCTTCGCCATGAGTCTCTTGAGAAGCTCAAAAATTTCAAAGATCGTTAATTTTGGGCCCAAGCGTCAAAAACGATTATATTAAAAAATATCACTATAAGGTAGTCAACTCGCCAGGAGAAAAAAAAACAGAAAATTTCAATCCAGATTCAATATCCTGTAAAATGATGGACGAAAAACTCTTTCTACTGCTATAGATGGCACTCGAAAATGGTATTTTTCCTACAACTGCTCGTAAAGTAGTTCTTTACGTACTGAAAACTAATTGTAAAATACCTCTTTACTGCTCAGCAAGCGGTAAAGTACTTTACGCTCGCCAGCTGTTTTCTTTATGCTTCTGTTTTGATTTTGGTGCCTTCTCATTGGTGGATCACAGAATCCGTGAAATTGACATATCCTCAACAATGGCGAACGCTAACCAAATCCGCGCACGGTCTGTGATGTTACAAACTACAAGCTTTTATTGTGTTGGAATCCAGAACTGCAGTTTTAGGAAAAATATTGTATGTAATTCGCGCGTGAAGCTTCTTTATTGCTCTCGTAAAATTACTGCGCTTCGCTGTGCGTCGCGCAGTAAATGTTTTGACTCGAGCAATAAAGTCGCGCTTCACGCTCTTAATACATAAATAACTATTACCGATTAATCACCAATCCAAAAAAATTGGATACTCTGTAAAAAAGGTTTAATCACTTGCTCAAGTTGGCTGAGACTAGTTTTATTTATTTATTTTATTTATTTATTTGAACATTACACAATGCAATAGTATCCCTCTAGCTGTAAGCTATTTGAGGGATATTTTATTAAGACACTATATTAGAATCAAATTCAACAATGAATAACAATAGATTCCTTTTCGTAATCTATATAACTGTATATAGCCCATTATATTTTCTTTGTAATCCATTGATCTGTCTATTGTCTATTGCACCGTAAAAAATCAAGTCACTTAAACAACCAATCAATATGGTATCGCTCTTCACTCATTGACAGTTATCACTTTAATACTCACTTGACACTCCTATTTCCTACATCATAATGTGTTTCTTATTTTTTATTGAACAACTCTAACCTTCATTAATAAATAATTATTTTTTTTTAGCTTAAACTAAATCATTTATTCTCATAAAATAGACTTTTAATTTTGTTTGAATCTCACTGTTCCTCTGTAAAATTCTCAACTCCAATGGTAATGAGTTTAAAAGAAATGGAATTCTACATTCTGGGGCTCTTTTACCATAGGCATTGTTATATCTCTGAGTTCTATAGATTCTATGTCTTAATCTGTAATCTATTTCATTCATTTCTCTATATTCATTCTTGAAATAGTTACGTGACAAGTCTGTATATTTGGCTAGAGCTTCTACTATCATAATGCCTAATAACTGATGTTCAATACCATTAAAAAGAGTTCTAATAATTCTTTCTATGGTCCTATGCAGTGGCTGTTTTATATATTTTGGTGCCAAGTAATATATAGTAATTCCATAGAAAAGAGTGCTTTGAATCATTGAGTAGTATATCATTCTTTTAGTATTAACAGGAAAATAACCGCTTATTCTAGAACATTTGTAAAGTGCAGCTCTCATTATCTTCAAAAGTGAATTGTTATGTGATCTGAATCTCATATCAGCATCAAACGTTATTCCCAAATGTTTAATACTCTCACAAAAATCAAGTTTTTGACAGTCACATCCATTCATAATTTGATTCTTTAAACATTCTGTTTTATGACAGGTTAACTTAACTAATTCATTTTCATTAACTTGAATTCTCTGATTCTTAAATACTATTACTTTAGTCTTTTGTGAATTTATTTTGAAATGATTATTAAAGAAGTACTTAACTGCTAAATCAAGATCTTGTTGTATGTGTCTTAAACCTACTTTTAAATCTTTATGTATTATATACAGAATATTATCATCAGCATATTGCATAACTTTACTTTTAAATTTTAGGCTGGCGAAATCATTTACATATATGTTAAATAAAATTGGCGATAATATGCTTCCCTGGATCAATCCGCATGTTTGTTCGTAACTGCTACTAATACAAGTACCTATTTCAATCTGCAGAGTTCTATCTATGAAATAGTTCCCGAACAACCCTAGTAATTTGCCACCAATACCTATTCTACTTAATTTATGAATCATGTTTTCATAATTTACAAGGTCAAACGCTCTTGTCAGGTCAGTTGTTACAGATATAACAAATTTACTATCATTTAAAGATCTATTAATGTCACCTGTCATATTTTCCAGTAAATCAATAGTTGAACTTCCGGGGATGAAACCATATTGATTCTCATTTATTATTCTGTGTCTAGTTAGATGTTGTTGCAACTGCGCACCCATAAAATGCTCCAGAATCTTCATGAAAACTGAAACTGATCCCACTGGTCTGTAACACCCCAGGTCTTTTTTTGATCCCTTTTTAAAAATTGGTCTGAGATGTGTTACCTTCATAAGTGGTGGTATATTTCCAGTCTCAATAATTCTATTAATAAAATGTATCAATATCAATCTCAGGTAGAATATATTGTTTATTATATCCTGTGCTTTGATCCTATCTGGTCCTGGTCCTGATTTTCTGTTTAGTTTATACATGACAGTATAAAGCGATTCCAAGTTCATCTTTCTGAAGTTCATACTTAATCTATCTCCTATTGAATAATTTCCTTCATTAAAACTTTGTGCTAAATCAAACGGTTGCCCATTCATGCCAGCGATGATATCTTCGATTGCTGATTTAAAATTATTTTTGAATTTTTCTGTCAAGTCCTGCATATTTTTTTCATCTGTTACTTTAAAATTATTCTTTATTGATTCTATTATAGTTGGTTTACGTTTTTTATTTATAAATCGATTGATAATTTCCCACGTTTTTTTAGTGTTATGTCAGAAAACAATTTATGATAATAGTTTCTCTTTTCTATACGAATTTTATTTGTCAGTTCATTTCTTAGTGTTTTAAATTGATCTCTTAGTTCTAAATTATTTTTGTCTCTTTTCAACCTTTGCCATGTGAGATTTTTTCTATCAATCAATTGCTTGATATTATTATTGAACCAGGGATTTTGTTCTTGTTTTTTATCTATTTTTATCTTTATTGTACTTTTATCATAGATGTCTTTAAACTTTTTCACTATTTCATTATATATATCTGATGGGTCTCTTAAATCCAGTATTGGCCACCAATTTTCTTTTTGAATTAATTCATTAACTTTTCTTGTGCTGATAATATTCTTATGCTCGTTCTCTATATCTATATCTGAATCTTTACTAAAACTTATTTTCACCCCTGTCCAGTAGTGGTCTGAAATTTTGTTTTCTACTATGAACGCAGTGTAGGAGTTTTCATCGTTTAATTTAACATTAACATGGTCTAAGCAAGATGAAACCAAAACATTATTATAGAACTCTTCTCTAGTGGGCTTCTGGATACTATTATAAAGACCATTCGAATACAACACACCCAGATAATCCTCTGATCCATACCTATCATTCAAATAACAAATATTAATGTCACCCATCATGATAATATTCTTTTCGTTTTTAATTTTAGGCATTGTTAGAAATTTTTCCAATTCTTCATTGAAGAGATTTAGATTTTGGTTTGGAGGTCTATAAAATGCTGCTATTATTATTGACTTTTCCCCATTATAGATTTTCAAGCATAATAACTCTGCAGATACGAAATCATATTCTATATTCTCTATCTTTAAATTTTCTCTATAGACGATTCCTAATCCTCCACCCCCTCGGCCATCTGGCCTACATCTGAAAACATTCGAATATCCAGGGATCCCATATAAATCAACTTCTTCCATCCTCAAATTAATTTCACTTAATACTATTACATCTATACTACAGAGCACTTCATTTAATTCTGATTTCAGTGTATCCCAATGTTTCCTGAGCGATCTCACATTGGTACTTAAACAAATAAGTTCATTATCTACAGAGTTATCTATCCGTTTTAAAAAATTTTTCGATTCATTCCAGTTTTGGAAATTTATGAAGTTATAATTTACATTCACATCGTCCTCATCTAAATCTTGCATATTCACTAATAATTAATGTTCAATTTTTGTCGAGTCGACACTTTACAGTTCAACGTAAAATCAATCACTAATAGAATATCTTTCCTAAATTTCAAAACTATAATTTTACTTGCCATAATCAGTTTTATTTAAAAGTGTTTGCATTGCTTTTATGTAAATGGGACAGTTTGTGTCATTGACTTTATGATTATGACTTTTTTTCAGCTTTCTGCAATTTACGCATGATGGGCTCTGTGATTTATTTGGACAGGCTTTGAAATCATGGCCTTCTTGAGCGCAATGACCACAATTTTGGGATTTGCTCTTACAATATTTGGAAATATGTCCAATACCTTGGCATTTGAAACATCGTGAGAGAGCGACATAGTCTTTAACTCTACACGATGTCCAATCCACATATAAGCGTGCTTTATTGATTATTTCTCGCCGAATTTCTGGAGAGCATTCAATGACCCAATGTGTGGTCTTTCTATCTTTTTGCCCTACTTTGAATAATGGGGAAAATTCCTTTTCAAATTTACTTTGTTCCAATGTGCTAGAGAAATTCCTATTGAATACTTCAACCCTAAGATCCGTTTCATTAACCTCAATTGGGACATTATATATTATAATTCTCGGCTTTTTCAACTCGGGTACGCTTATTTTAAGATTTTTATTTTCTATGATATTTTTACCAAGTATTTTATTCTTATCTTCAGATGAGTCCAAGACTAACAGAACTCCACCACCACGCACATTTACTGCTTTTTTAATTTTAAGAGATTTTTCTCGCGGAATATTTTTTCTCAGAGATTCTCTTATTTTTACACTAGATTCACTTTCACTTTCTGATAATATGCTGGGTTTCACAATAACAACGTTATCCTTTTTCACTATCTGCCGCAGTTGTTGTCCCATTTCCGGTTTTTGCTGCTTCATTTTATTAATTTTTCCAGGTAGCTGTACCACTTCTGCAAACGATCTTGCAGTAGCAGTAGTAGTAGGCGGCTGTCCTCTGTTGAACTCTGATGAGAGCTGGTTGATGCTTCTTTCCAACTTCTCCAATCTGCTTACAACCTCGTTCTTCTCTTTTTCCTGGGTCTTCTGCCTCGTTTCGACTCTGGTTATTATCAACGCCAGCTTGTTGCACAGTGAATTGTATTGGTCGAAATCGTTTCTTGAGAGCTTTTTTTTTCAAAAGTTTCACTGCCCCAATTTATGAGATCGGAGTATAATTCGTGAAGAGTTCCCACGTCTTCCAAAATACTATGGTCCATGATGTTGGATATTTTGCTCACATTTTGGTCATCCACGTAGTTCAGGCTGCGACTCTCAGTGTTTAGTAGGCTGCTTGGATTTTCATCTTCTTCCTCAAACTCTGTTGCTAGTAGAGGTGGCAATTTCACCGGTGAATGAAGTTTTGCCGGTCTATTCAGAATTGATGTTGACATTGTTGCCCATTCTTCTATACACTCTAAAGCCGCGTCTCCATCAACCGAACATGCTCGGCGAACAGTGTTCGCTGGAATTATCTGATGTCGCCGAACATTGCTAGGTGTTGGTTAGGTGTGGACGCCTTCTCGAACATTATGATCGGTGTGGTGGGAGTAGTGGCGGGAACTTGTTGTCGGTCGTCACTGTTCGCTCACAGACCGAACATCTCAATTGAACTCACGAACATGTTCGGTGACCCATATGTTCAATGTTTGTCCATTTTTTGTGTTCGCCAACAATGTTCGGTTGGTGGAGACGCGGCTTTAGGGTGAATAGAAGAATGGGCAACAATGTCAACATCAATTCTAAACTAGTCTCAGCCAACTTGAGCAAGGGAAGTCCCAGAAGGGGGGATAAGATTGGTACATTGCTCAAAGAGGCAAGGGTGAAGCTAAGGGGTCCCCAGTAGATAACATCCACATATACCCATAATGCGACTTAAAATAAAGGATTTATGTCTAGAAACGCTCACAATGTGGTTTTAGAGAGGTCATTTTTCTTTTTTTCCTCAGACCCCACCCCTTTAAACAATGAGTCATAAATTTCGTTAAAATTGTAAGAGGACATCTTTGATGTATAGGCCAACTGTAAAGGGAGACAATTCTCTGACAGTTCGTTTGCCACAATCAAGGGTAGGCTTATCGGAACCTGTCACTTAGTTGTAGTACTGTATCCGCATTTGCTTCATTTCTCTTTCATGCATTTACATCTTCATGATAATTTATATTCAGAATATTATTCTAGAAAAGACATAATTTATCAAGTAGTAACAGTTTTTTCAGATTGAACTTCAGTGGTAGGTCTTGGAATGGGGTCAAAGAGTGGCAGGGGTGGAGGGGTTTCCTGACGGACCTCCTTTGAGAAATTCCTTGTCACGCTCATGGATGAAGGGGTAGGGAGGAGGGAAATCTCGCAAAAAAAGTCAGTAAATACCCACTCATGAACCTCCCCCCCCCCCCCCCCCCCCCCCAGAAAAACTTTCAGCTGGGACCGCCCTTGTTGGCAACTCGCTTAGCATATCTGAATATTTTAAATGGTACAGCAAGATATAGAGCAAGAGAAGTTGATTGGTTGTGGGGTCAGCTTATTCTATTCTTCTTGTAAAATTAACTAAGGTCTTACCTGTTGGTGATGGGATGCCATGCAAGATGGAAGCTCCTGTTCTATCGTGCATCCACTAACACAAGACACCAACTGATCAATCTACTCGATGTAACTTGACAATTATTAATAATACTAAAAACAAAATTTTTATGAGCATCTCAATGTCAAAGACAAACAAAATAAATTCATCTCTGGCATTGAAATACTTCTGACCTAATCAAAATATATTGCTTCATCAATGTCATCAAAGAAAACATTCCACTAAAAATATTCCTTGAATCAGATTTGAGAAATAAAACTTGTCTTTCAAACTTTGACATTAAAACCAATGGTGACAACACTCCATGGCTCCGGTTGATCTGAATGCAAGGTGCTGTAGAGCAACTTGAGACATAGAGTGGTCAGGTTGGAATAGCGTAGTTTGGTTCAAAATCTCTACTGACGAAGATGTGAAAAGCTAATTGTAGCCCTTCCATTGATAAGCTTGTGAAAGAGTTGAGACAATCATAACCATTTAATTCAAATATGCAAGCTGTCATGATTTTTCTAGGAGTGGAAAATCATTTGCCTGTTGTAAAAATAATGGTTGCGTTCATGGGACCTTCACCGGTAACCGGTAAATGTTACCAGTGACGTCAGATTGGTCTATTCAAATTAATAGACGCTAAAAATTTTGAATATTCCTGGATTTCTTGTTCTATAACGATCTGCGTTGTTAATATTAACTTTTCATGGTAAATTCAACTACTTGCAGTCAAAATTGATTGCTAGTCGGTTAATTTGAATTAATAGACGCTAAATAATTTGAATAGACCAATCAGACGCCACCGGCAACATTTACCAGTTACCGGTAAAGCTCCCAGGAACCCAACTAATAATGAAGACACAGTATCCCCCTATTGAAAAAAGTCATTTTATTAGAAGCCAGCCTTTTTTTAATTCCACAACATAAAAAGCAAGATAAAGCGTGTTGATTTCAATTTTCCAAAATCTTTAGAATATTCGGGAGAAGCGTTTGTAAACTATGCCCAACATAGTTTATTGATACAGTCATTTTATCAACAATAATATTATTTGCAGACAGAATAAATTTTAGGTACATGTAACTAATTTTCTAGTGGATATATATCTTTTTTTCAAGTCTCGCCCAATGGATTTATTCAAACCAATTATCATATATTTTTCATCTATTAATTTTACAATTGATCAACAAGTCACTTTTTAGTTACCGGTAACAAGGACTCTTTAAAATTTAATTTTCTAGTGGATATATCTATTTTTTCAAGTCTCGCCCAATGGATTTATTCAAACCAATTATCATATATTTTTCATCTATTAATTTTATAATTGATCAACAAGTCACTTTTTAGTAACAAAGTATCTTTTAAATGAGAAACCAGTGGTTGTGTTCGTGGGAGCCTTCTCATTTACCGGTTAATGTTACCGGTAATGTCGGATTGGTCTATTCAAATTTTCCAACTTCTATGCATTTGAATAAACCAATCTGATTGGTCTATTCAAATTGTTTAACGTCTATGTATTTGAATAGATCAATTAGATGCTACCGGTAAGGCTCCCTGGAAGTCTACCATTGTAAAACAAATGACAGGTTTGATTGGTGGAGCAGATATGGTTCCAGAATTAGCTGTCAACTGTAATTGGTTAGATTTGTTGCCCTAGCAGGCTTTGGTTGACCGTCAATCGACCAGAATCTCGAAGTGTGTGAGACCCATTCCCTCCTTACGATCGTGATGAATGTTCTTCGCCCATGCTTTGCATTCAATGTTGATTATCACCCCAGCTGTAAATTGAAAAAACCCAATTAATACCAATGATGTGAGAACTAGTTTAAGTTATATAAATATCTTGATGCTAACCTCTGTCGCTGAAATACAAGAAAAAATGTACTAGGTGCTAGAGATGAGGCGTATTTACTGGAACAGGTATTTTTACTGAGTATTTGAACGTACGGACTAGCACCTAGTATTCGAAGAACAAAATACTCAGATATCTTTGAGTATTTCTAATAAACTATGCGACTTCAGTACGGGCAGTGACTTTAAGTTCCCACTCCAATTTACGGAGTGGGAGTGGAGCTTTGTAATTTGCAGTTGTACAGTAGCTATTAATAGCTCATATCATTTCTCGTTATAGAACTATTCAACTACTCACTCACTCTTTCTCGCTCACTCTCACTCTCTCTATTCACTATACTCGATTGTAGGCGCATGCGTCTAGATTGTCTTTGGTTGCGTATGGCGTACGCGCGTACTTTTCCAGTACAAATATTTCTTGAGTACTTGAGTACGAGTACTAAAAAGTAGTTTATTACTCAAGCGTCTCAAGGTCTTGCCGTCCGCGTCTCATTTTGCTACAGCACATTTGAGAGCAACTCAATAATTAGATTCGTGCTGTATTTAACACGAGTAATAAAGATTCGTGCTGTATTTAACGTGAGAAACAGTACCAGTACCGCTGTACCGCAGTACGATCCTCTCTCTTGTACGTGTACTCTTGTACGTCTACTCTGGCAAACTGGCTAATATAAAATACTAGCTAGTATTTTGGAACAGGTATTTGGAATAGGTATTAGAACGTACCAGTACCGGAATACTTAGTATCAGAAAAACCTAGTACGACCCATCTCTACTAGGTGCATTCATGAAGCATGATGCGAGTTGAAGCACTATCTCGTATTTTATCCTCCTTCTCCTCCTCCATCATTATCCTCCTCCTCCTCCTACACCACCTCACCATCCTCCTCCTCCCCCTCCTCCTGCGCTTCCTTCTCCTCCTAGTCCTCTTCCTTCTCCTCCTCGTCCTCTTCCTTCTCCTCTGCCTCCTCCTACCCTTCCTCCTAATCCTGCTCCTCCTCATCCCCCTCTCCTTCCTCCTGGTGCTTCTCCTCTCGTCCTCCTCCTCCCCTTCCTCCTGATCCATCTCCTCCTCCTCCACTTGCTACTTCTTTTCCAGAAAAAATCATATTGGATTTGAGATATACAGGAATGTTTTTCAAGTCTGGGCTGTTTCAAAATAAAAAAAAAATAAAGAAAGTTTGCAAAAAGTAATTTTATTTTCTGGATCAGAAAATAAAATGATTTTTTTCAAACTTTCTTTTGTTATTTTTTATTTTGAAACGGCCCTTACTTGAAAACACCCCCTGTATTTTTTAAATCAAATATGACATTTACCTGGAATAGAGGTAGGTGTTAAAGGATGAGGAGGAGTAGGAGGAGATTCAGATTCAGATGACTTTATTTGTGTAAATTTACAATGTATATGAATGATAAAAGTATTATTAATAAGAGCAACTGTAAGATCCCCTAGTTGAAGTGAAGTACAGTTGTTTTTGAAAAGTAAACATAATGGTTGAATAGTTTGAGTAGAAAATATTATAAATACAACAAATATAAATTTTAAGGTATAGTACAGCAGAAATTATGGATGCAATTGTTTATAAAATAAAAACATAAAAAAATAGAGCTTGGATCTGAGAGATGAATTACACAAAGAGGCGAGAAGGAGAAGGAGGAGGAGGAGGAGGAAAGTTATAAGAAACATGTATTTTATAGGAGAAAAAGAAAGAGAAGGAAAAGAAAAAGGAGGTGAAAGAAGAGAAGGAGAAAAGGAAAAAATATAGAAAGAGAAAATTCCAAGACAGTGATTTTCATAGTAGATGTATTTTGTGATTGAAATGCTATTTCCATTGGTCTATCCTGAATTCGATGGCTTTTTCCTCTCCGGAGTTCCAGCTTATCCATCCACCTACATATTTAAAGTCGTCCACTCTTTTTATTCTCTGCTGATTAATTTCCAATGCATTAATTTACTGATGATTATTATTATTAATAATATTATTACTCTTAATATTACAATTATTATTACAATTATTACTTCAATTATTCAACTCACTTTTAGGCCTCTTGAAGTGAATGGCTACAAGTGGACTGAGATAACCTTCTGCATTTGTGTAGGGATAAAAGTAGCCCGGGAAACCGTGCTTTGGAATGTACTGTATTTCTCCAGCATTCTCCTTGTCTAATGGACCTTCTCCCTCGCATGTAACCCAGATTGTATTCGTCTGTAATAAAATAGTTTCATACAATAAGTTTATCAGTTATTGTAATAAGTTTCATAAGGTTCTACCCTCGAACAAAATTGCAGAAGTACTGCAAATTGCAAAGAAATACAAAAGAAGTATAACCTGACATATGGGATGTAAGAACAGAAATTAAGTTATGGAAATAAACATGATAAATAAATCAATAATATATGAACTGTCACCATTGGTTTTAATGCTTCCTTTTAAAACAAATTGACGGAGCAATAGAAGTTGATTAGGTCAGAAGTTTTCAATGCCAGATGTAAATTTTTTTTTGAGGATGAAGCCCACATAGGTCTGAGACCTGTGCGTGGGTAATGAGTTGGATGATGGCGATTGATGAGTTGGACCTACAGTTTTAGGTGGGTTCCGAACCACCGGGAAGTGATTTTACAGCAGAGAACAGTGTCTTTTTTGCTGGCCAATCTAATCGGTCACCGTTACGAACAGGACCTACGAGAACGCAGCTTATCTCTCTGATTGAACAGATACCTGCTACGGCTCGCGGCTATCACTTCCCTAATTGTCTTTGACATTGAGATGTTTGTATAAGATTTTGTTAATAATATAATTCTGTTTCTGCAAAACAAATAAGAAGCAAAAAATTTAACCAATAGATCAGAAAATCCTAATCTATGCATGTTATGGAGATCTTGGTGGACCTACAGTTTTAGGTGGCTTCCGAATCACCGGGTAAGTGATAATAATGCTTAATTCGTGATATTATTTGGCATGTTACTCACAAATAATTTGTTGATACTCTTCTGCTGGGCAATATGCCTCTTAAGATCAACTGGCATATTCTCTGGGAAGTCTTCAGTCTCATTGTAAAATTGAGGTTGCCAGCCGATAATCTAAAATAAAATAATTAATTAATTGCACTGTATTAATTAATAAAATAATTAATTATTTAAATATTAATTAATAAAATAATTGATTAATTGCATTGTATTAATTGCACTGATCACGATATTGATTACATCTTAAATTTCCAGGTCTTAAAATACCTATGGAAAACACTAGTAAACATGAAACAAGAAAATCCATCAGATGATAATAATAAGAAAATGGAAATTAACACCTTAAATTACTAAAAGATAGAGAAAAATTCACGAATAAATAAAAATGTAAGAAATAATTAAGATCGATAGATAGAAATATGGAATAAAAATGCTAAAATAAACCGATACAACGAAATGTCCAAGGACCCGACGAATTTACATGAAATAATTATTATCAGGAGTTGGGCTGATATGCCTATGCACCATTTTAAACTTCTGTTCAATTCAATTAATTTCTCACAATGCAATACAACATTAATACATTTGAATATACAGTACCTATAAAAATAAAGACAACTTAAATAACTAATTATTTGAGTAGATTAGTTGGTAGGGTGTTTAATTCATTAATATTTCCTAAAAAATATGTTATTTATAAATTTCCGGCAATTTTTTTAATAGCCTACATTATTTAGATCTTAACCTTCATTTTTATTAATTTTAAGATTTCATAAGTATATATACTATATTTATATATAAATAGAAACATTGTGAAACAACCACAGCTAGGCTTAAGCCTGGGTTAGAAAGTGTTTGATTTCTATAAACATATTTGAGTCTTATTATACAGAGCTACTTTGGTCATCGCGCGCGCGACTTTTATGGCTAAATCACACCTGCTGAGCGAGGTGGAACTACCCGTAAGGGTCTCCCCACCATTAAAAGCCATACGCTTATTATTATTATCATTATTATTACCTGCTGAGCGTTTGATCGAGCTCAACAATGTCAACGTATACTAAGTCATACACGTGTTTAGAGCCCTCGGCTCAAAAATAGTTGATTTTTTAAATAAAATTTAACCGGCTCGTGTAATCTAGACATAAAGGTCACGCGCGTCGGCTAATAAAGTGAACAGAATTTATTAATTTCGAATTCCTTTAATTGCTATTACTTTATACTGAAGACTTCCGCAATGGCCGATATTGACAACAGCATTGAACAGCTGATGGGAATCGATGAATGCTACTGTACAAAAATATCAGTCACCACCGGGAATCGAACCACGGACCTCTCAATTGCCGGTTGAGCGCCTTAACCACTAGACCATGGAGACCTTTCTGCACAGAAGCATTCATTTTCAACTTGGCCATATCGGCTCGTATCTCACAAGTTAGTTTGAAGTGACTGACAATTGAACAAACTGACAAATATACATAAACAGAATTTATTAATTTCGAATTCCTTTAATTGCTATTACTTTATACTGAAGACTTCCGCAATGGCGGATATTGACAACAGCATTGAAAAGCTGATGGGAATCGATGAATGCTACTGTACAATTTATTATTATGTATATTTGTCAGTTTATTCAATTGTCAGTCATTTCAAACTAACTTGTGAGATACGAGCCGATGTGACAAGTTGAAAGTGAATGCTGCTGTGCAGAAGGGTCTCCATGGTCTAGTGGTTGAGGCGTTCAACCGGCAATTGAGAGGTCCGTGGTTCGATTCCCGGTGGTGACTGATATTTTTGTACAGTAGCATTCATCGATTCCCATCAGCTTTTCAATGCTGTTGTCAATACCCGCCACTGCGGAAGTCTTCAGTATAAAGTAATAGCAATTAAAGGAATTCGAAATTAATAAATTCTGTTTATGTATATTTGTCAGTTTATTCAATTGTCAGTCATTTCAAACTAACTTGTAATAAAGTGAATCTATATAATAAGGCTCTTCGATTCACATCGGCAATTCTTACAACAACGTTAATGGCTGATTAGCGTATGCCTTTTTATGGCGGAGAGACACTTTACGGGTAGTTCCACCTCACCGTTTAGCCATGTTATGGGAGCATGGTGATCAGTTTCAAGTCAAATAGTCAAAATTTAGGTTCCATTTTGTTTAAAATCCTGTCTATCATATTAGAAGTGCAGCAGCAAAGCTAATAGTAGGGAATTTATTAAACAATCTACTGTCAAAACTGACACTGTATTTCTATTTAAATTATGATTTTTACTCACTTATACTGAAGGGCTGTATTTCGTTCTGAAGAGAAGCTTCGTCAGCCTGCCACCAGGGGTCGCGTTTTCAAGTTAGGATAAGCGGCCATTATGTAATTGAAAATTGCATTAGATTTGAATTTTATTTGGTAATTTAGTAAGTTAGTTCTGTCTCGTTTAAAGTGTTTCATATTGTTACAGTGCATTTAGTTTATGTGGTGTTTTTAAAAGTGTGTAGAATTTCCTAGTCAGTTTGGATATTTGTGTGTGAATGTCCAGTGTTGATTAAGTGATCTGCAAATGTTGAGTCAGTGTTGGAATGTACTTCTTCGATGTGTTCTGTAATAAATGGAAATCCGGTTAATTGTAAACCTTTTTCACTTTAATTATCTCAACAAAACGATCTTCCATTCTAAATCCTATTCACTAAATTAAACTTACTCTAGCCTTCCTAATACGAAACTGTGCTGTTAACAATGCTTGTAACTATAAAAACAAAAATAATATTTTCCTACAGTGACCCGAAAAAGTGCCTATTTTTGCACTTACTGTAGCATGCAAAATAGTCTATTCCTGATGACCCATTCTATGTCCAATTGGTAGGGAATAGAGCGCATGCGCGAACTGTGTAGCGAAACTATGGCCACTGTTTGTCTGCATAAAGCAACATAAAAACTAAGATAACTAACCTTTCTATACTTGTATACTTTCTATACTTAATACAATATCCCTTATAAGTATAGAAAGGTTAGTTGGTTAGGTATTTTGTTGTTTTATGCAGACAAACAGTTCGCGCATGCGCTCTATTCTCTACCAATTGGACTATTAATGGGTCGTTATTCCTGCACCAGTGCGGGAAAGTACTTTTCCGCACTCCAGATTTGCAACCTAACAACACAAAATAGTGAGCATGTAATACGCAGGTTCCCTATTCAGCATTCAAAAATAGGTTGGCTACTCTGCTTCAGCTACGAAATGTCAGCAGTAGTTGTTGTTGAAATAGATTTGATTCGAAGATACGGTAGGTTATGTGAGGAATTGTCAGGTTGCGTATGTCCTGTTTAAATTACTTTATACATTACTGTAGGAAATAGCTATTTGTGTAACTAGAGTGCAAAATAGCGTTTTTCTGCATAGAGAGAAACAGTTTTTTTCACGAGCCAAAGGCGAGTGAAAAAAGTTTCTTGAGTGCAGAAACAATACTTTGCACTCGTATTACACATAAAATTTTTCCTACAGTAATGTATAAAGTAATTGAAACAGAACAAAACAGGGCATACATAACCTGAAAATTCCTCACATAACCTATCTTCGAATCAAATCAATTTCATCAACAACAACTACAACAACTATTCACAGCTGAAGCAGAGTAGCCAACCTATTTTTGAATGCAGAATAGGGAACCTGCGTATTACATGCTCACTATTTTGTGTTGTTAGGTTGCAAATTTGGAGTGCGGAAAAGTACATTCCCGCACTGGAATTTACTTTCCCGCACTGGTGCAGGAATAGACTATTTTGCGTGCTTCAGTTAGTGCAAAAATAGGCATTTTTCGGGTCACTGTAGGAAAAATTTATTGTGTAATACGAGCGCAAAGTATTGTTTCTGAACTCGAAAAACCTTTTTCACTCGCCTTTGGTTCATGAAAAAAACTGTTTCTCTCGATGCAGAAAAACTCTATTTTGCACTCTAGTTACACAAATAGCTATTTCCTCTTCCTCTTAATATTATAATTATTGTCATACAACAGATAATATTCATCACTGATCATGTGAACTATAATAATTTCATTTTGTATAGTTCAGCTGATCAGCCAAAACTTTGTATCATTTATTGAATGATCTGCCTGTTTGTACTATATATTATTTGGGGCATGTGTTGCGTTTGAGTTTATATAGTACATGTATAAGTGAGTAAAAATCATAATTTAAATAGAAATACAGTGTAAGTTTTGGGTTGCAGTTCCTTTTGTAGTCCAGTGAAATAATCGACTGAGAGATGGATAATCAGTCGATTTGTTCCAAACCCAAACCTATCGACTATCGATTCTGCTTCACTGTACTATATACGGAACTGCAGCCCAAAACTGACACTGCATTTCTATTTAAATTATGATTTTTACTCACTTATACTATATAAACTCAAATGCAACACTACATACAACATAGGATAAACAGGCAGATCATTCAATACACAATACAAAGTTTTGGCCAATCAGCTGAACTATACAAAAGTTCACATGATCAGTGATGAATATTATCTATAGTACGGCAATAATTATAATATATGTAAGAAGAAAATAATACTTTTGTTTTTATAGTTACAAGCATTGTTAACAGCACAGTTTTGGATTAGGAAGGCTAGAGATTGGCTAGGGATATTTGATTGTTCATCAGGTATTTCGTCATGGAAAACATCACCGATTTTATTAAAATGGCAATAATTTGATCATGAGAAGTGTTGCAATGTCATAGGTACCTACCTTATTTAGTTTGAGAAAGACACACGGACTGGACTGGTGATAGTTGAAGTTGTTCTCCGAGGTGCAGGGAAACCAATTTTTGACATCAACGTCGCACACTTGACCTCGGCCAGGCGGCCTGTCGTAGTCACAATTGTAGATGTTCTGGCCTCTACCCGGAGTCAGGCCCGGTCTCCTGTAAACTTCAATCCAATTCATTAAAGTTATTTAAAAAACAAAACAAAAACAAAGAAATTTGAAAACAAAAACTAGAGAGCACCCTTTTTCATTCTCGTTTGCATTTTGGGATGGATTCCTAATAGCGGATTCGCATTATTCAAGCTGAAATTTTCTTCTCAAAACACCAATTTCCTTTAATTTTTTTGACATTCTAAAATAATAGCCCGATAGCTCAGTTATTCAACTAAATTTACTGACTTTGGATTTCGTTCTTGAAATATATATATATATAATGCTGATGAGGGGCGGCCGCAACTATCTCGACACTGGGAGCCCTAAAACTGAAAACAAATAAAAATGTAATAAAAACTTAGAAAACACTTTCAATTGGATATTAACTCACGTTATGGCGTGACGGCCGTTTCACTCTGTTGTCAATAGCATCGTCAGACTACCCACAGTACACTCAATTTCTTTATTTACATATTAGTCGAAACAAGATGGATCTTTAACATAAAAAATGTTGTGATTCGTAGAACGGGTTTTATTGAGTTTTGAGATAAGGAAGTTATGATGTCGCATTCTGTATTTTTTATTCATTTCCTCAATGATATTATTAAAATAGTAGAACTACAATATGGATTATACTAAAATAATAATGACTTCCTGGTGGAAATAATCTTTCACATTTTTCTGTGTAAGGCATTTATACCACTGAATAAAAACTTATAGCGTCTCATTTTTCTGACGTAATTTAAAAGAAAGACTTTTCAAGATATGAATTACCTAGGTAAGTCAACTGCAAAATTAATCAATACATCTTGAGAATCTGTAAATTCCTTGTATTTATGGCTTTCTGTTCATTTCAAGTGATTATCAAGTGATTAGCGTTCATTATTACTCTTGAAACTGTCTTATCAATTATTCCTAGGTGCTCAAAGTTTTTTAGCGAGTTGATTTAAATTATTTCAAATTAATTAACCAAACATTTCTTCGCTATTCGAACTGACAGGGAAGTGATAGCCGAGTGCAGTAGCAGGTATCTGTTCAATCTGAGAAAGCTACGAAACTCCTGGGCGCTCTTTGTAAGGGAAAACCAATTTTTTTTTTCAAATTCAAATTTATTTATCAAAAACATTTTACAATACAATGAATGGATAATATAATATTATATATAATACAACGATAATAATTTCATGCCTCAAGGTTTTTTTAAATATAAAAATGTAATTAATAAATTAATATACCCCACTATAATACTATGTGTTGGGGTTTTTCTACTTCAAATGTTTTCTATATTACTCAAGATATTAGTGTGTAAGTTTTAAAAGTGATTAATTACAATGCATTAAATAAAAGTGAAAAAGAAAATTAGTTGAAAAGTTTAAAATAAGTCATGAAAAAGAACGAAAAAAGTAGTTGCTCAACTATTTACAGTCTTACTAAGTTCTCACTAATGTCCAATCCAATGTCTATCAGCCATTGACTAAACTTCTTTTTAAAATGATATGTGTTAATTTCTTCTTTAATATTTGCAGGTATTATGTTGTAAATTTTCGGCCCTAGGTAAATGTAATTTCGTTGTCCAAAAGTTGTGTGCATCCTTGGTACTATTGAATTTGTGTTTCTTTGCCTTGTTTGGTGTATGTGATTTACCAGTCTTAATTCTTCGGTGTTTTTCTTCATTCTTGTGATGATAGCCTGGATGTAGAGTTGCCTCACACTGAGTACTTTACTGTCCTTGAAGAGAATGTTCGTGGGGAATTGATTCTCCTTGAAACCAATTATTTTTAGAATGCGTTTTTGAATTTTATAAAGTGGTTCAATATGGATGAAATGTGTAGCTCCCCAGACAATTATGACGTATCTTAGGATTGATTGGACTAATGAAAAGTAAACGGTTTTTATTGTATCATAGTTTAGGATTTTACGCAGTTGATAAAATTTATATAGAAGTTTCCTAATCCTGGTTACTGATTGATTGATGTGCTTGTCCCACTTGAGTTTGCTGTCCACTATTGTACCTAAATATTTCATCTCGTTGACCTGTTGAATTGAGGGGCAATCACATGTGTTTTTGATCCTTCCACAGTGATGCAATTTGATTGAAGAGTCAGGTGGTCGCGTGCGCTCTGTCAGAGAAAAGGCCAAGAATTTTGTTTTGGTTGCATTTATTGTGAGCAAATTCTCTCTTAACCATTTATTAGCTTTCAACAATTCTTCCTCTGCCAAATGAAAAACCTCCTCCCAGGTGTTTCCCTCGAACAGTAATGCTGTATCGTCAGCAAAGGCAATGACTCTCCCCTCTATCTGCAACGAACATAGCTCATTTGCATATGCCAAATACAAAATTGGCCCCAGTACCGTTCCTTGAGGAATTCCGAATTTCATTGTAGCTTCTGAGCTGAGGTGGTGTTCTATCTTGACTTTCTGATGACGGTCACTGAGGTATGATTTGAACCATTCCAAAGTTACTCCTCTAATTCCCATGGCTTCTAATTTTTTCAGCAGCAAACAGTGATTTACAGTATCGAAAGCCTTTGCCAAATCCAGGAACACTGCTGCACATTTTTTGTTATTTTCTAGCTTATCTATGACAAATTTTGACAATTCTAATACCGCATCCTCTGTACTCTTACCCTCACGAAATCCAAATTGATTTGAGGAAAGTAAATTATTTTTTTCTAAGTAATTCACCAGACGTTTTTTAACTAGTTTTTCCAAAATCTTAGAAATGTTACTAATTAGTGAAATAGGTCTGTAATTGGTGGCATTTGTTTTATCCTCTCCTTTATGCAATGGTCTAACACATATCTCTTTCAAAGCATTTGGGAAAATTCCTTTTGTCAGACTCAAATTGAATATGTGTGTTAGTGGCTTAGCAATATAATCCTTTATGCACTTCAATGTCCTATTATTGAAACCATCAAGTCCTGGGGCACTGTCATTACACAAAGTACCAATAGCTTCAAGAAGCTGTTCTTCATTTATTGGATGAAAATACATAGACTTTAAAGTTCTTGTAGTGGGTTTATGTTGTGTTATGATTTGATCCAGTGATTTATTCAAAGAATTTATTATTTTCTCAGCCATATTTTCTCCAATATTAGTGAAAAAATTATTCATGTGGTTGAGCACAGCTTCTGAATTTTCCTTCAATGTTACAACTGTATGATCTATTTTTATAGCATCCAAATTCATTTTTGTTTTCTGGTTAGAGTCAGTGGCGTCTCTGATTAACTTCCACATTTTTTTATTGTCCTTTCCAGCTTCATCTAATTTTTCTTTATAATATTGTTCCTTTGTTTCATGAATTAAGGTTGTGAGTGTATTCCTATATCGGCGATAGTAGTTGGATAAGTTTATGTCATTTGGATTTTCCTTTCTTCTTTTGTTAAGCAAGTTTCTGGCTCTTATTGCTGTTACTAGCCCTCTGGTGATCCATGGTTTAATAGGTTTGTCCTTCTTCCGCTGCCGATGTTGTTTAGTATTATTTTGTATATGCTGTTTTAAAGTTGATATGAAGGTGTTGTAAGATGTATCCGGATTGTTATTTTCAAAAACATCAATCCATTCCTCATTTTGTAATTCATTTTTCAGGCTATTGATGTCTATCCTCTCATATGTGCTATTTATTTTCTGCATTTCCATTTCATTCGCACTAATTCTTGATTGATGTTGTAATCCTAGTATTGTGGTGAAGTGATCAGCTATTGTTGATTCATAAATTATTGGAAAGAGGTTATCCCTAGAGTTGGTAATAATGTGATCTATACATGAAGATGTTTCTGTTGTAATTCTGGTTGCTCGTTTGATGCAGTGCCTAAGCCCATGTTCACCTAGAAGATCGCAGTAGTCATTATATTGATGATGTGGCCGAGGTTGAAGGGTGTTGATATTCATGTCTCCTGTATGATCTGCTGACCTCTTAATCCGTTGAGCACTGATTCCAAGCCCATTAAAAAATCGGAAATATCATTGAAAGAGGGTGATCTGTAGATTGCAAGGATGTTGATTCTCCTTAGTGCTGTTTCCAATCGAATATGTAGGATACTTGCCTGATCAATTCGTAGCTCCACACATTGAACATTCAAACTTTCCTTTACATAAACAACCACTCCGTCGTTTTGTAATGAGTTGTTTGAGGTGGAAAACACATTATATCCATGGATAGATTGAGGTGTGAAATCGTTCCTAATCCAGCATTCGGTCAGAATGATAGCATCAAAAACAAAATCCATTTCACATAACTGAACCATCAGATTATCATAGTTCTTCCTGATACTTCTTATATTCTGACAGAAGATGCTTAAATCACATGAATTCAATACTCCACGAAGATGATGACAGCTGTTGACCACTTCATCATCTATCTCTTCAAAAAGATCGAGTTCCTCAAAATTATCATTCATTGTTGATTATTGATTTAGCTTCCACTGCGCCTGCCTTTTCCTTGTGCCAATGTATGAGATACGCATCAAGATTTTGAATTCTTTTTGTGAATGTTAGCATTAAATCATCCTCTCCTGTTGTTATATATCTAAATTTGTGTGTATGTCTACTCAAGGCTACAATTCAGGGTGACTAGCAAAGTAAGCTACAAAAATTCCCTGACTTTTCCCTGACTTTCCCTGACCAATATAAGGTACTAGCCGGCAGGCTCGCTTCGCTCGCCTTAACCGTCTAGCCAGGGGGTGGTTTAAAATTCGTGAATCGAACCAGAACTTTTGTTTGTTGATCATCTGTTGTCATGGATACGGCACGGTTATTCTTGAATTGAATTGAATTGAATTGAATTTATTGCCACATAAAAAAAAACAGAAACATTACAAATGTCATTGTACAAAATAAAACTAAATAATAATACACTTTTACATTATATTAATCTACATAACTACAAGATCTTTTGTATTAGTGATTACAATGTAATTATATGTAAAATATTTGAATATAAATTATATGTAATTAATTAATTATCTGTATATCGTCTGTAGCCCTATTACAGTAATGTGCTCAATTACTATTATTTAGTTTTTATAATTATTATGGCATCACCAGCAAAAGGAAAAACCTTGTGCGCTGGTGAGAGTCGCATTTATAGTTTAATAAGTTTATTTATTTTTTAAAAATTTATTTAGTAGACAATATAGTCACTTGCATATAATTTTATTTATTGAATAAAATTTAAAGATGAGAAAAATTTTGATCTAATCCATGAATTAATGTTTCTGTTCATGTGAATTGTTTTATTATTAAGTCTGTTTCTCAGGTATTCGTTTTGTAGGATATTAATGTATTTACTGCTAATGTAGAGGAGCTGTCTTCTAAGTAGTGTTGAATTTGTGTAATAGACTTGATATTCGGTTGTTGAATTGGGTCTCAAATCATAATTTAATGTATCAGTTAACGAGAATTTATTTTTATATTTTAATATGTAATGGGTGATGCAACTGAGATATAACTGTCGTACAGTTAGCACCTGGAAATCGTCAAATAATTTCTTGCTATCATAAATCCGTGGTCTTTTTAGGATTGTTTTAATAATGTACTTCTGTATTACGAACAGTTTATTCAAATGTGTATCAAAAGTACCACCCCAAACAGCTATACCATAACGTATTAAAGATTCAACCAGGGCTAAATAAACTTGCTTATGTTCATTTAGGGATAGGATATTATTCAATTTATAAAATTTATATGATAGGTATTTAAGTCTCTTGCATAGAAAATTTACATGGAAGTCCCATTTCATACATTCATCTATCCATATCCCGAGGTATTTCATACTCTTTTTCCTGTGTATTATAGGGCAGGTACAGTTATCAGTGTTAAGCCGGTCACAGTTTGAATGGATTTTTAATTTAAAGCAGTTATCAGGTTTACCTGTTCTATTTGCCGAAAAAGTAATATAATTAGTTTTGTTAACATTCAAACTTAGAGAGTTAGAATCCATCCAGCTTTTAATAAGACGCATGTCATGTTCAGCTACTTTAAATGTCTCTTTCCAACTATTTTCTGAAAATATAATTACCGAATCATCGGCAAACGAAGAAATTATTCCATTTTTTAGTTTAACATTGAACAAATCGTTCACATACAGGATAAACAAAATTGGTGAAAGTACCGTTCCCTGGGGCAGACCGAAACGAGTAAGTTTCTCAATACTTTGATTGTGATTTATTGTTAGAATTTGAGATCTGCCTTCCAAGTAACTTTTTATAAATTTCAAGGTATGGCCTCTGATGCCATATTTCTCTAATTTATTATGTAATTTATCATGCGGTACTGTGTCGAAAGCTTTGGATAGATCCATAAACACTGCTAATGGTTTCTTTTTAGTATTTAACATCTCTGTAACATTATTCACAAAGTATGCTAGAGCATCCTCTGTATTTTTATTTGGTTGAAAGCCATATTGATTAGTATGGATAATATTATTTTCCTGTATAAATTTCATTATTTGTTTCTTTAATAATTTCTCCAATATTTTTGCCAGGTTACTAATCAAGCTAATCGGTCTGTAGTTACCAGGATCATTTCTATCGCCTTTTTTAAATATAGGTTTAATGTTAGCTATCTTGAATGGATCAGGAAACACTGCTTTTTCAAAACTTTTATTTATAATGTGAGAAAAGGGATCTGCTATTTCCAAAGCTATTTGTTTTAGTGTATTATTATCAATATTATCGGTTCCTGGGCAAGATTTATTTTTTAGTGTTTTAATGGTTTCCATCACATCAATTGAACTTATAGGTTTAAGAAAAAACGAATTACATAAGACATCATTATTTTTATATGTATAGTTTGGTATGGTCATGTTATGATTAATTTGAGCAGCCAAGTTTTTCCCTACATTTGCAAAATATTTATTTAATTCTATTGCATCAATTTCCGGCTCTTTATTTTTATGCTTATTATTATCATCGTCTATAATTTCATTGATATAATTCCATAGTTTACGTTTATTATTTGTGGATTCCTCTATTCTAATCCGGTAGTAGTTGGTTTTTGTTTCAGTAATCAATTTATTTAATATGTTTTTGTATATTTTTAGATCTTGTTTTAATTTTGTATTGAACGGTTCTTTGATGGTTTGTTTGTATAATTTATCTCTAGCTCTTATTGATTTTATAAGCCCAGACGTTATCCATGGCTTCAGTGGCTTGTATTTATGGGGAAGTTGTATTTCATGGCTGGATTTCTCGATATAATCAGTAAGAAGGGTGCAGAACGTTTTGAACAATTCATCAACATCATTTCGTTCATCATTGTATATTAGATCCCAACTTTCAATCCTCAATACATTCAATTCACAACTCCATACTTCTTGTGTATAATCTATAATTTATAATGTATAATTTACAAATTTTCACTTTTGACCGTATTTTCTGGATTTTTTCAGAATTCTTTCTTAGAATGCATCTAGAGCCCCAACGGGACATGTGTACCAAATTTCAACTTAATTAGCCATGTGGTTTTCGAGAAACGCTGATGAATGAGTCAGTGAATCAGGGGTATTTGGCTTTTATATAGATGAAAAACAAAAAGACCTTACCGAATAATCAAAACAATTTCATGTTTGTTAGGCTACCTATGTAGCTTATTTATCTGGTTGCCCATTTAAAAACGCATTTCAAGTTCGATATTGGAGCATTTCATGTGAGGGTTTCTATAATTGAACGAGCGTAGCGAGTTCTTAGTTTTCAATTGTGAGTCGTGCCTGGAGGTTCGAGGCTTTTTCTGCATGTTTTTGGGTTTGTGTGAATGTTCGACAATAACTTTCGAACGCTTTGACCAATCATCAACTTCAAATTTTTAACAAACATTCTTGGAACCCTTAATACAGATCAAGTTCATTTGCCAATGAAATTGACCCACTCCTTCATCCTTTTTGAAGCGAAACAAAAGGATAGGTTCGCAGCCCTTCATTAATATATCTATATATTACTGTATATAGAAAACTGTTGTTTTCACCATATGGAATTCGCAATAGATTTAAAAATATATTAATTTATTTATTGAGTTATCATCAGCTGTGGGTGAATAAATTCGATCAGGCTTTTTATAGAATCTCTATCAGCTGATAAACTAATTTCATTGCCCTGATAAATGAATATATAAACAGCTTTTTTTATGTGGTAAATATATCTACGGGAGAGTGTTGTACCTTGAGAATGATGTACCTTGGAACACTTCAGTTTTTAAACCAGTGTGGCTATTTAGTGGTTAATTTTATGTTTTTCAACACTAGATGTTCATATAGTTCGAAGTCCAGCAGTATCAGATGATTATTATTAAAGGTATGCTAGGAAAACAAAATTTCAACTAGTCAAAAGAAAATTTTTTCAAAGTTATTTTTTTGGTATTCTTATGTTGTGAGAGCTGTATATTTTCAACTTCATGTGACAATTGATTCTACAACTATTGGTGAGTGAAACTCCATTATTCATAATGCTCTTAAACAAAACCTTCAATGAATTTATTTAAAATGGCGACCTCTTGTACCAGGGAACACAACCACATAGTGTACCGCGGAACGTGTGAAAAGGACGCATAGTAGGCCTATTCCTTCATCTTATGATTCTGACAATGATGTGGCTCCATCAGTTGACACAAATAATGAAGACAGCGCTGTAGAAGAATATCTATTTTGTAATGAACAATATGCACTGGATCAGCTGGAGAAAATTAGATCAGGTGCACAGCACAGTCTACAAGAGATGGGCACATGAAATTTGTGCAGGATGTGAGAAAAACGGATGAAAAAAATTTATTTGTGACATTTGTAATAATTAAAAATTTTAATAAATGAGTTAAGTATTGACAAGTAGGCTATTATTATTTCTCCAAATAACATGAGAGTTCCAAGGTACAAAAGGTAGGGTTCCAAGGTACATCAATCAACATGATGTAGCCAGCCTACTTTGGAGCACTTGCAAGAATTACAAATTTTATTTATTTTCTTCTTTGTTACCAAAGGATAAGGTTGAATTTATATCATATTTGATAGAAAACATGATGCACTAGTCAAGAAAAATATTGTTTCCGTTGAAAAATGCATAGTTTTGTTATTAGAAGCCAAAATATAAAATGTGCTCCAAAGTACAACACTCTCACCTACTCTATAGATACACTAATTCCAGTGACGTTTTTGAAATGAGGTCTTCGTTTTCGAGATATCTCGATATTATGACTTTTTCGAGATACGCTCACTTCCCACCATTAAATGCTCAATAACTCAAAAACTACTGATCAGATTGAAATTATGATGACATTGTTGGAAAGAGCACAACATTTTGCTGAAGATACACGTATTTTCAATATGTAACCCAATCATTTAGGGTGTTTTTTTAGGGGCCAAAGTACAAAAAAGGTTTTTTTTCTAAATCTCGCTGAAATTTTAAAGCGATTTTTCTCGATTTGTTTTTAGGGTGACATAATAAAAAAATTTCATTAAAAACTTCCTCATTTCTTAAGCTTTAAAATTATACTAAAATTTTATAAATTGGTGATTTGCAAATGCTTGAAAATTGTAAAAAACTGTCACAAACCCACAAGAATTAGTGTCTAAGGGACAAGAGCTGAAAGAGTAGAAATTTGATTTCAAAATATTTTTGTAAACAGATGTTTTTTCAAAATAAATTATCAATCACTGTGGTCCTTGAGTGACCGCAGGAAGCCTTTGAAGGCAAACTGTAAAAATACTGATCTACAGTAAGTACTGTATTACAGTACTCTTATCAGAAAATTCTTACCGAATCACAGGTCTGAAGTCATCGTTGGAAAAAGAAGTAATTCCTTAATTAAGTAATTGATTAGTCTAAGATTGCTCCATTGGATGAGATTGAAAATCAGGATCAACTAAAGAAAAATGAGTGTAACATATTCATTTCTAATGACTGTGGTGTGCTATGGTGTATTCGAAATTGCCTACTGTATTGTTTATTTATTTATCTATTTCACAATAGATTGAAAATAGAGTTTTCAATTTTTAGTGCATTGACAAAAGAATAAACAGATACCAAATATTATTCATCATAACGTGAATCAGGCTAGTATAAATAAAAATCATTTCCAGCAAAATGCGCCGGACAACAGTTTATCCACATTCCTTGCCACAAAGCATCAAGGGCAATTCTTCCATGAGATCAAAAAGATCTAAAATATTTTATTTAGAAAAATATTTTTTTGATACATTTTTAGATAAAAATTTATCTAAAATTTCAATTGAAATTTTTATTTGAGATCCAATAAAAAAATTAAAAACATCACAATTCAAATGCTTGTTAAATAAATATGACCCAAGAATGTGATTATCGATTATTCCAGTCCACACATTACCAACAAATATGTGCTGTAACCGGTTTGGTCTCATTACATGAGGATTTTCAGTTGCCAAAGTATGTGTATTATGAAAATTGACAGCACCACTTCTTGTGAACGTACTCTCATCCGATCTACCTTTATTGGGAAGCAGTGATTCAACAGACATTAATCATTTTGGGGAAAAATCTGATTACAAGATTTTGAAATCAAATTTCTACTCTCTTAACTCTTGTCCCTTAGACACTAATTCTTGTGGGTTATTGACAGTTTTTTACAATTTTCAAGCATTTGCAAATCACCAATTTATCAAATTTTAGTTTCATTTTAAAGCTTGAGTAATGAGAAGTCTTTCTGTAAAATTTTCATTGTCACCCTATAAACAAATCGAGAAAAATCGCTTTGAAATTTCAGCGAGATTTAGAAAAAAAACCTTTTTTTTACTTTGGCCTCTAAAAAAACACCCTAAATGATTGGGTTACAAATTGTAAATACGTGTATCTTCAGCGAAATGTTGTGCTCTTTCCAACAATGTCATCATAATTCTAATCTGATCAGTAGTTTTTGAGTTATTGAGCATTTAATCTCAAAAAATTCATAATATCAAGATACAGTATCTCGAAAACAAAGGCCTCATTTCAAAAATGTCACTGAACATTTTTTGTCATCCTTGGTAACCGGGATTACACCTTACATGGGACATCCTGTATAAGTATACGTGTACGGTAGGTCTTTTTTGTGGAAAATAAATCTGTGAATCAGAGCAACGATAAACTTGAACTTTAAGTGATAGGTGTCTTGTGATTTTTAACTAAATCAGTATCTTCAAAACAGCCGTTTTTCGTTACTTCCTTCCCCTACGATAAGCTTCGCAAATGAGTTTCCCTTTCCAAAATTAGTTGTTTGGAAGCGCCCGTAGGGCTCACTAGTATAATTATTATCAGGTATATATTACTATGAAGTTTTCCCGATATTTTTTCAAATTCCCTGACTTTTCCCTGACTTTTACAGAATTTAAAAATTCCCTGACTTTTCCCGGTTTTCCCGATTTTCCCGGTCGCTAGTCACCCTGCAATTGTATGGTGGATACTGTTATAAATTTCCAAATGTTTAGTATTGATTCGCACTAGGACAACATTTTTATGAGTAAGTCCCTGAGCTTCATGAATGGTGTGGATCTTCATAGTACTATCCAATTTATTGTACACTACCTCCTGTAACATTATCTTCTCAGCCTGTGTGTAAGTTAAAAGAAGTGCTTCTGGCTCCAGCTGTAAAAATTCATCACTATAGATTGTCTTTTGTATTGACCTGATCTTCGTATTAGTTGTCTTTATATTATTGTAGTATGTTGAAAGCAAGAAGCACATATCAATTGGACATCTGCGTGTTAATGATACCTTTCTTACTTGTTCACAAAATGAAGAAGGGTGAGACCATTCCGTTGGTAGTTTGCTCCTTTCAATATATGGAATCTGGTTGGAATCACCCAACAGAAATATTTTTGAAGAACCTGATAACTCTGAGATAAATCCTATATAACCTGCATGCATCAAGACCGCCTCGTCTATGAAAACACGATCATATCTTTTCCTAGAACCATTTATTATAAATGATGATACTGTCCTGTAGTTTGTTTTAATTATATCATCATACTTTCCTCCATATATTTTATTAATTTCATTCCTGATTTCACTGATTCCTGCTCTTGTTTGGCATAGGACTAAATCAGAGCCCGGTTTATGCTGGTTTAGAATTGTATAAGTTTTGCCGCAACCTGGTACACCATCTATCCAAGTTATTTGAGGCAATATGCAGGCTGATATATCCACTGTTGATATTTTTTTATATAATTCACTATTTAACATGATCTGCGTATCCCTACTTACAAGTATGTAATTCTGCATTGTTAAAAACCGTTTGCTGTGTGAGCAAAATGGAACGAATGTTCCTCCATTTTCCAAGCTGAATCCCATCCTGTAACTCGTATTAGTAGGCCACAAAAATTGTTTCGATCTATTATCATAAATATTCATTCCATTTGACTTGATTTCATGAATTGAGGAGCATGATTCCAATAAATTATTACTAGTGACACTTTTAAGAACCTTCTTATAAATATCTGCGTTCAATTGGTCACATTGCCTTAAAAGAATTCTATCATACTATTAATATAATTATGTTTTGTAGATCTTTCTGGTAGATTACTGGTTGGACAGAAATTTTCATTAATTTCCACTCGTGGTATGTTCAAAAAATTTAAATTATTCATTCCTCTATAATAAAATACATATTGAATTTTTTTTGTTGACTTGACTAAATTCAAGAGATCAATA